>VXBQ01005217.1:119-16185 GCA_013400175.1 Phainopepla nitens
TGGAATATCCCTTTGGTCAGTTTGGGTCACCTGTCCTGGCTACCTAAGCTCCCAAGCACCCCCCAACATTGTCACCAGCATGGCAGTGTGAAAAGCAGTAAAGGCCTTGGCTCTGTGCAATCTCTGCTCAGCAGTATCAAAAACATCTCTGAAATATCAGCCCTGGGTTTGGCACAAATCCAGAGTACAGCCTTGTACCAGCCGCTGTGAAGAAAACTAAATCAACTGCAGATGAAACTAGCACACCATCTCTAATTACTAAAAAGTGCAGATACTTTACATGCAATAACAAACCCAGAAAGGTAATTTTTACTTTAAAAATTGCAAACTGCAAAATATTTTGAGATAAATTTATATCTGAAAATAGATGACAGCTGAGCACAGTGGACTTTCACATGGTTTTCCAATATTATTTATCCAACCAGATAAATTTTAGAACACAAATTAATCAAAACACATATCTTAAATGGGGCCTTTAAAAAAATTAAAATACTTCTTCTGTGTTGCAGCTCTCAGTTTTGTTCCTCCCCTTAAGTTGTGGTTTGATCCTGATTCCCCCTTGGTATTTCCCGAGTTGGTTCACCCCCCCTTTGTCACTCCTCCCTTCATTCCAGCCCCTTTCCCCTTCAATCAAGTTTAATTCTGCCCCCTGTTCTAGACCCTTCTGTGTCACTCCCCACATGGGCCAATCAGTGGGGTATCCACCCCTTTGGAATGCCCCTTAATTTCGACGCCCCATTGGTCCATGTGACCCCTTTCTCTCCTCCTCCTGTTTCCATTCGCTCCCTAGTTGTGATGTAATCCCCTTACCTCTCCCTCTCTCCACCCGTTCTGTGACCCTATTGGCTGGCTAAATGTTCCATCCCCCTGATCCACAACTGTATATAATCCCCCGCACACGCTTGTTCGGCGTCTGGTTGTCTTGGTTCCCTTCAGCTTCTGTAGTGAGTTGGGTCACCCTGAGTCTGTAAGGACTGCCTCCGCCTCTTTGCTTTCCTTCTGACACTGGCCTTCCCGTCAGTGAGCAGCGGCTCACAGTTTGGAGTCTCGAACCACCGTCGTCGAGACCCTTCCCCACTCTCGGTGCGGTGTCCCCCTGGGGCATTGGCAAGCGAGTGATAATTTGCCTGTAGAGCTAGCCGTTTGCGGGGGGCCGCATCACTTCTCCACTTAGAATTTGGTTTACTATGAGTTTAGGTGGTGGTAATTTTAAGTTACTCTGATGCTTGATAAGTTGTTGGTTACAGTAAAATAAATCAGGCCTGATATGGGGTATCAGTGAGTCTGTGAGGCTATACAGAGAACTAAAAGCCATGAAGACCATTCTGAACATAAATCTTTTGAAATTACAAAAGTCAGTGACAATAAACTTGTGTTGCTAGGAAACCAGAGCCACTGAAATAGTGTTTCCATTTAAAATAAGAATGCTGATTAAAAAACATTTTCAGAAAATAATGAATAAAGGTGTCAGAGGTATCTGTTGTGCCAAAGATCAGACAGAACACTTAATTTGTAAACCAGAGCAATATACCCAAGTCTTTAACAGCCGGCAATTTGCCATAAGTACAAGGATAGAAAATAATAAAACTTCAGACACTGCTTACATCTAGAGTTGTTTTACATCATATTGCAGCTTCCCAAATTCTTTATCTTTATATTGATGTTACATCTTTAAATTAAGTTAAGAATGCTGTGAAGTAAGAATAGTGAGCACTCCTAATTAGAGGATTTAAAGAGCAAAGATAGGGTCTGAAGAACAGAAATTACCTCAATTGTAAAAATATTACAATAAAAGTTAAAAATGCATGCAACCAATGCTATTTTCTTTTAGTGATGAGGGAATGATATAAATGGTTCTTTTTTTATCCCAGTGGATTGACTATACGTATGAATATACAAAAACATGTAGAGAAATTCTATGCAGACAAATCCAAAACTTCAAAATTTGTGTTTCTGTAGAGAAGAAATCATGATGCTGAAGAAATGTGACCCTGCACAAGAGAAGAAAAATACATGCATGGAGTCGCCTCAAATGCAATATCTGAGTCTAAAAAGGTACTATATGGATGGACTAAATGCCTGGTTATGCTTCTCTGCCTGTTTCCTAGTTTAACAGATTGTTTGATTTTTTAACAGGTGTTTCTCGGATTAACACATAGATTTAAATGATTTCCCTATTTTCAAAGGGGTCTTCTTTTACCTATCAAGTTGCTCGCTAGTTGCTTGTTATTTTTTCTCATACATTGGATTACAACATAATTCTAGGAATTTGTAAAGTTTTCTGGTTTTGGAAGTAAAATACTTGTTGAGAGATGTTTTCCTAATATAAGAGCATTTTTTTCCTACTTTTCATTGATTTTTAGCAGAAAACGGGGAATGTAGTTATGTGTTTTCACAGTATTTGTGTGTATGTGTGTGTTTGCGTGTGTGTGAGTATGTTGTGTGTGTCTACACAGTAGAGTCTGTCAACATAAAATTTTCTTTAGTCTGGGATTCTTTTCTGAATACCAGACTAGCCTAAATGGAAATGAAGTGAGACTATTCCTTATGGCAATAGCATCTTGCCAGAATACTTCAGTCTTCGCCATTAAAGTTAAGTTCCCCTCCATCACCAAATACTTCAGAAAATCTTTCTCATTTATCCTTTTTGTCATATTGCCATAATTTTTATCATGCTAAGGTGATTCCAAGATTTCACTGTAAATCTGCAGAGTACTTCAGGCAATTGCAGTGGTGTCCAAGAAACATGTATATCAATGATATTCTTCATTGTTTTCTCACTGTATCCCCCTGTTCTTAATTTTTTCTTTGGACTGTTTTCAGAATTCGGAGACAAGAAAAAAAATTATTCATCTGGTTGTGCCAAAAGGTATAAAAATTTCACCTTTTCTTTCTTACTTTTTCTCTTTTACTATGGAGAAAAATAATTTATGAAATAATTTTAAAGAAATTATTTCTAATTGCAAGGATCAGTTTAACACCTAGGATACTGGTATTTTTTTTCGTGTCTAAGAGTGAAGCTGTCATTTAAATGTTATATCCTGGATGCTTTTATAAAAAAGAGAGGGAAAAAAAAGTGAAAACACAGACTTTGAATTAATATTGTGGTTTGGGTTGCATGGGAGTTTTCTATAGTATAGGATCTACAGGAGTGGCTTCTGTGAGAAGACTCTAGGAGCTGTTTTTATGTCAAAAAGAACCAGTTTCAGACAGAAAATATGGACTGCACTGCTCAAACTGAGCTAGTCAGCTTAGTTTGTGGCACCTCTGTGATAAAATATTTGATAAAGAATGAAAGAAGAACATACACTATCTGTGAGAGACAAGAATGAGGAAAATGTGAAAGAAACAACATGAAGGTTACTGAGGATGAGGAGTTGCTCCATCTCCAGAGCAGAAATTTCCCTGCAGTTCATGGAAAACCATGTTGGAACAGATATTCACGCTGTAGCCCATGGCGAGTCAATGCCAGAGCAGGAATTGTAGCCCTTGGGAGTCCCACACTGCAGAACTCTTTTTCTTAAGATTGCAGCCCGTGGAAAGGATCCACACTGGAGCAGTTCTTGAAGGATTTTGTCCCATAAGATGCATCCCATGCTGGATCATGCTAGAGCATCTGGGGAAGAAGTGCAAGAGAGGACTTGTTATGGACTGACCAAAATTCCTATTCCCCATTGTCTTGTACTTCTCAGGATGTGGAGAAAGTAGAAGTTTTAAAAATGAAGTTGAACATCAGAAGGAGTGTTAATGTAAAGAAGTATTTAGTTTTGTTTCAGTTTCTCACACTCTCTTATTTCTATCCTACTCTGAATTTAATTAACAATTAATTAAATTAGTCTTTCACAGTTTGAGTTAGGTTTTCACCAAATCATATTGCTGCAAGCCAGTAGAGTGTGGGGAATAGGTTTGATGCTTTGGTAGGGTACTTGTGAGCAGGATCTGAACTATGGCCTTATCTCCAGAGAAAGGGATTGATTTTTTTCCTTTAACAACAGCAGCTTTAAAACACAGTAACACTGCTTTATAAACCAGCTTCAAAAACACCTCTGTGCAGCACTTATAAAACAGTAACAAAGTACATTTACACAATCTCAGTTGCAGCATTTGAAGAACAAATATAAAAGGTTACTGTTTTTATTATAGACACCTAATCTTACAGGCAGCTATGAATAAACTATACTCCAATGTCACATGAAATTATAATCTCGAACAGAATGGTTTATTAATAGCCTTCTTTTTAAAAAGAATAAAGAACAAGAGTAATTAATTGCAAGCAGTCTTTACAGGTATAGACAGAAAAATAGGACAAATTTTAAACAATCTCTTGAAGACTAGTAAGTCACAAGAACTTAGGAAAATCATCAGAGAACATTTCAAATGGAATTTTTTAAAAATGAAAATATTCTTTGTTTTGGAGAGAAATGTATTCTAGCACTAGTTAATTGACACTTTTGAGATAATATTGACAAGTTCACTTGTGTCTCTTGCTCCTGGGTAAGACTGTACACCTCAAAAGTGTCTAAAGCAAATCGACATATATGAATTTTGGCATCTCTGCATGTCCCAGTATTTTAACATTCTATAGGACAAATAGTTTAAAATATTCTTTTTGGCCTAATAAATTATATCAAGACATTTCTTTAAAATGTGTGTGCAGCATTCACTTAGCATTTCTCTATAATTAGGACGTAACTAATTCACTGCACCCAGACAGGACATCATTCTGACGAGATAGTTCTTGTTCTGTATGTCTCTTTTGATGAGGTGGGTTCTGCGAGCTGCAATTCTTAAATACCCTAGCTGGTGGAAGGAAAATGGGACCCCCAAATATAATTCCTGCAGCAAATGTAATGCATGGAAAATTGAATATCTCGTTGGACTGAAGATTACTAAATGAAACATGACAAATCTGTGAGAACTTTAGCATTTAGGTGTTTCAGAAACTGATTTTTATATCTGTTGAACTATGATAGAAAGCAAAGGATAGATCATAAAATGGTTTCTAATATGCAAAGAATTAATGTTGAAACATTGCAATGCTCTTTAACCATTAAAAATAGCTAAAAACTTAGTCTGTACAATTATTAAAATGAATAAAAAATTTAGTCTTCTCTGGCATATGTCCTGTGTATTTGTTATGAGACTGTGCATTCATGAGCTAAATATTACCTAGGGAAATATCTGAAATATTAAAAGACCAGTAGCTAAAATATTATAAAATATTATTGAGATGATCGGACAGTTAAAAAAATTACACTAGGTGTGGGGGTTTTTTTGTTGCTTTTTTTTTTTTTTAATTTTGGCAAGCTTTTCCTCAAGAAAGCAAAATCAAAAAAAAAAAAAATCAAAATCACAATTATCTGAACTGAATAAATAACAACATGCAATTTTTTCCCTAAGTTGGGCAGCATTTACCACAAATCATTCTGTTCATTGCTGGAGGCAAGCAACTAAAAAAAAGATGAAACAGAAGTGTATAATGGCATCAGGGAAAAGTAATCTTCAAGTTCAGTACAGTTTATTCAGAATTTTTCTTGAGATAGTCTATGAAACAGGGAATTTTTAAAATTCCTGTTTCTTTTTAGTTTTCTCCCCCTTTCTCCAACCCTTGCATATGGAAATATAATTTTAATTTCAACTTACCTTTCTGAAATGGAAACATTTAGTTAATACATTAAAGGAAGGGGGCAAATAGTACCTTGATTAGAAGACCAAAACTATCAAAGTCAATTGGATATAAAGTTCTTAATATTAATTATATTCCTTATCTCCTCTTCCTCAGGAATTCTGGAGTGGTTTTTCTTGTCTTGCTAAAGAAAACACACTAGATTCAAAGACTTTTATTGAACTTTGTCATAATTGTCACTCACACTATAAGCTAAAGCTTACAAAATAATCTTTAGACCATCAAAAATAATTTATTGGAGAAATAAGATCAACAAGACAATAAAAATTTCTGACGGCTTAAGAAATATTCTTTGTCTAAGAGCTAGTAAGATGTCTAGAGAAAGACACATAGAATAAACTGGAAAAAAAAATAGTTATAGCACTGTTGAGTGGCTTGGGCTTATTATATAATTTTCTATAGTAAAAGGAACAAAATTAATGACTAGATTTTCAAGGATTGCTTTCAATGCTCATGTCCTTTAAAACAATGAATAGCCCCAAATAACTACAGCAGAAGGAGTCAATTCATCAAAATGACATTAACATATCAGTAAGAAGACAGAGCCTCCAGGCTGCTTATCTATCACTGAAACACACATATTTACAACACCAGCACCCCATTCTGATGTTGCTATCATATTATTCATTTGACTGTTAAATGTTAATAATTTAAATCAGTGAGGGGAAACAAATGCAGTAAATAAGATATCTATTTTAAGTAGCGAATGTAACAGGTAAATAACCTTTCAGTGGTGTATCCTGAACCAAATTAAAAAAGAAAAAAGAAAAAATAAGATGGCAGAAACTTCCTAAGAAAATAAGCACAGACAAAAACCAAAATCCAAAACAAAAACCCAAACAAACCTCTAACAGTACTCTTAGAAATACTCTTAATGATTATTCATAGCAGTTCTCATACCACTCTCATTTTCACTTACTGCAATGAATGATGGCAACAGTCAAGATAAAGATCTTCATCTTAATTATTATTGAAGTATGCCAAATTGTTACAATATTATTCCCATTAGTGTATCTACAGTGTACAATATTTTGAAAAAAGTAGTATCATCTATGATCAAAATGAGATTTCCGAAATTATATTCTGAAGCTTAGTGAAGAATCAAATACTGGTAGCACAAGAATAGACTTTCACCATCTTTATAAACAGTGAATGTGAATGACAAAAGTTCAAATTAAGAATGACCAGCAGAATTTCAAAAACATTAAGGCAGCCTTTAAAAAAGGAATAAGAAATACTGAGTACTACAAGTTATACCCTGCAGCCCCCTAAGGATCAATGTATCTTGACTGGATACTGAAAAAAGTAAAATGAACAAACAAACCAAACAAATCCTAAATCAGCAGTAGACAGCGTTTCTTTGTCTATTTGAAAGCTACTCCTGGGATTCGGGAGCAGTGATAGACAGATTGTCTCTCAGAAGAATAGAAAAAAAAACATTTCCTACCTTTAACCTATCATGAGTTCATACTTTTAATATTGGACCCATACAATGTTTAACCAAATATGAAGGGGAAAAAGTAAAACTCAGACTAGTGGGGAAAATATTTCTTTGATCTACATCTGAATTACTAATAGAGCCTTTTTTTTTCAGTGGTTTCCTACAACAAAATCCAGAATCAACAGTTTTGAGGACGAAATTCTTCAAAGACCAAAATTTATTTGTATGTGAATGCTCAATATTAGAGAAAAAAATAATGTTTAATTTTTTAGTATGTGGAGAATAATGAACAGAAATAAATTCAGAAATGAAAAGGAAGATTTTTAGATGACTATTTTTCTAAGGTGGGTTAGCTCTGCTAAAAGCTCTGCTTTTGCTCAATCTCAGAGTACTTTAGAAGGCAAGTTTTAGAAAGTGAAGACTCAAAATCAAAATTTTTCACATGATAATATGTGAAGGGTAAATAGAATTAGTCTTATCAGGGAGTATAACAGCCTGATGGAAATCATCAACTTTCAGCATTAGAAGGAGTTTTCATTATTTTACTTATCTGTTTCTATAGGGCTTTTTTTTGAGAAAACTTGCATCATTTTTGGAGTTTTGTTAAAGTGTTTTTCCTTTCTGCCCAATTACTCCTCCTTTACCAAAATTCACACCAAAGTCATGTACCTCATTCAGTCAATGGAATGGAGTGTAAAATAAGTAAAAAAGAATAATTTACTCATTTTGTGAATCTTCCTTTGAGGGTACCACAACTTTGGGGTGAAATATTGGAATCAACAACCTCAGAAATCCAGTTTTTTCCATGTTTTCATATAGTGGAGTTTTTGAAGATATATCTTTAGTGACAGTGTAAGGCAGCTTCGTCTTCAAAGGTGGTGTTTTGCCTGATCCTCTCAATTTTGTATTTTAGCCTTTTAATGACTTTGGTGTTTTCCCATAAGTATTTTACTAACCTAGATGAAACTTGTTTTACCAGTGGTCTTTTGGTAGGGGTTTTTTTGTGGTTTTTTTTTTGTTTGTTTGTTTGGTTGGTTGGTTGGTTGGCTTGAGAAACAAAAGTAGAGAAAAACAATGTATCCAGAAGAAATCCTATATTTGTAATATAAATCTACTGCTATGTGTTTACATCAATATGCCCCTTCCTCTGCCACTTCACCTGTTTTTTTCCAGATATTAGTGCTCAGGAATCACATCTTTCTGGGGGAAACATGCTGTTAACACGGCATTATGAGGTTGATAAATGATAGCACACAGAATGAGATTCTCTTTATTTTAAATTCTTTTAAAATATGCTAATAATTTCAAATGTAATTCTGCTATTATTGTATCTAAGGAAATATATTCTGCATTTATATGAGATAATTAAAATATGTTCATAGAGTAAAGAAATAAAGGGTCCTTTTTATGTTAAGATCAAACTCTATCCAGAATTTAATGTTTAGCTTGATATTCCAGTTAAACATTAGCAAAAAGAAGAAAGATACTTCGGTATTTTTGTATTAATGTACTTGTATGCTCACAAATTAGCAGATGAAAACTCTTCAAAGGTGCCAGTTGTGTTCTTTATTTTCATATATAATATAAAGAAGAAATACAGTTGTTGATTTTTTTTCTGCTTTTCTGAACTTACATAGTGGGATTTTTGTAACATTGATCAGGTACAAAAGATTTTGGGAAACTAGGAGAGGTAAGTCTGTTACATGCCTAAGTCAATATGTGGTAAAAATAGACAAAGAATAGTGCAGAATTTTCAAGGTACTGTACTGCTCCTCTGATACTGAGAATTTTCACCTCTATTTGAAGGATACATCCTTGTTACCTTGATTTTACAGGAAAACATCTTAGAGGTTTTTGTTTGTTTGTTTGTTTGTTTGGGGTTTTTTTTATATTTGTCTGCTTTTGTTATTGGTTTGTCTTTTGTTTTAATATTTTTTTTTCATAAATTTTCCTGACCTCATTATNATATTGGAATCAACAACCTCAGAAATCCAGTTTTTTCCATGTTTTCATATAGTGGAGTTTTTGAAGATATATCTTTAGTGACAGTGTAAGGCAGCTTCGTCTTCAAAGGTGGTGTTTTGCCTGATCCTCTCAATTTTGTATTTTAGCCTTTTAATGACTTTGGTGTTTTCCCATAAGTATTTTACTAACCTAGATGAAACTTGTTTTACCAGTGGTCTTTTGGTAGGGGTTTTTTTGTGGTTTTTTTTTTGTTTGTTTGTTTGGTTGGTTGGTTGGTTGGCTTGAGAAACAAAAGTAGAGAAAAACAATGTATCCAGAAGAAATCCTATATTTGTAATATAAATCTACTGCTATGTGTTTACATCAATATGCCCCTTCCTCTGCCACTTCACCTGTTTTTTTCCAGATATTAGTGCTCAGGAATCACATCTTTCTGGGGGAAACATGCTGTTAACACGGCATTATGAGGTTGATAAATGATAGCACACAGAATGAGATTCTCTTTATTTTAAATTCTTTTAAAATATGCTAATAATTTCAAATGTAATTCTGCTATTATTGTATCTAAGGAAATATATTCTGCATTTATATGAGATAATTAAAATATGTTCATAGAGTAAAGAAATAAAGGGTCCTTTTTATGTTAAGATCAAACTCTATCCAGAATTTAATGTTTAGCTTGATATTCCAGTTAAACATTAGCAAAAAGAAGAAAGATACTTCGGTATTTTTGTATTAATGTACTTGTATGCTCACAAATTAGCAGATGAAAACTCTTCAAAGGTGCCAGTTGTGTTCTTTATTTTCATATATAATATAAAGAAGAAATACAGTTGTTGATTTTTTTTCTGCTTTTCTGAACTTACATAGTGGGATTTTTGTAACATTGATCAGGTACAAAAGATTTTGGGAAACTAGGAGAGGTAAGTCTGTTACATGCCTAAGTCAATATGTGGTAAAAATAGACAAAGAATAGTGCAGAATTTTCAAGGTACTGTACTGCTCCTCTGATACTGAGAATTTTCACCTCTATTTGAAGGATACATCCTTGTTACCTTGATTTTACAGGAAAACATCTTAGAGGTTTTTGTTTGTTTGTTTGTTTGTTTGGGGTTTTTTTTATATTTGTCTGCTTTTGTTATTGGTTTGTCTTTTGTTTTAATATTTTTTTTTCATAAATTTTCCTGACCTCATTATATTGTGTTCTGTTTTATTTATGATGTCACTCACGTGATGATTTTAAGAGCTTACATGGATTCTTTGTTTTTCTTCCTTAATTTTGGGATGATTTTAACGTGTAATTAAAATTTTGTTAACAAGAACTTCTTAAATCTCCCAAAGCCACACAGTAAATATGCTCATGTCGTTGCAATCAGAAAATCAATGTTTTACGAAGGACAGAAGATCAAAACTAAAGTTCTGTAAAATAATAGGATTTTTTTTTATGTGGGAAGATATACAAAATATGTGAAAGTGTGGATGCACATTTTTTCAGAAAAAGATTTCACATATGTATCAGAATTTTAGGCTCAATTTTAACTCAAGTAATTAAATTAGCAAGGAATTTTCACTTGTACATTTTTGATAAATTATTGTTATGATGGTGTCTGACATTAATAGACTGACCTTTCAGATCAAAGTCACAAGGAAAGAGCCCATAAGATTCCTGAGATTGATGTATGACCTCATTATTGGAGATATGGAAAGACTAGTTGCTGCAGTGTTAAAGGCAGAGCATTGAATGTGTCCTTCCCATACCCAAGACAGGAGTTCTAGCTAGGAAGGAGGCACATTCATCCTGCCTCTTTCATTTTCCCCCTGCACGCAAGTTGCGAACAAACTAAAGCTGGGGGTTTTGTCTTGGTTTCCTACCCTGTTTAAAAAAATCCAAAAAACACAAAGTGTGAAATCTCAACCCTTTTTATCACACGCACATACCAAAAAAATAGTGGCAAAGAAGCAGGTATTGTGGCCAGTCCTACATAGAGCTTCATTTAAATGCACCTACAGTGTGGCTTACTTTTGCTTTGTTATTATAGCTTGTAATGTGATTTGGTAAAGAACAGTTTCCTCTGCTGTTCACCTCTATCAATGCAGTACTTGATTAAATGATTCTTATCAGGTACTATAGGAACATCACCCAACAGGGGTCACATTTACATGCTCTACTGGAAAAGAACTTTTAGTTGTTAAGTGCTCTAATAGTTCACAACCTGCTGTGAAACATATGTGAAGAGACATTAGCCACCTACATGTGCTAGGAATGCAAGGAAGACTGAAAGACTGTTGTACAAACTGGAAAAATAATTGAAACTTAACAAGGAATTTCTCAAGGCAGAAAATGACCTCCTCTTGCAGTGTCACTGAATTTCCACTCTTCATCAGATGGCTCGAAAAATGAAACAGTAAGAGCACAAAGAGCAAACCAATTCTACTGAGCAGTAATTTTTAGAGTATTGATTATCTCTAGATGTGGGTTATTACATTTTTCCAGTGTGAAATATTCAAAGCAGTATTCACTAGCTGACTTGGATTTTTTTTCCCCAGCAAAGAAGAGATAGAAAATTCTTTCCTTGAATATATAAAATGTCTTTTAAGGAGAAGTAATCCAAGTTAAAAGTAATCCTGCAGTATTTTGGTAAAATAAACTAGTGAATTCAAGCTCATTTGGAGAGGCACACATATACTTTAGCCTCTAATCCTTCCACTAGATAAATTTATCTTGAACTTTGACTGACAGCAAATCCTAACCTGACTGAAGCCTATATTGTATTGGCCAAAATTGTTATCAAAAGTAAAGTTACTGGAATGAACTGTGCTGGTTTTAACACACATGATTTTTCTCAAAGTCTGGTTGACAAGTCTTATGCTATAATCTACATGTGACCACATTTCTTCTTAAAAAGTGTTTCCCATTTAAATCTTTGTCACATTAATAAAGTAGACATAAACAGAACTTATGGATTCTATTACTGAGTCATTTAAAATGTAAGATGAAGTATGCATTAAAGTAAGCATAATCTTGGAGCTGTCAATTTGCTGTGTTTTACCAGATATTGTAATGCACTTTAGATGCGATAACTAAAATTAATCATGCATTACATATGTACTAGGCAATCATTAGCTCACTAAAATTTTTGCAAGGAAGTTGGAATTTTCATCAAATGTTAATACATTTCAAAGCTCGATTTTCATTCAAGTTTCATCAGTTCATTTTTTCCCCTCAAATCCTCTTTGTAAAAATCAATTTGGTAGTTGGTTTAGAAGGTTTTATTTCTGCCAGTGTGAAGTAAAAGTTGATGTAAACATCAGAGGTTCAATATCAGGCTTAGCATGAGAAAGTGTACTTTAGGTGAATAGCAATGTCTCCTTCTGTCGCATAACATCTGCCGAAACAGACGAGAGGATTCAGTGCTGTCAAGCTCTCAGCAAAACGTACAAAGGAAGACCGGGATATTGTTTTTAGGGAGCAGGGATAGGGTGAAAAACGTTTCCAGAAACTGGTACATGATGTATATTTTCGGGTGTTTCAGAATTTATCTCCATTACTGGAACACAACATTTGTTGTCTTCCGTTATTGGTCTGACCTTTCTTGTCCCATATTCAGTGTGGGGAAAAAGAGAGAAGATGGAAGATTCAAAGCTGAAGGAACCCACATTCTACTTCCTTATAGAATCAGTCTGACTTCCTTCTTTTCCCATGATATGGAGAAGAATATTATCCTTCACATGGAAGTGTATTATAGTATATATGACTATAGTGGGTTTTTTTCACTCATTAAATCTTCATAGTCTTTGCAGTCCTTCATTTGGTTCCACAGTTGATATAGAAATATGTGTAAAAAGCCCTGGTAATGAGAAATCTTAAAGAGTTTATGAGATTTCTGCTTTCTCACCCTCTAGACTTGGGGATTTCAGGCATAGTTTCAGTGGAAAATCTGAATTTTCCAAGATGAATTTTTTGTGTTCTGTTTGTCTTGAGAGGCAGGATGGATAAAAGATTTCAAAGAGGTTATTGCTCCAGAGTGGCGAATAACTCTTCTGTCTAGTCTTAATGAATAATTAGCAGGGAAAGTATTCTGATTGATTTGCACATTTATGTAAATTGTTATAAAGAGAGGCTTCACTCAGGACTGTCACATTACAATAACAGGGAAAGAAGAGTTGTACCCACTTGTAGAGTAAAACACTTGTTAAGATGACAGATATGAGTAGATAAACTGTCTATACATAATCCAAGATGACAGGGCTGAAACTGTCCCCTGAAATAAACTAAGTATCAATAATCTTGAAAAGAAAATGAGTTTGGGAAGATTAGAATCTAAATGAAACCTCAAATAAATCCCAAACAAGGTTTTAAGTATAAATAATGGCATTCTTCCCCAGCCAGTTGCTCTCTTTAGTGATAACAGACATGGTATTGAAGAGGTACAAAAAAACTACACTCAGGTAATTTATCTACGGCTTTTCATCTGGATGAAACAGGAAGAGCGAGTGTTCTTTCAGATTTGACATTGGGGTAAACAGAGAAAATTACTTTCTCCTCTTTTATCTCACCTGCTTATTTAAAAATCTTGGTAACATTGGTGGGGAAAGTAATTTTAATTTGCTTTTACTTGAACCTGGCTTCTTGCAAACAATTATAAAATCATTGATAAACATTAAAGCACTATATCACTTTTGGATGACCTGCAACAGAAAGGCAGAATATAGGAGCATACTGAGTCATTTTATAGCTCCCAAATATTGTCTCAGGTAAGCTTAAGGGCAGCAGTATACACCTGCAGCTGGTCAGTGTGATTTGGGAGACAGTAACACAGTCTTAGTTTTGGAAGAGGTTCTGATGACTGCTGCTAGCCACCAGGACACTGGCTGTCAGTTATGATCAGTCATTTTACTTTCAGACTCTTGATACTTTCAATTAATTTTAACTGGAAAGACAAAGATTACTTCTGAATAGTTTATTAAAATAGGGAGATAAATGCTAAAGGATCACTAAACCTTGGAAACCGCATTTTATGGACAACAGTCACAACAGTCAAGGTTTTGACATTCTAGCTTGGTTTCTTTCTAGTTTCATGAAAATACAGAGACAACAAGTGTTGTACAACAAGTACAGAAAACAGTTAATTTTGCCAATGCAGGAAGAAGTTCAGGTAAATTTATTGCACTCTCCTTCAAGTTGCTATTGGAAACATTTTGAGCACAGGAAAAGAGAAGGTTTTTTAAATTGTATAGAAAATCCATATCTTTTAAAGTCACAAAGATCACGTTTGCTCTCTGTGAGGACATAACAAAAAGTCCCCAAGCAGCAAAAAACTGTTTCTAGCTGAGGCTAAATGTCTTGTCTGGTTGGCGTCCTGTCTCTTCCTACTTTTTCTCCTGAAGTAAACAAAAATCCCTTCAAACAAAGAGGCAAGATTACAGGGTTTGGTACATGTCTAAAATAGTCATTGTACTGAATAACTCTCTTCATAACTATAACAATATTTTCACTTTTATGTCATTTGTGTGGGAAATACACATCCTTTCCCTTCAAAATTACTCTTGTATTGGAGTCAGCTGTAATACACTGAACTAAAACATAAATTACTTTCAGGATCTTACTGCAGCAATATTAATAAAAATTAAGATCTATTTTCCTTTCCCAAGATTTGGCTCAGCTAATGACTTTTGCTTTCAATACTTCCTAAGGTGAAAAGTAGAATCTGTCATTTCTATGGTGAACAGATCTTAGACACACTTTAAGGATTGCTTTTATTGCTTTCCTCTTAATTCTATTCCATAACTGTTGCCAATGCTTATTTTTCACTTTTTATTCCAGCCTTCATGACCACTGCATTCAACATTTATGTGGTCTCCTAGGAAGATACAGCAGTATTGTACATGTATGATTATGCTTTTAAGTAATATCACTCAGAAATTATGGAAAATCAAAGAAAAGATCCTGGCTGTCTAATATTACTAAGCTTTTGGCATCTGAAAAGATCTTTAGGAGGTCAAAGGGCTACTAAAACTTACCAAGAGAAATCAATGTCTGTTTTTTACATACACGCACAAAAACATACGTACATTGTCATCACAAGCCAAGGATCCTTCATTTTTTGTAAAATCTTGAAGGCCACATGCTGCTTATCCTACTTTGTGTTAGACACAGAGTACAGCCACAGATGAAAATTATCTGATGGTCTGATGCTGTGAAGAATCCCTCCCTCACCAGTGACACAGGCGTTGCTGGGTACCAAGGGAAAGGCAGCTCTTTCCTCCTGTGTCACCCTGAAAACAGGAAAATCAGTCATATCTTCATTATTAAGAGTGCTCTTTTGTCTTCCTTTTCCTTCTGTTCCAAGGGACAGAGAGTTCTATGTAAAAAAAGAGAGATTCTCCTTGTAAGGCTGGTGGTAACTATTCAGCTCTCAGAGCAAACATAGGGAGGGTCTAAACGACAGAAAACAGAGCAACACAGCATTACCAAAACCAGGAAAGGAATTGAGAGAAATGAATTTAAGTCAAATACCAAATACATTTCAAGCAGTCTTTGAAAGGGTTAAAAATATCCAGGAATCCTCACTTTTTCTAGTCAGCATTTATTGGTATGGCTATAGCTGACAAACAGCTTGTACTATTTTAGAATTTGACTCCCTTTCATAACTTGGCTAATTCATCTTTATTGCATTCACTGCTCATTTTCTGTTTCTCTTCCTACTTTGTCTCCTGAAAGACTAATGGGTAATATATTTCCCACCTTCTCTTCCTACAATAATCTCTTTTGCTGGTAAAGATGCGTATGGGACTGCTATTACTGTTAAGAAGCCAAATCTATGGTAGAAAGAAAAAAGGAGTAATATGAAAATGCCCTTTTTATCTGAAAGTGAAGGAAGCAAAAGAACATATTTTACAGTGAGACTGATGGGGCTTTCTTATGAATGGGACAGATAGATGTGGCCAACAGTTGTAAGTTTGAACTTGTGCCG
>VXBQ01005218.1:0-16621 GCA_013400175.1 Phainopepla nitens
TGTAGCATGTTTGGAACCGATCTCTCTCTGAGTCACTTTCACTGCCAGGGTTCACGCACTGTCTTCCCCAGGAAAACACACACTTCTACCTAGGTCTCACTCACCTCCTGCTAACCCCTTTGCCTTCAGCAGAACTTCACAGCCAGCACTGGCAGAGGTGTGCAGCCTAGCCACTATGGACTGGTGCAGCTTTCAGACCCCACAGGAACAGCTAGGCTGGTGTTGGTCAGGGTTTTGGAAGTGTTTGCCTCTGTCCCTGTGGGACTGAGGAGGGACTGAGGCCACCCGAAGCACGAGTGATGGCCTGTCCTGGTGTCCTGACACTGCCCCTTCGCTGTAAAACAGGGCCTTTCAGTCAGATTAGAGCAGAGCAGAGCGGACCCTGTGAATGTAGCAGTGATGGCTGGTCACACCAGCCAGCGAGCGCTGGTCAGCACCCTCTGTAGCACTTACCCCTTGCCTTACCCCTGTCAGCACGTGCAGCCTGAGGCTGGCTCAGGCAGGAGAGGGCAGCTGCGCCAGGGCCACCCCCCTGCTGCCAAACTGCTGCCAGGGGTGCAGGTGCTGGGTGCTCTTCCTTGTGGTCCTCATGGAAATGTCACAAGCCAGGTCAGGGCATCACACAGTTGCAGCACAGGGGCATTGGTATAACACACCCTAGCAAGCACGGAAAACGGTTTTGTTTCCATGTTTTCCTGTATTTTCTTACAAATGATGTGATCAAATTGATCCATTCATCCAGAGGAGTAAAAATTAAACTGGAAACCCTCTGCGAGCTGTGCAGCCTTGGGTGGTTGTTTGCCTAACCATGAAGTAGGGACTTCTCTACATAAGGTGCTCGTAGCTCTCCAGACGTGATGGATTGGCTCTGCTCAGGGTGCTGCCACAAAGCTCTGGGGCTGCTGCCAGCCAGGGAGGTGGCAGACTCCCTTCCTTTCTAAAACTTGAGGAGATGTAAAAAGACAGAAAAACTGCTGCTCCATTAGCTTCTGATTGGCGATGGGCAAGGTGAACATAGATCATAGTATCCGTAGAACTCCATAGCTCTTTGTGGGTGGAGAGGAAAAATCACCTGCCTTTCTGTTTGCAGTAGCAAAAGCTCCTTGGCACCGAGGCCCATCAAAGTGCCTGGCCCATATGGACGGAAGGAACATCTGGGGACAGTCTCCAGACACCTTGGGAGAGAGGAACGCTCCCCCAGGGCTTGTACTGAGCAGCCCAAGACGCCTGTTTACAGTTTCTGATCCAAGCCTCCTAACTTTTGCCACTGGGGAGGAAATGGCAAGGTAGGAGTTGCCAGAGGCCTGTTCAGAAATTATTCTTCCAATTTGTTGCTCCTTCCCTTTGGTTCACTTGCAAATCCTGCCTTCATCAGTGACACCTTTCACTGGCAGCTCTTACTTCTAATGGTGCAGTGAAATGTGCAGCGTGTGGTGATTTTCTTTGGCAGCCAGCTGACACAGGCAGAGCACTTGTTCCTTTAGCAAATAACTTTGCTTGCAAACAGTGATTCCCTGCCACTGGTTATTGTGGATACCCAGGATGGGAAAGGTCAGAGAACCCTTACATGGGTGATTGGGATAGACTAGAGCTTGGCAGAGCAGCTGGCCTGGCCTAGTCCATCCCAGCTCCTCCAACACAATTCCCTGCTACTCTCACATCAGAAAATAAACCTGGCCTTTGTCCTAGGGTAATGCAAGTGCTTTGCAAGCTTTCCCTCCAGGTTAACCTGCCTATCTCAGATCTGTAGCTCTTACTTTCGTGGATAGTCTATGGATGGAAACATGACTACCAACATAGACAAGATAGGGAGGAGGGAGGAATATCATTGCAAAGCACCCTTGGATTTCCAGGGCTTCTGAGCCTTTCCCAGAAGCAGGTACATTTCTGTGCCCTGTTTGTCTAGGCCCAGCCTGGTGGCAGCAAGGCCAGGAGGCAGCAGCAGGCATGGGGAGGGCTTAGCAGGGTGCTGAGGGAGGCCTCCATGACTCCAAGATTGCCATGCATCGGGTTTAATCAATGCCTTTCCTGCTGTGCTGAGAGAGTGAGAGGAGTTGTTTTGAACGTGTTGCTCTCTGCATCTTGAACTGGTTAGGCTGCAAAGACAGAGGGTTCTATTTTTCTTGAATGAGCTCTTTATTGTCTCCTTCCCCTGCATCTTAGCTATGGCATCTGACTGTGAATAATGCACACTTCTCCAGACCCTTGGGTTTGTATTTCTAGCCCGTGGCATTTTTGGTTGCCAATTTCCCTTCCCCACTTTTTGCTCAGGCTCTTTGCCTCTTTTACCCTGCTGTGAAGCAGAAATCTGTGAAGCACATTTAGACGCGTCCTTCTGCAGGGCTCACCCGTGTCCACGGGGGTCTGGGCCTCCAGCCACGAGACCGACCTCAGCAGGGATAATCCTCACAAGAGACCAAAGCTCTTCCCATACCAGCAAAAGCACATGGAAGTTATGGGGGCTGCGAGGGGACACGGTGGGCAGGGTCCTCGTGTGGTGTCTGCCTTGGTCTTCAGCCAACTGCAGCAATGTCCCCCGTGCTGGTCACGCTTTTGCTGGTATGACTGTTCACACGTGATTCAGGCTCGGTCCATCTCTTTCTCACAGCACAAACTCAACCAGATGGCCCGTGGGGTCTTTGGAGTCCCCCTCCTTTCTTATCTCATGAGGATTGCTGTTTGTTTGACCGGTGCCTAGACAGCTGGCTTGCAAATAAGTAGCAGCAGCCTCTGCTTTTGCAGATTCCCCTCTCAGCCCTGTTAAAAGAGGTCTTAAAAGCAGAGAAATGGTACGTTAATCCCCCAGCCATTGTATCCAATGCAGTAATGCCTATGCAATTCCTGTCTCCCTTGGAGACACGTATGATGTGTGTGCATGTAAGCTAGTGTATGTATACAGTACATATGCATATGGTCTATATATTGTATATACGCACATCCCAGTACATATACACACAGTACAAAAGATTAAAATCACGATTATATATCTATAAATGAAATCCTATATATTTATATATTTCTATGTTTTCAATAGATATAAAGATATAATATAGAGATAGACTCAACCACCCTTGTGTAAGGCTGGCCCTGTGTTCTAGCACAAGGCGCGTAAAACTGAAGACTTTGGACTTCGGGATGGTTTTAGCCATGCACTGAGGCCTACATTTACATGTTTAGCACTCTATGGAGAGGGGCTTGGCTGTGTTTAGGGCAAGGGGTTTCCTTGCTGGCATGTTAACCAAGTGATAAATAAGGTTTGTTTAATAGTGGAATGTCTTGGTAGCGGAAAATGCTTGAGTGTCCTTCTCCCAAGAAAGCCGCTTGCCGAGGTCCTGTGTGTTCACACTTGGGCAGACACCTGTCCCACCCTCATATGCACTTTTGTCTCTCTGCATGGATGCGGTTGGCAGCTGCAGGCACTGGTGCTGTGGAAACATGGCTATTTGCTGTTCCACCTGGCATTCCTCAGCAGTTGCCAGCACGGTGCCAGGGAGACCCTGCACTGGCCAGCGCTGATGCGGCACGAGCAAGAACGTGGGTGCACTTGTGGGCGCCCGTCAGTGGCACAGCCCTGGCGCTGTGATAAAGGCAGCAGGAGAGCCAAGGCAGTTTTGAGGGGAGGATTATGGCCTCGCAGTTGGAGGTGGCAGGGATAGTGTATAGAGCTGGAACAGTGCAAACGAGAAGGAACCGTGAAGTCGGAGCAATAAGGATGAGAGTGTGCGATCCCGATTGGGAAGGCACATTCAGCTCTGTGGGTTAGGCTGGCCGCAGTTCTGCTGCAGGAGCCGCTCCGCTCCCTCAGGTCTCACAGCCACTCCTCAGCCCGTGAGCAGCCTGCCTGGCCAGGGGTCCAGGGAGGCTTTCTAGAGGAAAGGGAATGATGTGATTGTATGGAAGACGTGGTCGGTGTCGCATGTGTGCCTTTGGGTCCCAGCACACAGCATTTGGACCTTGCCGGCCTGAAGCACCAAAGGGTGCAGCCCTCTTACCCTGCCCATGCAAAGAGACACCTGCTTTCCCATGACCAGCATTTCCATGCTGGGAAGCGAGTGGATCTGGGCAGTGAATCAGCCCTTCCCTGAGTATCTGCTGATGCCTGTGGGATGGAGAGCTGTCTCATCCCTCCATCCCTCCCTTCACACAGCCACCTGTAGGACACTGGCCCTGCTGCATCCTGAAGCCTTTGGCTGACACCTGAGAGGACCTGAGAGGTTTCTCTGGCCAGTCAGCCAGTGAGCTGCTTCCCCACAATGGTTGGAGGGAAGGCATGGAAGTTTGCCTTTGCAGCTCCGCGCCAGGCCTGGCAAACACTGCGCTCCTTGCCGTTTGTTTTATTTGTTGGCTTCAGTCGAGAGGAGGGTGAGTTGTAATTCCGACATGCGAATGGCTCGTTACACTGGTATTGCATGAGCAGACGCTGTGCAAGCTGCCCCCAATCCCTGTCACACACCTCAGTGCCCTCTCCCAGGCCTCTCTCCTCCACACAACTGGTAATCCACCTCAGCCGCCCCAGCCCGGCGGCGGCTCCCCGCTCTGCCGCAGCCCCTCAGCCGCGCAGCACCGGCGGGGAGCTCTCAGCACCTGTTCGTCACAAACCTCAGAGACAGTTTTCTCGCTCCAGCCCCCTCCTTCCGATGCCACTGACACTCGCGTAAGCTCAGCCCGCGGCCTCGCCTCCCGCCCGCCCTGCTGGTGGTGCTGCCGCCCGGCGAGGGGCTCCCATGCACTGCACCTCATGTCGAATAAGCTCGCTGGGCTACGCGGGGGAACCATGTCTCATATGCTGTAATGTCCCAAATGCTACAGGAGGGCTGCGGAGTTTTCTGCCAGTCGTGGCATCCTCACAGGCTCACCTGACAGTTAGCAAAAATGCATTTCTACTTCCAGAAAATGAGGTTTTGTCTCAAACCTCTCCGTATCCACATCCAAGCACAGCCCTGCTGAACTGTTTCAAGCAATCTCTCACCCACCCACTCACCCACCACACACACACATATGAAATGAGAGAAAAATATCTAGACGTCTATTACTATATATGTATTAATATGTTAATATCACTCTTTTGGAGACATTAAAATGTTATTACTTTACAGACTATGCTTTATAGTACCTGTGTGAAAGGACCTAGGACACTGGATACGAATAGAGCTATGTTGATATATCATAGTATGTACACGAGAACTTTCCTTTTGTCATATTATCCTTGTAATGTAAAATGATTGTTAATAAAAAAAAACATTTAAATTTATCAAGTTGGGTTGCTAATTTTTTAAATTGTTCTTGGAGGTTAATGTCATTTTGCCAGACGAAGGGCATCTGAGCTGATGCACTCCCATTTCCCTCAGCCCAGGACTATAAAGAGCAGATCCAGTGCTGATCAATCCAGAAGGGTTAGTTGCAGCCCCCTGAGGTGCTGGTAGTTCTCCCTCCTAAGTGACTGGCTCCCTGACATGCTGAGTGTCACTGCAGCCCCTCAAAGTCCTCACCTTGGTGAGCAGGTCCAGCATGTCTTGTGATGGAGCTGCCTTGTTTCCCAATGGGTTGGGTTATCCCGGTGTTGTGCCAAGGCTGCAGCAGGCAGACCAGGAGCTGGCACCTCCCAGCAGCCCTGGGCTGCTCTGGGTCAGCCCTGGCAGCTATGTCAGCACATGCTGGTTTTGGGTAGGATGCAGAGTGGGGGCCCTTGAGGCTCTGTGCTCCCTTTCTAGTCAGGTACCGTGGCATTATTGCTAGCTTTGCCGTGGTGAGCTGGCTTGTAATGTGGATAGACAAAGCTTTACATATGTGCCTGGTTTGGTTTGAAGGACAGAGAGACTTTTCCTGAACTCTAAATGTTTTAAATCCAGGGGAAGCTGGGCTTTTTCTATCCTTAAAAGAGAGGGCTGACTTAACTTTGGATTCTTCTTTTTTGACACTGGGCTTGCAGCTGATTAACTAAAGGTGCAACTTTTAAAACAGTTCAGTGTATTAACAGTGTTTTTGTACATGGAGAGTCTTATATCTGCTAAATCTTTGTGGGCAACAGAGCCAACGTCTGAGATAAGTACTTGTGTCCATGGGTTAGCCCTGGGCTATGGGTTGTGTTTGCTGACCAAACAGCTGAAAACATTGCCTCCACTGGCTGAGTCTGGCTGCTGCTGTGGATACGCCTCGCAGCAAAGGCACCGCAGGGACTATGGGTCATCCTTCCTTCACTGAGGATCAGCTTTGCATGGCAGTGCAAGCAGGGACAATCTTGCAAAGGTTTAGTCCATCCCTGGGTGACAGCTATAGCTAGAGAGAAACAGAGGCAGAAAACAAAGCCCTTCCAGCACAAACAATTGCTCACTTAGCTGTAAATGTGTCCATGTGGCAGTGGAGGGAAGCAGAAAACAAGGAGCAAGCTGTGCTGCTGACGCTGTGGATCCTGGGTGTGGCACTGCGTACTGTGAGTGTTGATACTGATCGTATTGCTGAGATTCAGTGTGTAGGGACAGAAGCATCAACAGGACTGGCTCTTTAATCGAGTTTGAAGGAATCCTGGTTTTCCAATTGGCCCAGGGGAAGCGTGCATGGAGACACATCAATCCCCACAGGTGAAGGGCTGTGCAGAAATTTTGGGTTGGGAGTGCATGCCTCCAAATTTTAATGGAGAGTAGTCACAGGGGCTGGAAATGAGTGTCAGTTTCTAGGCTGGGAAGTGAAAATAGCCCCAAATTAGTAATCCAATAGGTCCAATAGGAGAGGTTGTTTTAGTGACTTCCTCAAAGTCCACTTCATTGAGCAGACCACATATTACACACAGTTTGTCATTTTCTGGCAGCTTTCACTATAGTGATTTAAAACTGCTTATTTTTGAGCAGTAAGCAAGCCCAGCAAAATCCTGGTGGTTGTCAGGGCTTAGCTGCAGTTGGGTTTCCTGGGCACCTGTCAGTCAGCAGTGAAAACCTCATCTCTGGGGTTTTTGCCTTTACTAGTCAGTTGACAGCATGAAGGTAGGACAAAGCTTCACTTTCAGCAGCTCAACAATGTGTAGAGTCAGAACTGCTTGTGAAATGCATTGTTGCATTGTAATTCATTTCATACAGGCAATTTTGTGCTGTGGACTTTTGTTAGTCACCCTTGGCAGTGATCGGCCTCCTTGCTGGTAACTTCAAACCAAGGACTGAAAAGCAAGACCCCTTCAAGCAAAGTGCACTATCTGAGCTTTTATCAGAAATGGAAGCTTGGACAAAATTCATCTGATCTAGCGCTAAAGGTGCCCTTCACTTTTAGGACCAGTAATTCTCATGTCAATATGAGTGAAAAGGAAATTGAAAAATTCCTCGGCTATGGTTGTCATAGCATTAAAGCCTGACATGCATTTCCCCAGCTCTGCTGGTGTCCTGGATATGCTCCATGGAGATGACTGTTGTTAGCAGCTGATGCTAGAAACTTCATTTAGCAAAAAAACTGAACATGTTTCTTCCTGGAAGCAGGAGGTGTGGAGCCTATGATGCCAAGAGCTTGCAGGCATAACCAGAGGGGATTTGCAGTGCTTCCTGAGGTCTGTCTTCCCTATCTTACTCTCTTGGAGCAAAAGGAAAAGCACAGGCAGTTGAGCACATGGTTGGGTTTAAACAGGTGCCCCCCAAGATGTTCAAATCAGAGGGCAGAGGCAGGTGTCTGGTCAGTGCCAGGTTTGGCTCTGCAGTGGCACGGAGGCTGTTTCTGGAAGAGCTGTTGCCATACACTACACAAATGGAGCCACAGCTCATTTACAGAGGGCTCTAAAAATATCTGCTGGATAATCAAAGGCTCCCACAGCACAGCATATGTGCTAGCTAGACTTTTTGACTCTCTGAAATCCCCTGTTTGAAGTTGTTTTGATCAAGGAGAAAAACAAGTGTGCTGTCTGCACGGCTGCCAGACACACTATTTCTTGGGACACTGATGGTGTCCCAAGGCACACAGGGGTGGGAGACCCTCACAGAGGGCTGGGGTGGGGAACCTTGTGCAACAGAGGCTCAGGAGGGGCAGAGCTGCACTCCAGACCATCACTGCATTTTGTGGTGTTCAGGAGAGCTGTCTGGAGAACTGAGTGGTATGTTGGTTTTTGGTGTGACCTCTTTTCTCAGGGGAGCTTGGAGCCCTGTCCTCTCTGGGTTTATTCCACATTCAGTGATCACTAAGGGCTCAGGGAAGTGGAGGAATTGGCTGCAGACATTTAGGACTAGCACTGGCAGTGACTGTGGTGTAGCTGCTGGTTTAGGCACTACTCTCTCTTGGCAGACAGAGGATTACGGGAGAGTCCCAGTTTAATTTTTTTTAAATACCGTAGGGGGAAAAAAGCTTCTAATAAATCTGAAGTGACAATGAACAGCAGGGTTAAGAGAAGAATGCTTCTGTGGCAGCTATTGCTGGTTTTCAATATGCTGAGCTTGGAATTACTGAGTAACCCTGTACAAATCCCCCAGGTGGGAAGGATTGTCCTGGCAGATGCACCACCCGTATTCAGCTCACTGTGCAGCAAAAACACAGCTTTTTCCTTCACCTCTACAGCAAATTTTTCAGTGCCATCAGCCTCGCTGTGCAGCTGACAGGCACCTTTCTTTGTGAAGAGAGCAACATCCTGAGTCTCTGCAGACTGGCTTTGTTTTCTCTCCTCGTGCTTAAACAAGTGACTGTGATGGGTGAGAGTGCCCCCAAACTGTCAGTGAGGTAAATACTTCCTGCTCCTGCTCCAGAAATCTCTTTTCTTTTACTTTTATGTGCGGGTTTTGATCTGTGTGTCTTGTTAGGAGCCAGCTAATTCTGTGATGGTATTAGGTCAGCCAAGCATGTTTTCCTCCTAATGAATGCATGGTGTACAGAGTATCATCAACACCAACTTGAAGGTACTGAGATTGGCAAAAAACAAACTAATAATAAAAAAAACTCTCTAAATTAACTTCTTAGTTTTGTTTCAGAGATGGAGCCAGTATCTGTGAAGAGCCTGGTTCCCAGATCCCATTCCTCAATCTCCTTGTAGCTATTGGAAAGCCTTTAGAGCTTTGTTTAGCTGCCACCTTGATGAAAAGGCCGATAGGTTTCTTGTGCTTGCCCAGGACACGACTCTATTGCTGACTGCTCCCCTTCTCATCGTACACTCATCCTTTGATGACACCCTTCAGAGCATCTTCTGTTGGCTCATACCAGCACTCTGTGCCCCTGACATGAGCTGCAAGCAGAGGGGACTTACTGTAGAGTAAACAATGCAGACACAGCATTGGTACAGCTTGGAATTATTTACTTGCAGTGTTTTACATGTTGTGCTGTAATATTAGATACAATGGCTGAGCATCATGCTCTGGTTTTGTGTATTGGATTGTGAGAACAATATAGAGTCTTGACAAACAATATATGGCTCTGTACAATAAACACACTGGGACACTAAAGGACCAAGTAAGCAGAAAAGCCCCCTCATGCTGGAAGGCCACAAATCACTATTTCACTTTGCTACTTTTTTTGTGCATATTGAAAACAGAAGAAATAATATTAAGTATTGAGTGTTACTATTTACTCATCATGCTTATCTTTCAACAAATTAACCAAATACGTTTAATACCTAGTTAAATTCTGAAACACATAAAAACGCTATCAAAGCTCTGTCCTTCAATCGGACTTCAAACTAACCTTCAAAAGAGGGCAAGAAGCATGGTCCAAGCCACTTTAGCTTCCAGTTCTTATTAAATGTCATTGTAGTCAACTCATCTTAGGCATCAGGAAAATCTGAACAAACCTTGGGCTGTAATTCTAGAGCCCAAATGACAACCTACTTCATCTTGGGGAAAAAAAAAAAAAAAAAAGAGTGGTTTTGAACACTACTGCCAGATAATACTGATGACAGATGCTAGCAAAATACAAGGTACAGCTGTTCAAGGTGTTGAAAGCCCATCAGTACCTGGGAGAATAGCTGAGCCTGAAAATTTTCCCAGTCCCAGTGAAGGGAATTTTCCATTACTTTCTTTGCAAAGCAAACACTTATTACTTATTTCTTATTACTACGCAAGGAAATTTGGGACAACAATTGAGGGGCAAACCTTGCACTGAAAAAATGTTACCGTTATAGGGCACCAGCTGTAACCACTCCCCTTACAGCTGGGGAAGGATGCTGAGGGTAGTAGTGAGTCTAAAACATCCCAGATATTTTAGTGACTATTGATGATTTGTGCTTATTAACCCTTCTACTATAGGACAAATTGCTTAAAAATCAAACTAGATAATTTTTGGGGGAGGAAGATCTAGCTCTGAGGGCAGGCTGAGGCAAAACAACAGATGGCTACAGTTTATATTTTAACAAAGGAGCTCAGTGTCGTCACAAGTCATTTCCTCTGGCCTCTCAGCCCCCTCTTCTGAGCAGAGGCCACCTCAGGAGACCATTTTTCCCTGGCAAAGCTGGGTAATATACGGGAGCTGCATTTCTCAGTCTGTTTTAAAATAATCTAGTTGTTTGGGCTTTTTCACTGGATGAGGAACTGTGAATTCCTGTCCTTAACCTTACAGTTCTGGCCTTTAGTGAAAAAGATCATTCCTTCTGACCAGGTAGACTGCCTGACACCATTTTTCTTTTCCTCTTTCCTTATTCTCTAAAGTCTCTTGGCTTCCAGCTTCTTCGTGTTAATGCTTCTAACAGGCAAAATAATCAGTCCAGCCACTAACTAGCCACTGGGGACTCTTGTGGCTGCTTTTGGTCACACATACGTCTTAGGAACATTAATTGACATAACTGGGATTTTTTTTGCTTCTTCTCTTAGGATTCAATTTATAGCAGCATCTTTTAATTTACTACACAGTGGTGCTTGCTGATGCTCCTGCATTTTCAGCTTCAGGAGCTGAAAAACGAGGATCTGGCTCTGTTCTTATTGCACTTCAGCGATACTTTGACAGCTCAAGTTGCTGGAGGTGCTTGATACGATGGCATTTCCAAATACTTCAGATTTATCTTCATGACGTTGTCACCTACCACAGCCATTCCCAGCCAGGAATTGCCTGGGACAGTTTAGCACCTCGGCCCTTGGGGTGCTGAGGCTCAGGGACACGCAGGTGTCGCTGCACAGGCTGTTCGGAGGGATGAGAGCAGGGCTGGGCAGACGCTGGAATGCGATGACACACAGCTCCTGTTAGCAGAGTTCAAAAGGCGGGGCTGGGCGCCCCTGTCCCTCGGGTACCACACGTACACAGCATTCCTTGTCCCCGTTACGTGCCCGCTGTCAGCCCCGGCGAGGGCTGCCTCCTCCCAGGGACACCTGGCAGCTTTTGTTCAGGCTGTCCTGATGGCGAGGAGCATTCTTTGCAGGCTAAAATGCCAGACAACAAGAACGATCCATCCGGGGAAGATGTATGCATTTTCACTCTTTCTCTCTTTCCCATTAAATCCCGCTGCAGCAAAGGAGGAAACAATGCCGTTCATTAACACTGATGGCACCACTTTGCTCCTGAGACAGATTTGTGGTTAAGTAGTGTGTATATACGTATTTGTCTGCTGTAAAAGAGGACATCGTTTGCTAGAGCTAAGTCAGATTCTGAGGATCTATGCTTTTAAATGCCATAGGACTGATATCTATTACAGGGTAGGCCAGAATTACCAGGACGCAGGCAGATAATGCTGTTTACAGTCAGTCATCAAGATGTTATAAAAGGCTCAGTGAAACAAGCAGGATGCAGAGCTAGAGGAGTTGGCAGCGAGGCAAATATTTGGCCCTTCAGGCTTTCCAGTGCCAGCCAAATAGCATTATACCATGAAGTTATCCTTCTTATGATTATCCCCAAAAAATCGCAGTGCTGCCAGGAACCTATATGTGGATTAGGCCAATATTCCAATAAATTCTGCACTTTTATGGAAATGATTATTCCAAACCTATAGGTATCAGGTGAATCAGGATCACAGTAAGTATTAACAATTCACTATCAACTAGACCCCTGTGTCCAGTTTACTCATAGTATCCTACAGCTTTTTGTTAGCAAACAAAACCCCATAGAGCAAAATAAGAAAAAAATTTTCTCTGTGTTTACATGCCCTCTAGCCAATAGATCAATATCAGAGATCAAAATATTGGGTGTAAGATTTATGAGCATACTTA
This sequence comes from Phainopepla nitens, assembly GCA_013400175.1. Lineage (NCBI taxonomy): Eukaryota > Metazoa > Chordata > Aves > Passeriformes > Bombycillidae > Phainopepla > Phainopepla nitens. Next base: position 12,084 of record VXBQ01005218.1, read on the forward strand.
GCTTTTCTGTCTTTCTAGCTTTTCTGTCTTTCTTCAAAATGATCCTGTAATTCCTGGCTACACTACCCACAAAAGAAATAGTAGTGTAAAGATAACAGTTTTCAGCGTGCATCAACCTTGTCAGTTTATTCACAGAATCATAGCATTGCTGAGGATATAAAGGGCCTCTGGAGATCATATTGTCCAAACTCACCCCTCCTCAAAGTGGGATAAACTAGAGCAGGTTGTTCACGCTATATCGCATCAAATTTTCACTGTCTCCAAGCATGGAGACCCCCCAACAACCTCTCCTGCCAACTTGCTCCAGTATTTGATTACATTAACAGTAAAAAAAAGGTGGTTTATTATTTGAATTTTTCATGTGTTCGAATGGAATTTCTTACATTGCAGCTTGGGACCTTGACTCTTGTCCTGTCACTGGACATCAGTGAAAAGAGTCTCTCTCCATCTTCTTTTGTCCTCTCCCAGGTCAGGTATCTGTACACAGTGATCTAAACAGTTCCAGCTCTCTCAGCCTCTCCCCTTACAGAAGATGCTCCAGTCCCTTAAATGTCTTCATGGCCATTTGCTGCACTCTTTCCAGGAACTCCATATTTTTCTTCCACTGGGGATTCCAGGAACAGACACTGCACTGCAGAAGTGCCCTCACTGGTGCTGAGTTGAAAGCAGGGATCATCCTCCTTTGACCTGCTGGCATTGCTTAACACAGCACACGGCACTCTTGTCCTTCTCTGCTGCAAGACCACACTGCTGGCTCATGTCCATCTTGGTGTCCACCAGGACACCCAGGTCCTTTTCTGGACACCCATCTCCTTTACAGATGGTTGGCCTTCACCCCTGCACTCTAAGGGGTTGTTCTTACTCAGGTGCAGGACTTTCCACTTCTTGTTGAATTTCAGGAGGTTCTGGTTAGCCCATTTCTCCAGCGTTTCTCTCAGCATCCCTCTGAATTCAGTACAACTGCTTTGTGTATCAATCACTACTCTCAGTTTTGCATCATCTACAAACCTGCCGAGGCCATGCTCTGCACCATTGTCTAGGCCATTTATGACGGTGTGAAACTGTCGGTGACCAGCCCCAGTCACCACTAGTTACTGACTTCCAGCTGAACTTCCTTTCCCTGTTCAAAACTCCCTGTGCTTGGTGTTTCAGCCAGTTTTCAGACACTGGTTCTGGTGTTTTCCCTTTGCCAACAGGATGGCAGCCTTCCCTTGACAAGCTGCTAGGCTTATTTGACTGCACCATCAGAATGGGATGGATTCCAGTTAAAGCTTAGCTTAATATTTTGATTTAAACAAGGCGCAATTTGACCCTGCAAATATGAAGGTCTCTGAGATTTTCGGGGCTACAAATTATATGTTTCCAGATTTTTGGATGCCTTGTTCCCATGGAAGTCCCTTAAAGTTGTGTCTACTACTTGAAAAAAAGTAGTAGGACAAGCAGTGTGCTTATAGGGTCATGGCATCGTCACTGCCAATGCCAGACTTTCAGTCTATCTAGAGACACAAAAAAAAGGACAGTCAAAAGTAACATTTAAACCACATCAAATCTTGAAAGTGCACATGAAAAACAAGCCCCAGAAAGTCTGTCTGGTTGGTGAATTCCTTCTGACTGGAAGTGATGAAATACATGGCAGTTCATAAGGGTTGTCTTTGAGTAATGCTGGAATGAGGGTTTGAGTGCAATAGTTAACTGTCAAACCAAAACTATCTATCAGCTGCTAAGCTGTGGAATGATCCCACTTCTTTTGCCTAATTTTAGATGTTGCCTGGAATATAATTAGCATATTTGAAACTTGGGAAAAACCCGAACAGAAAAGACGGCAGTAAACAGAAAGATTTGGTCCAAGATTTTGGAGGTAACATCAACAATAACTCTTTGTCCATATTTAGGATCTTCCTGGATGAAACCGTAGAAAGATAAATGGTACAGGTATTCCGCTAAAGGCTCCTGAAACATTAATATTTTCAGCAGTTTTCATGAATCGTAAATACAAGGTATCAAACTCTCCAGGAAACAAAAGTAGAGGAAGGTATTTGACTCCTTGCTCGGCAGTGTTTGCTTTAAAGGCTGCACAGGATGAGGATGTTGACCATGTCTCCTTTTCTTCTTTCTCTGTTCTCTCACTTCATTATGTATCTTTTTCTAGGTATCCATTTACTGCGCTTTGGCTTCACTCTCTTTTTCGTACTGATTCTTTGTGCCTGCCATGACAGTGAGTTCTCTGATCTTGATTTCTCAGTCTTGTAGAGTATTATGAAAAGCGGTGATTGATAAAACTGTTGCTGTTTGTGATTATGGAGCCAACACTCATCAAAGGACTTGGGTGATGCCAATGAAGGGCTTGCATTTCCATTATAACTTTGCTCTTCTTTGCTCCCCTTTGCTTCTCTACAGAAACAGGGACCTCTCAGAAGAGACAGTGGGCAGGCAAATAAAATTGATTCAAACCATCCAGGCAGCCAACCCCTTGTTCGAGACAACCACTTGATTAGGTGAGAGATTGTCCTTTAAATACATTTTCCAGGCAGTTTCTGGGCTAGAATGAGCAGGAAGATCAGTGAAGAGTGGTGTAGTAAGAATGCTGTGCTGAGCAATTTCATGGAGGTGAAGGTGGAAGGTGAAATCCAGATTATTCCTCCAGGCTCTGAGGCCTGGTGGGAATCTTGTTGTCAGTAATCATGATGAGCCTACATGTGGAGCTGGTGCCACATGGCTATCTGTTTCCTGGGGTTCCTCAGCATTTCTTCCCAGTGGTTCTTCTCTGTGCCTGTGACATGTAAGCCCAGACTACATTTGCCCAGCACATGGCTCTGGCCAGCTCCATCCTGGCTCAGCATTTCCAGCTCCACGCTGGAGGCACGCAGGAGCTCATGAGGCACCTCGAACATGATCATCTCATTCCACACAGGGTTGATCTTGTGTTTTGCACGTTTGGTCTGCTTCTTCTTCAGCTTCAGAGACTGATGCCTCAGTGTCACCTTGACAGAAACATCTGTATAGGGAGGGGAGAGAGACATCATGTTAATGAGCATGCAACAAATAGTCTAGACTAGACTAGGATAGGCTGAGTTGGAAGGGACCCATCCAGGATCATGGAGTCCAAATCCTGGCCCTGCACAGGACACCCCAAAAATCACATCATGTACCCAAGAGCGTTGTCCGAATACTTTTTGAACTCCATCAGACTGGTGCTGTGACCAACCTAAATCGCCCTTGACTCAGCTTCATGCTGTGTCCTCAGGTCCTGTCCCTGCCCACAAGGGAGAAGAGATCAATGCCTGCCCTTTAACTTCCCTTTGTGAGGATGTTGAAGACCATGATGAGCTCTCCCCTCAGTCTCTTCTCCAGGGTGAACAGACCAAGTGACCTCAGCCACTCTTCATAAGGCTTCCCCTCCAGGCCCTTCACCATCCTCATGGCCCTCCTTTGGACACTCTAATATCTTAATGCTTTTTTATATTGTGAAGCCTGAATCTGCACCCAAAAATGCAAGAGAACTTACATTGGTGACATCAAACTGAGAGAGAACAGAAGAAATATTGATCAGGGTGTATTTGGTTTTCACTTTTTTGAAATTATTCCAGCTCCTTTGGCTTTCTAAGCCGGACATCTATTTTTTTTTTTTTTCCTGCTAAACTTCACCCTTCCCACTTTCTTTCTAGATTTACATAATCTTTCTAGATTTACAACAGTATCTGTTTCCTTGCTATAACACTCACCACTGCCAAGTAGATCTTTCAGCTGCTTGGAATGGAGGTTTTTAGCCTTAATAATCACCACCAGCAGGCGATTAGCTGCTGGCAGGTAGCTAATAGAGAGCAGAACCTCCCCATGGCCTGTGGATGGCTCCTGGAAATGGAAACACAGAAAGGGTTAATTTTTTTATGTATCTTGACCAGAACATTAGGAAAACAACAGCAGAAGACTGATGAGTGGAAAGTCATGGACCAACCAAGTTGTCTCTCTGTCTTTGTACAGGAGATCTTTCCAGTTACACCGGATGAGAATAAACCTGGCAAAGATGCCTGAAAGGCTCCCACACTCATAAGGCTCCAATCATGTGATTTACTGAATCCTTATGTCACTGGAAAGTAACTGCTTCCTGACATCAACTTTTAGTGGAATATTTGGTCAGAGGAAGATTTGGGACTGACATACAATGCAAATAGTAAGAAATTCCTATTTTGAGAGACCACCTAACTGTCCTGTATTTATGTCCACTACCCCCTTTACTGCTTTTCATAATTCACTTTTGGTTTCAGGTGCTCCATTTCCCAGAAGGCTCTGACTGGACTCAGCCTCCAGCCTGCACTGCCCAGCAGGAGCGTAGGGCTCCCGGGAAAAGCAGAGGTGGTGCTTGGGGCTGAGTCTCACCTGGAGCTGGAGCTACACCTTCTCTGACATCCTATTTGGTATGAGAAAAAATCCAGCCAAGCTGAAATCCTCCACGAGCTGGGCACAGTACATTACTCTTCCTTCCCACCTGCCTTCCATCAGGACTGTGAGCAGCTCTCCCTCCTTCCCCTTCCCCTTCC
>VXBQ01005218.1:16684-147637 GCA_013400175.1 Phainopepla nitens
TGGGAAAAGCCCAGGGACACAGTCACACCACCACTGCTCTCCTGTAAGAGTGTGATGCCATTTCCTTCTCGGGAGCCAGCAGGGAAGGAGAGAAATCCCTCACCATCGTGTGCAGAGCTGACAGCCCATGGCAAGGAACAAAAGGGGAGTAGTTATTCTCTCACTGAGTGGGAGCTTGTGACAGAAATCTGGTTTAGTGTGAGGTTAATGACCCAGAAGAGTCCCAGAAAGCCAATGCCAATTCAGCAGACTCATTCTGGGCTCCTTAGCATGTTCTGCATCCTCGAGGACAGACAGCCCTTCTCCAGGCTATTTCTGTGCTCTGCAGCGTCACTACTAAGTGAGCCATAAATATTTCAAACTAAGTTTTCAACCAGCTACTCAAAACAGGCAAGGACAGGCCCCTATATGCTCTCCATGAGCTGATTGACTCTCCAGAAAACATGGCTGTCATCACTGTCTGGTTCAAATGACTAATTTATCCTGCACAAATCAGGTGGAAGGCTATTAGCAAGGAAGCCTGAAATTCAATCCCAAGTCAGCCCAAGTAAATATTTTTTTCATGCACTCAGGTAGCAATGAAGGGCTTGTACGCATTTCACTTGTATGAATCCTGTCTTAACTTGAAGTGGACCTTAGAAAAGCCCACACAAAAAAAGGAGGCAGTTTCAAATGCTTGTATGCCCACTACAAAATAATTGTGCACTGAGGGACAGACCCAAACACCACCTCAATGCAAACCCAGCGTTTAGGCATGTCATAAGCTGCTCTTGTTTATTTACTCCCACAGCAGGTCCCATTCTATAGCTCTTGGCTAGAATTTGGTTTCTGTAGCTCCAGGCACAGACTGATGCAGTGGAGACTGGGAGGGGGTGGGGCTCTGTAGACGTGCACACATGCACAAACACACACACTGTACTCAGATCACATCTTGTACTTATGACTTTCTAGCTCCTAGTGTGCTGATCAAGTTTTTGGCCAGCCTGTATCCACATAAAAACAAAACCTACCATGGTTGGTCTCTGCTGGAGTTTTGCATGAACAGACCAAACCAGAGGTACTTTTCCTTCCCCTTCTGGGCTTTGTTTTCTTTTTTTCTTTTTTTCCTATTAAATCCTTAACCTGCATTTTGTGCTGAAATTCTGAAAATTCATACAACCATCAGAGCTTCAGTCTTTCTTTCTATGCAATATGAATAAAAAGCAACAAAGGGTCATCAGTGAATTACGTGCAGGGCACCATGAAATCACAAAAGGGAAGTTGCTGTGCAAGGGCACACTATCATCAACCCACTATCATCACTGTCATTAGCAAAGCAGTGGGAGGGAAGGAAGACAAGATAAGGATATCAGTCTACAGTATCTAGGCTTTGCATTGCTCACAGGACTCAAGGAATTCCTGAATGCTAATTGCATTACCTGGTTAGCTGTAAGCTCCACTCTGGGCTCCTTCCCTTCTGTATGGGAGAATTACTGGGAAGGTAAGAACAAAATTTCTGCCCTTCCTGGCATTTCAAGGAAATGTCACACTTTCGACAAAGCTCAGTAACTTTGTTCCTGGATGCCTGCCGTCAAAAATAGCTCTTCTTTTCGATCAGTTCTTCCTCACTCCCTCCCTCTCTGGTTCTCAATGAATGATTCAGGATCTGTATACATAAGCTATCTGTGCAATGGTTGGCTCTCTCAGGTCCCAGATGACGCAAATTCAGCTTTCACTGCACATCCTCAGCTCAAACTGGGGCACTGTTCAGCAGTACTGCTGGTGTTAACCTTGTGCTGTCAGCCTGGAGAAGAAATGATTGCTGTCCTGTTTCTGTGTGTGGTTGTGAAGCTGGACCAAGGCAGAATTCCCAGTATATCAGGACTCCATCAGGTGCACTGGAGTAACAACTTATCGTTGCTGTGAATAGGCTGTTCCTTGGGTATTGCGAAAAAAGCAGATGCTTCAGTATGGGGGGAAACGGGGAGGTTTACAGCTGTCAGACAAATACTGAGTCTTGTGATTGAAGTTTATTTAACTCATTCAGTCAGTCCACCCATTTGTTTGTGCTGCCCTGGTCCCTGACAGATAATTTTTTAGTGTGGACACTCCTGTTAGTATTCGAGTGGTTATCACATAAATCAGCACTACTGGAAATCAGAAATGCTAACTCTATGTCTGTGGCCAGCTCAGTGGAGAGCCCTCAACCCTGATGGTGACAGGCAATAATTTGTTTCATCGCGCTTAGTGATGGTGCTGGTGTTGTTTTGCATTGCTCAGCCCTTCCACAGCAGACTACAGGAGGTACCACTTGTTGTGATGAGCAAGCAGCAGCAGAAGCAGCAGCATCCTGCTGCCATGTTAAGTGAATTGCCGCTGCTAGAAGAACAACCTAGTTCATGGCAGGGAAAAGGCTCCTGAGGAAATGTACAAGAAATTAGTGCACATGAAGCATCCCCTGTACCCACTTCAAGAACTGCTAGAATTCTTTCCTTCGTTTTTCCTGTCTGTGAATTTGGCAAGATGTGGATAAGGAAGGAAAATGAAGGTTTTGATGTTTAATGAAACCAACAGAATGCAATGAATGACATTTTGACATCTCCCAGAACAAACAGCACTGGGTTGATTCCAGTAAGTAAGTGTCCTTCAGTCCAGCATTCAAGTCCCAGCAATGTATTTCACTCCTAGCCTGAGGCTGCCTGGGGTGCCACCACATGCCCTACTACACCCAGCTTTGCTGAGTCCCTCCATTGGGCTCTGTAGGCCCTCTGATATTTCAGCTCTTGCCACTCTGTCCTGTATCACTAATTCTTAGAAGCTCACAAACCTTTTTCTAGACGTAGCGTTTGAGTTACTGATGCCAGTGTCATATTGTCAGGTAATTTGGGAGGAATTGAGGAAGTTGTGACACATTAACAGCTGGTAGCAATAGAAGGGCTTCTGATATGATGAGCTACAGACTAGCAGAGCTATGCTGAGTGATCTCTGCAGTCACACATCACCCCTCTAAACCTGTTCCAAACAAATAAAGCCATGGACCTGCATGCAGCTCTCTAGGAAAAGGGCTTCCACTGTCCAAACACTTAACCATTAGGGTTTCTGAACTACTGCAACAGACTGAGTCCATACCTTCTCTGGGCTCTTTAGCCTTTCCCACTGGGCCTTCCCAAAGGATTCCTCTGTTTCAGCAAGGTTCAGTTTGAGTTCCCCCACAATGCTGTGCCTGGAGAACTTGTCGCAGTTTCTCAGGGTGAGGGTCAGTGTCCCTCCTGGCATCTCCTCTTCTGTTAATGGGAATTTCAGCAGCTCCTCCCAAAGGGTGTGAAGTGCCTTCTTCTTCAGCTCTGTCTGGGCCTCAGCAATACCAGACTTGCTCTCCAGTGTGCCCAGTATGTAGCAATGGCAGCCAGCTTCTTGGTCCCCACTAATTCTGCCATGCATAGCTGGAAAAGATGGATGGTAAGGACCTCTCAGAAAGACAGCCCTAAAATATCTGTGGCTAAATCGCTTGTTTCATAAGAGCCATAAAATAAAACAGCTGCATAGACATTGACCCCTGTTCCTGCCTGCATGGGGGCAGATTAAGCTGTGAGCCCATGCTATGATGTTTTCCTCAGGCTACACAGTCTCCCTGTCCTTGTGCCACTGCACAAGGATGCTGCCAGTGTTTGGGAGAGCAACAGCTGAGTTCAAGGAAACATATTCTGTTGAAAGATGCAGAACAGCATTGAAATGAGGAAACATGAAACAGGGATTGGCAGTCCTCATTTACTTTTACCTTGGCACACAAAAAAAGCCTCTTACAATGACTTTAAAAGCAGGAAGGTCAGTCACAGACATCAGAAATAGGATAGAGCTTCCCTTGGCACACATCCATCCCACCAGGCAGATGTGGGATATGTCTAAGGGTCATTGCATTCTGATGGTCCAACCTCTGGTAAATGAATCCATCAGAAGCCATCCCACAGTCCAAAAGACCTGTGTCAAGAGACGTTCATCCCTAATTTTATATCCCTTTTATGCTGAAAAGCCTAGAGTGAGAATGGCATTTCACGCTCTTCAGTTGCATCAACAGAATTGCACTGGCACACAGCAAGGGGAGCACACCCTCCTCCAAGGGGTCATTGCATATCACGGCTTTCAGGGAAAAACTGTTGTCCTTGCTGCAGCCAGTCCAAGCACAACTGCTCCTGAACTGCCAGGACCTGTGGGCTTCTCAGGGAGCGGAACTGGGGAGCACAGCCAGGAGTGCCAGGGTGGCAGCCAGCTGGCATGGGTGTCCATCCTGAAGGGGAACTGTGGGCTTGCTGCTGGCAGGAGGTCCTCTGCAGTGGCTGCCATTCAGCACCTTTTCAATTCTCGCCTCAGAGGGTGTGATTTGATTAGGTTTCCACAGAGATCTACACTGTGCATGAATTATTCAGTCAGCTTATTTTACTCTCCCAGAGGAACTGATGATGCTCCAGCCCTGAGTGGAGAAGCTGTTACAGTTGTCAGAGAGTGACACAGAGCCTGGCTGCCTGGCCAAGCACTGCCAGAGGGACTTTCCTCAAAATAAGTCTGGTATCTCCAGCTCAGGCTTTGACTTGACTTGAGGAAAAGGCAGTAGGGATTGGATCAGGTTGAAGAATGAAAGGTATAGAGAGGAAAGAGATGGTAACACCATTCCTCTTGCACACAAAAGAAAAAATAAAAAGAAGAGATTGCTTTGTACCACGTATGGGACTGGAGGAGCCCATCCTGGTTCCTGACAAAGCTGTGCAGACAACTGTTCCCAGGCTATGCCCTCTCTTCAAGCAGTGACTTTGACAGGTGTTCCTGTTCTGCAAGCCCAGAGCCAGTGAAACCTCCAGTGGTCCTGAGGGCACTGTTGCTCTTAAGACGGGAGGGGAACTGTCTCTAGGTGTGATCACGAGGCGTTTTGCCCCATCCAGGCCGGGAGATGAGTGCCTTACCTTCCAGGAGGGCCACGCGCAGCTCGGCCCGCTGTGGGTCGTACTCCAGGGAGTAGTGCAGCTCAGGGGCCTGGGCACCACTGGCTGCCCGCTCGGGCTTCAGGTGCTCCGTGACACACACGTCCTTTACCACACCTGGAACTGAAATAACCCCTTTAGCAAGCAGCTCTTCCCCGTGCCAAGACAACAAATCCACCTTCTCTTGACTTTACCTTTCTAAATGCCTCACTATCTCTAAATGCCTCACTATCTTTCTAAATGCTTGCACTTTCTATGCAGGACTATAATTTATTTTCCTTCTTCCTCCATCATCGTGCATGCTTTTTGCTCTATTTACTTGCACTTTCAGCTTTTTCTACAGCATTTGGACCAGTCTTCTGCTCTCCACCACCTTGCATTCTATGATGGTTCACACACTTGCTCTTTTACATTATGACTAGGCCAAGGTTTCTAAATGACACTCATTACTTGTTTTATATTATTTTAACTGGTATTATTAAATTAAATCTTATGTTCTCTGCAATGAGAATGTGAGTCTGCTCTTGAACTGCTGTGCAACTCCGCATTAGGTCAGACCTCTCTAAACATTTTGGTTTTGTTTTAATTTTAACAATGAAATCTTTGTCATACAAAAGACATCCATTTGCATAGCACCTCCCCACGTTGAAGGCAATGAACTTTGGAATCCATAAGGCAGTTTCTCTATGCATGATTTTGGAGCTGAGTATGTATTTCATACTGAAATAAAGCAAGGTGCAAGGCTAAAAGAAAAGCCAGAGATTTTTACCATCCAAAGCTGTTATCTGCAAGGTCAACTCTGATTCACACAGAAAACAATAGTGGGACCAACACACTTCCTCCTAAAAATCTCAGCTGCAGTTCAGACCAGTTCATTGTGGCATCAAAAGGAGAATGCAACAATTCTTGCTTAATTTTAGCAACACTTGAGCTATAAAATCAGGCAGAGCAGGAAGGAAACTTGCTTGTGCCATTAGCAGTGGAGAGAGGCTCTTGAACCAACATTTATATAAAGCTTTAGCCTAAATGTAGCCATCATCTTTCATCCTTTCCACCCTATAATCTTTTCCCTGACACCTAAGGATGTGGCTCAGACAGTCTCTTCCTTCAATGCATCTGCTTCCCATGGTACTTTCTTTTCCATGCTCACAAGCCTCAGGCTGGAGGAGTGAAGGTAGCAATTGTCCCTTCTGTCCTTCCAGAAGGGCAAAAATATAATCTCAAAAAATTAAAAAGAACTAATAAGAGTACTCAATAAAATAACAGCATATGGCATTGTCTCTCTGGCAAATCTTCAGGAAGGTTTTATTAAAGTGGTAACCATAAGAGTAAATTATCCTGTTACAAGATAGTTGTGAAGTTAAAAATAAGTATGGAGGAAACCCAGACCTGCTGCCAGATGCATATAATTAAGATTGCATTTTCTCTCAGGTTCTAGAAATCTTATGTTTCAGGATTTAGAGTGTTACCCTTTGGGCTGGCTGAGAAAGAGGAATTCTGCTCGGCAAAAAATCTTTGAGGCGTCAGCCTAAAGTTTCTCTGCACATTTCAATAAGCCAAGAACATCTCACCAAACCATGACAATAAAGGAGCAGAGAAAATTAGAAGCTTTGACTCCCACTGTCCCTGACAAGGACAGTTTCTAGACAGCTAGCATCTGACCTGGAGGAGATACTCTACCTAATTTTGGCCAGATATTTCACACATACTCTGGCTACTGCTCTCAGCACAGCTACACTAAATGTGCTTTTCTATTAAATGTCTCCTACCAGGGAGACAGATTCTTCAAAACAAAAGATGCTTAGATTAAAAAAATTGCAACAAGATACAACTGCAGCTTTGTTATCAGAATGTCCTTATGAGCTCCATGACTATCTTCTACTAAACAAATGTATTGAAAACAAAACTCAGAGTGCTCATGATAAGAAAGCAAAAAGCATCCCATGTCTTTGCTTCCACATTTATTTATCTAACAACAATCATATTATGCATAGAAGTATTACAGATCTACACCCACTAAAGCAATTGTTAGTTTGAAAACCAAAAGCTCCTACCGTTTTGAGGGAGAACAAACAGCTCTTCATTGACTTGTATCTTCATCCTATTCTCATCCAAAGCAGTATGTTTTCCGGTAGCTGGTTCTTCTGTTGTCTTCAGAGAGTACTGTGTGTAGTTAACAATTTCAGGTGAAGTTACTTCTGGTTTGGGGCCATAAATGTTGGGAAACTTCAGAAGTGCTCGAGGCTGGACTGGCTCTGCAGTTTTCTTAACGTTGAACTGAAAATTTAAAGCTTGTTTATTACTTTGCACTAATTATGCTAATTCCTCCAATTGTCTTAATGTTAGAGTAGCCTCTGGTCAGTGCTACCATCATTTTTTCTTGGCTTGTAGAAATCACTACCTGTATATCTGGAGAATTTACTGCCAACAGTGATACCTTCTACTTGGTGTGGTTTTTTTCAGATTTGTTCCTCTACAGATGTTTGATTACTATAAGAAAAAGATATGTTCTTGTCCTTTGATTTTTCTTCTGTTCTAGTACCAGTTAATATTTTCATAAGTTAATCCTTTTATGTTAGTAAAAAAATTAACTGTAAAGTTAATTTTGCTTTGATTAAGATATGGCAATTTTTACCTTGATGTTTGCAGTCAAATCCAAGAGCAAGAGGCTGCAGCCATCTCACAGAATGCAGAATACTTTATGTGAGTATATAGTAAGCATTAAGAATGCAAAGACATAAATGAAACCTGGAGCAAGTATGGTGCAATAAAACTAAGGAGAACTGGTTGAACAAATGAACCCTGGACTGGCAAACCAAGAGCAGTTGATTCAGTGGTCATCTCAGCCTCTTGGTTCTGTGGGCCAGAGCTCCATCTGACTGTCAGACACACATTTCCTCTTTATTATACCTGGACTGAAATTTGGATTTATGTCTGATTTTGTTCTTAACACTTCAGTTTCCTGCTGAACCATGAACATGCTCAGGGATGTACAGAAGAACCTGCAAGATGCTCAGATAGTCCAAGCAAAGGCTGGCAGAAAAAGTATTACTGTTCTCCCAAAACAACAAAAAAAAAATTTTAGTGGAATAGAACAGTTTTCTTCTGCTTATGTCCCAAGAAAGGATCCTGCCTTCTTACAATTGAAATCATTCCTGATTCATTTATATTTGGATTCATCAATGGGGAAGAACAAAAGCTGACTAGCAAATGACCCCAACCCCTGCAATAGATCTCATTAATGTTTCCAAAACATGAAAGACAAAAAACCACAAGTAAAATAGCTGGTTTGGTTGATTATTGTGCAGTGGGATTATCTCCAACCTACTGCCTGTAAACCTACTTTTTGTCAAGATTGAGGGTGAGACAGAAAAAGTTCATAACTTTAACTAAAATTTTCATTAGTCCTATTGTTTCCTATTAATATTGCATGTAGATGGTGCCCTGAAGGTCTTATCTGTGTTGGGATTTCCTGATCCCAGCTTGTATGTCCAGAGAAAGCACACCTACGTCTCAAGAAACAGAGCTGAAGAAAGAAGAATGTCTTGGATGTTAGCCTAGTCATATTCTGCTTGTGGAGATCCTGGTTGTATATACTTGGCAGTGGTAGGGAACTAATTAGGTCAGTGACTCCATCTTCTCAAGGCAGCCAGTGCACCAGTGTTTAGGAAGTCTACTGTGCAATATAGCGTTTTGTCTTGTCTAATTTTAAGGGCTTTGAAACAGAAGTGGGATGAGAAAGAAAGACATCATTGTGTGCCATCCTCACCTAGCATTCAGTTGAGCTTAGATATTATGTAAATTACACAGTGTAGGGCTGTAAGTGAGATCCCTCTTATAGAGATGTGAGCCTCATCAGTCCCAAAATACCTAGGAAATGTGAAGTTACTCATCCAAACTTTAAATGCAGGTTTCCATTTTTCTAAAATTAAAGCAAACCAACCAAGCAGAATGCATGAGGAATCACTGGACAGCAGCTAGAAAAGGCAGGTTGCTTTTGTTGTGCAGAGGCATTACATCCAGCATTCACACAGAGCCTGATGTGGTGGTCAGCCTCTGCTGTCCTCTCTCCTGCAGCTGCTGTCAGGCTGCTGTCCTACCACTCACTGGCCACACACTGGAGCCTCCTGCCTGCATTCTCTGTGCTGTCAGCACACAAAGCACTTCCAGATCCTTTGGGGTGAAAAACACCACACAAATTTGAGGTATTTTTAGTACAATTTTTCTTCCTCTTGTTAAAAGCCAGGTATTTAGTCAGGAAATTCATCAGTACACAGCATCTAAGAACTCCTTTGGGTCTAAATACTCCTCTTGTCTGCCTGCTCTGCAGAATTAGAGATGAGAGACATATGCAAGCACAGTGGGACTAGCCCACCCCCTCTTCCAACTGCATCTGCCTCTGTTTATTATTTTGCTGCCAGCTCTTTTCCCAAGTGCTATGTGCTAATCCAGTTACATGGCATTACCTATGGAAGTTCCCTTTGCAACTCAGCAGTTGTGTCTTAAATAAAGACATGAGCAGAAGAGTTCAGATAGTTCTGCAAAAATTCACAAAAGCAAGTAAACCGAAAGGAGCAAGGAGGCTGCAAATGATCCTTCTGTGTCCCTGCCCAGTGTCAATCAAAGCACCAGACTGTTGCCATTGCTGGATGTGTTTGGGAATCTTCATTCTGCAGGCTTTGCTGAGACTTTGCAAATTTACAGCAGTTTCTCATTGTTTTGTAGATGTATGTTTGTGTTTAAATTCTTCCTCCTTATGTATGCAGGGCATGTCCATGGGGAGCCTCTGTCTATAGCAAATACAAGCATCACTGTCATGGGAGACATGCCAAGTGAATAAAATGCAGACTTGCTACATCTTTCTTTTGTCATCTGTGTTTATCAGAATCAGTGGCCCTGACAGGTTTCAATAATTAAATGTGTCCAACACTCACTAGGACATACTGTGTAGTCAGAAAAAAATGTCCCGACAGAACAATTTGTAAACATAGAGATAATAAAATTTCACAAGCTCAGAACTCAAATTGAGATTCATTTCTTGAAGGTATAGAGACTGATTCTGAATCAGTGACAGCATAGGAGAATTCATGTTCCTGGCAAGAAAACTATTTTAATTGGAAAGAATTGCTAAACATATGGAATATGCAAACTAAGAACATTTTGCACTTTCTGTGACAGAATGTTCACTCGGCTGCTATAATATATCCAGATTTCTTTTAAAAAAACCATAAAGCCAGGAACATTGGAAATAATACTTCAGATTAAAAAGTCTATAACGCTGAAAGAATGCAATCACTCAGGTAATAATGATACATTTATGTAGGTTGAATAAATTCTTCCCCTGTTGGTCAAATACTGGATTAAATCATGGCAAAACTTCATGAATGTAGACGTATTGTGAGGAACCATAACTGAATAGCTGCTGGGTACTGGAGGCTTAACTGAATAATATGGAGACTTAGTGCTTATTTCAGTCCTGCAAACAGGATAGCACCCCTGTAGACAAGATCTAGGATGGATTAACACTTTTTCCCAAGATGTTTCCCAAAAATGCTTTATAAAAGAAAAAAAAAAGCCCAGTCCAAAGATGGAGTTAAAATGAAGATTTGAGATGTTTCTGGGCTTGGAGATTACAACATCAAAGTCTCATAGAAAGAGCCTGATGGTAAAGTTGTCTGTGGGTTGTGTTGCTGCAGACAGCAGCTAGAAAAATTGTTATGCACAGTGATATCGCTGTCAAAGGTACACATTTTTCATTCATGTTAAGAGTAAACTTGGAAAAATCTCCACAATCATTGTTTATTCTTATATAGAGGTGTTAGCAAATCCCCTGTATGGGGTAGAAAAGACAAGAAAGGAACCTGAAAGGGACATGACTAAGCTATCAAACAGAATAGCAGGTGAAATTTGTCCTAGGAAAATGCAAACAGGTACTAGGAGTTATTCACCATGCTCATGCAGGGAGGCTCAGAATTAGCAGCAATCTCTTGAGAAGTCCTAAACTCCATGCAGAAGTCAATCTATGGTCAGTGGAGCCATCCTCCCACACCTCTCCTCCCCCCTCCAGCAATCACAAGATCTATTAATGCCATTCTCTGTATCTGCACCAGTTCTTACAATACTGTTTGTGGATTTGGTAATCTTTCCTCAGTATAAACTGCAACAGGAACATGAGGGTGCCAAGATTCTTTTCTGCTAAGACCTTAAGAGTGGAAGCCAGAGAAAGACTGAAAATTTAATTACAAACATTACAGAGGAGTTCAGTTAGGACTCCTGCTACACTCCTTAAGAATATAAAAATAGTAGTCAGCTCAAATAATTAAAAGGCAAACAAGGACTGTTATACAATGGAGCACAGGCCTTTGGAATGGGCTACTATGGTGTAACACTTGGTTGAATGGCAAGGTGAAAGTGAAAAGGATACAGGCACATGAAAATATCAGGAGAAACAGCCAACAGGTAATACTTTCAGAGACTGACTGGTGCTATAGCTCATGCTACAGACTACTTTCAACCGAGCAAATCATCAAACACTTCATTTTGAACAAGAGATTCCCATTAATAAGTGTATTAGAAGTGTTCTATAATTCCCCTAGCTCCCTCTTGCACCAAGCTCAGAAGTAAATCAGGCTGTTTGGATTCTAACAAAAATGAAAGAGCACATAGGGATGCCTGACACTATTCATACTCCACATTGCTTTTACAGTAAGAGAAAAAGAAATTCACAGTGTGATGAGATGGTCCAGTCATCACAATCTAGATTCTCACTTGCTTTATATTATGATTTCAATGCCTTGTTTTAACTTCACACATTATTAATCCACTCAGTTAGACAGGCAGAGGAAGGAGGAGGGAAGGTTTTCACACGAAATCAGCTGTTGACAGGGAACTATCCTGCAGGAACTATGAGATATTGTGAATAGAATTGAATAGCTGCTATACGAGATCTCAGCAGGAGCCATCTCCTCTTCACAACGCTTCATGCCACCTGGTACAGTCCAGTTTTCTCTTCTTAGGAAATTATTTCTCTTTTGATCTATCTTAACAAACAACTAAGCAGCATTTCCAGTCCTCATCCCCTGTTTCTGCCATTAGCGGCTTTCTCTTTGGCTCCGTGGCAGCTGTCTCCTGCTCCAGTAATTCTGTGGTATCCAGCTCATCTCTGTTTTTCCCTCACTCCTCCTCCCACTGGCATGTTGTTATATCCTGAGCACAGTAAGCAGATAAACAGGCAGCACAAATCACATGCTGAGTACCCTAACAGGGAAGTTGCATTCCCACCCTCTGCATTTAAAGAAAAATCACAGATTAAATTAGAGACTGTGTCTTACTTGCTGGACTGGCTGAAGCACACTGGGCTTAGTATTTTCCGTCTCCTCCTCTTGGTCCTTTTCTGAGAGTCCTTTCCCAGGTTGCTTGCATTTGCAGAAGCAGGTGAGACCGCAGAGGGCAAGGATGCTAGTTGCAGTCCCTAAGGTAGCCCCCAGGGCTATAACTGGAGCAGACAAAACCATTGTCCTGCGCTGCACAGGAACAGAAAGCACAGAGACCCTGTGGCTCTTTCTACTCCCTGGGAGAGTAGCTCTCCCACATCCACTCCGATTTCTAGCCTGGCTTCATCCTCCTTGGAAGTCTGAAAGCAATTCTCTTGTGCAGCAAAGAAAAGGGACCAATCTAGACACACAGATAAATCATCCCACCTTTGCTAGGCAACAAGGCTACCTTTCTATCCTGCTGATGGAGTTGCTGCTCCAGGTCAGGGAGAGGAAATAGTAATTGTGGTGCCTGTAATCTCCATATAGCTGCAAACAGGCAGTTTTCATTGAAGCCTGTTTTCCAGCTCCACTGGGAAAAGTCTGATGTGTGATAGAGAGGAAAGACGTCAGCAGAAGGGGCTGGCCTTGCTAGCTAACTCACAGAAAGTGCATCCAAATGTTTGATCATCTCTCTAGCAATATTTCTCAGGGTTGGCTTGCTGATATGCTCAAGAAGTTGCATTTTTTTTGTTTTAAGGCAAAGATAGTGACTGCCAAAAGCTGCTGGCCTGAGAAGCCCTGTTATGATAGCACTGCACGGTAACTCTGTAGTCACAGTAAAGCCTCTGTATAAGTTTGGCAAAACTTTCTTATCCTTCAGAGGCTGCAGAACAAACACAGGCAAGAATTAAGCACTGTCCCATGCCTCACCACCTGCCCCTCAAAGCACAGGGTCTGAACCTTTTGGAGCTGCTCTCTGCAGGATAAATGCAGAGCAGCGCCTCTATTTAAGAAGAGAGCAGAAAATCCTACTAAATAAGACACACTAGTGCATATGCTGCTTCCTCTGGAGAAAATGAGAAAGCAAACAACATATGCTAGATATTAGTCATAGTGCTTACCACACTGGTGTCAGGCAGTGGGCTGCTGAGCACAGGAGAAGAACCTGCATGAATAGACTTGAAGAGCTGGATGTCCGTCCCAGTTTTCTCTTGAGGTGATGGAGTGATTATCTTTCTCTGACTCATTTATTTTTGCCTTATTTCTCAGAATGCCCAGCCTGGGGAAGAGGATAATAAATGCCATCATTAGATATATTTCTCATGACATGTACTACCTTTTTCTGGGTACTTCACAAGGAGAATCTAGTGGCCAGAAGGTGATTGTAATTCTGGTCACTGTGTCTCTCAGGCAGAGTGAAAATAGTAAGCAAAATGCAAAATGTTCAAAAAAAATATCCAGTTCTACTGATTCTACTGGGAGTTTGTCATTCTATTTTGGAATATAGTTGAAGCCCATGGATCAGGAAAACAAATTAACTATGTACAAAGAATTGTTTAGAAATTCAGAGGTTTTGATCCTTCTCTAGTTCAGGTTTTGCATAGATTTTTCTTGACTTTTTTTTTTCTTTGATGTTTCACATCTGACTCATGACAACTCACTCAGCCTTTGTTCCTTGATAACACTTTCACCTCCCTGCTAGTAAACTTTCCTCATGCATCTGAGTCTCACATTAGTTGTAACAGTCCTCTGTAGCACTGCAGCATCCTAATGGCTGCAGCGCACATTCCCCTTCTCCTCACCCTACCTGGCTTGTCAGATATGTCTCACCCCTCACTTCCAAGCCTCCTGGCCTCCCATCAAGAATCAAATCCCAATGGACTCCTTAAGCAGAGGCAGTTCCCTAACAAACTGCTGAGCCTGTGGAAACTCTATGGGTCTTTCAGCTCAGCCCATAGAGGGAAAACCTTGAGTTTTGTCTTCTATCTACAGGAACAAAAGTTGGGCACACCACGCTGGACCACTGGCACATCTTTCCCTGTGCTCAGCAGTGGGAAGAACATCACACAGAGGAGGTTGAGAGAGCTGACTAAACCACCCCTTTGCTTCTTGCTTTTTGTGTCTAAGGAGATTCCAAAGCCTTGAGCAGCATCCTTGTACCTCTTCTGATGTGAATTTTCTCTGCCACAAGTAGACTGTTCCAACCATTTGCTGACTTATCTAACAGCTATTTCATTCAGCCTGCAGTTGAACTGGTGACATTGTAATCATGGTGCCATGAGGTCTCGTCTTGAGTTTGAAGAATGAACCATATTGTTACTGACTTCTACCACTGCTCAAGAGAAGCAGAAGTGAGAAGAGTCTGAAAGATGACAAAAAAGATGGACACACTCCTTAGATGCCTTTGACTTCCTCCACAGGATGGGTTCTTCCTAGAAGTGCTAATGAAACCTAACACAGCTAAGTCAGAGACCCCAGAGATTTGGAAGAAGGTTCTGTTAAGGGTAGAATGAAAAGGAAGAAAGTTCTGTTAAGGGTGGAATACAGTGAGAGAGATTTGGAGCAGAGAGGGCTTTCAGTCCATTCATGAGAGGCAATCTTGAGGTGTTTCCCACAAGCTGTTCTGAGAATTATACAAAGACTGCTTACAACATGCTATAGAAGTAGGATCACATCAAAATTTCTTTGCAAGACAATAATTTAACATAATCTCTGAGATATTTTCTGCCTGCTTATACAGGAAGATTAAGATTTCCTTGCCAGAAATTGTATTTGATGTGAAATATAATAGGTACAGAATCATTGTCAGATAATATTTTTTCAATAGTAACAGCCAGACAACAACCTTTTGCTGCTATTGCTGAAAAACAAAGCAGCTCTCCCCATACATGGAATATTATCAGTATGTAAGCTTCTGCAAGTGACAGGCCAAAGATTTCAGATTTTGGTGTGTGCACTGATGCATGTACAGATATATAATTTAACTGTAGCTTTGGCATGCACTGCCACTGCATGGTTGTTTATTTTTAGCACATTCTATTCTAAAAAAAAAAATGGGCCATAAATGTGTTTCAAAGTCATCTTTACACTTGCTTATTTCAACACCCAGTAATTAAATTTCTCCTTTTCTTTACTGCAGTAGTAGGATAAAATGGGGTCAGGTAATGACCTTTCTCACTGGCCATTCACACTGATACTGTCCAGAATCACATGGCTTTTTTATCTGTCACATCTGCCATTAGAAAGAGACTTGCCAAGGTAGAAAGATGAAAGCCTGTTTTTGCAATCTAGACTATAGGGGCAGGTTCAGGCCTGACAACATATTTCACAGTCATCCTATCCACATATTTTCTCTAGATTCTGATGGAAGGCATGTATAAGAATGGCAAAAGCATATACATGACTTTCAGCTTCTGGTATTTCAGACAGGAATACTCTGTGATGACAAAATATAAGGTACCAGTAAACCTTGAGTGCCTATAGATTCTTTGTTCCTGTGCTCCTGCTGTGAGCTCTTCTGCTGACATTTTGGGCCTTTCTGTTCATTGGGTGTATAAGAGAGGCTTACTCTGAATGAAGACGTGGTAGTACAGATCACATGGAGAATTACAAGAGCTTTTGCATTGCCTAGCTGTAGTTCATGCTTTAATAGCAAAAAAAAAAAAAAAAAAGCCCTTTAATGTAATTGCTAACCACTTGAATAAGCAGGTGGGATTTTCAACCTTTATTTTGACAACTGAAGACACAAATTAAAGTTCCAGAATCCAGAAGGAAAAGCTGACATACATCTGAATGAAAGATGTTTGCACACTACTTTCCCTGACTCAGCCTACTCCACTCCATCAGGGGCTGGTATCAGAGATACTCTGTTTCTCACTGAGGCGTTTCACCAGGCAGAAGTGTGAGTTAACAGATGGAAATGGGAAAGAAAGTTGTTCAGGCTTTTTTCTTTTTTTTTTTTTTTCCTCAGGGAAATCCTTGTGACAGTCAGATTTAGCCTGAAGGTGTAAGCTCATGTTTTCACTTGTATTGACTCGTTATGTGATTCTGTGCTACAGAAATGGAACAGTTTGAACAGAACAGTGGTCTAAAATAACTTTCCAGATCATAGCAAGGTGTTTATATCATCCACTTTGGGCACTGAAATAGTTAGTAACAAGACAACATAAGGCTGTTGTGAGTTTTGTTTAATAAATAAATGAAACTGTGAAAACAAAAGTGAAGGTAAAAGGCTTGTGCTTGCAATGACTGCATCTAACTCTTTCTGCTTTTTGTGCTGTTGCCTCAGGTTGTAAAAGCTTTAAGAAAGAGATTCTGTCTTCCTCTAAGTGGTGAAGTGTTCCTCCACCAGGTGGTGAAGTATTAACAAACTTCTGAAATAATCCTTTGCAGCACTATTAAGACAAAGAAGTTCTTTCTACATATTCATATACAAAAAGAAAATAAAGAAGCAAGATCTGTGAGAGGAATGTGGGCTTGGTCCCTCCATCACTGTCACTGAAACAGACCTATAGATATAAATCAAGTAAATGAAGTAATTAAGGGAAGAACAAGGAATCGGTTTCTAAAAGGAAGCTGTACAATGATCAACCTCAAAATGAGCTTCAGGGTGTGGTACTTCATCTGATGTTGATGGATGTAGAACTCCTGGAACCTCCAGACCTACTGGAGCACCTGCCAGCTGGGTGTGTAGTCTTTTGCCACATTTCTACCCTCAGGATGATGATAAGGATTTATCACCATGGACTGTCCAGCTAGTTGCATGTATGCAGCCTAGGGTTTGTGGCTAATGATTCTGTACTGGGACACTACACTGTCCTGAGACGAAAATCTGTAGAATTCAGGAGGTCTACGGAAAAAATATGGCTATCTACCTGTTTCAGGAGGCTGTCATGTACCCCCTGTCACCAGCAACCACTGTAAACCTGACTGTTGTACATCTCTTGCATCCCGTGCAGCAACACTGGATAAATACTACCAGAGGGTGGAAGACTCAATATTAGAAAGTAGAGAAAAGGGGCCAAAAAGCAAAATGGTCAGGAAGGATGGTGTGCTTTATGGGAAGGTAAGAGACAAAAAACCATTGGGAAGGAATAGGAAGGGTCTGTAACATGAGAATTGGACATTGGTGTGACTGCTGTAGCAGGATGCTACACTATTAGAAAATTAGGAAAATTAGAGGGAGTTCAGGAAAACACCACAAGAATTAATTAAGGGGTGTGAGGCAGTGGATCAGAGTGTGTCTCAAGAAGGTCAATCTCTTTTTTGATGAAAACGTTAAGGGGTGTCTTGGTCAAAATCCTTAAGGACCTAATTGTGGAATAAACCTTTGATGATAGATGTTCTCTCCTGTTGAGCAAACAGTGTGTTACCTGGAGCTAATGGCCAGGAGCTGTGCCAGTTAAAATGAGAGTGGAAACGTGGCAGATTTCCAACAAGGGGCATAATTTCTGTGGGAGCAATATCGGAGGGATTGCGGAGGGTCATCCATAATGGGAAGTTTTGAAATTAAGACTAGTGTTGTGTAGATTGCTTTTATAGGACTGTTTTTGTTCAGTTGTGATTTACACGCATGTTGAACCACGAATGACATTACCAATGTACTGTCCTGTGTTGTTCCATATATATATATGGGGACCACGATGGATGGAAAGAGAGTATTATTGTATGAGGCAAGTTTTCAAAACATTGCAATTCCTCTGAGAGCATCAAAGGGCCAGCTGCAAAGAGAAAAGCAGCTTTAGAAGAGCTCATCATACCACATAGCCCAGCAGAAAAACAGTATCTGTGCATTACCAGGTGAATTGCACCTCAGTAATGCAGATTCAGAAAGAAAATGTCTCCTCCAGCTCAGGACAGACCCAGGTGAAAGAAAGAAAAACGTATCACTGGAAATGCAACTGAAAGGAGAGCGTTGTTCGGTAAAGTGGCAGACAAACGGTTAAGTATGAGCCCAATTAGCCGGTGAAGTTAAGCAAATGAGTAAATGCTTTCCTATATGGGGGAGGGTATCTTGCTGAGAGCAGATAACAACTCAGATAGATATCCTGCTTCTCCACTGAAGTCTGCTAATTTGCTATTGAAAATCCAGGAAAATAGAGCTCGGTTTGTGCCTAACTCATTTTAATGTGAGAACTGGCTCTTGATTGACTGGGGAAGCAGAGCTTTTTCTGGGCAGGTAGTTCCACCGCAAGTGTAAGTTTATTTCCGCTAGATTTTTTTTTATAACCACAAGAGATTTGAGGAACTTCAAAGCCTTCCGAAGTGCCAGACACAGGAGTGCACGTTTTGTATTTGCAATAAACGGCTGCCTCCTAGAGGTGACAATATTTTTCTTACAGTTTCAGTTTAGAGTTTATAACATGCCAGAGTTTCAACCTTTTGCAACACCAGTGCTGTAAAGGATACTTTGCAGAAAAAAATCTTTGTATCTCGTACTTTTAGTTGAAATTATATCTCTAGCTATGTTGAGGCAGCAGAGCTAGGAAATTCAAGAATTATGGTTGCCTATAAAGCCTTAGCTCCATCCACTTTCATGTCAGCCTTGTCTTTAAACCTTTAAGTATAGGATAATACCATTTTATTTGCAAACGAACTGTGAACAGTTTGTTGATAAGATGCACTCTGATAATGAATCAGGGTTATTCACTGAACACACCTGGGTTTTATATGTGACTCCCTCCAAAGAAGGAGAAATACATTATTCCAAATCAGGCAGCTAGAAATATACACCATAATTACATGGGATTTTTCTCATTTAATTTACACCCAACCTGGCACTTGTGGCCTGACTTATGCAAGATCTGTGTGCTCATTTCCGAGGCAAAATTCCATAGAAGTTGTGTTGAAACCTGAGCAGTGCTGTGTGGTATTAAGCTGAACAAAAGTAACCTACAACTGTTCTTTAGGAGGTATCACTGTGTGAGAAAGCCCAAGCAGGCAAGCAGTCCTTCTGGACTTGCAGCAGAGCCTGGGGGCTCTTCTTCCACCTCTGGCTCCTCATCCCACTGCCTCTCAGACTGCAGATAGCACTGTCACTGCAGAAAAACTTCCAGAGAATCATAGGGAAGACCTATCAAAAAAGGCTGTCATATTTTTCACTGCAGAGACTAGCAGCAAAATGGCCAAAGCAACATCTGCTTTTGTGTCAGTTAATTCCAGTTTTGGAGCAGATTGCTTTTCCCTTAAGTGTTACATGCAGCTCTTGTCTTTCCAGTCTAAAATAGGATGTCATCAAACAAAATCAAGTTCATAGATGGATCAGAACAGATGATTCAAGGTGGGAAACTGGTTCTGTGTAAAGGAATGAAAGAGCAAATTACGACTCCTCAGCCCAAAAGAGAGACACTGCGAGAGAAGAAGAAAGAGGTCTCTAAAATCCTGAGTATATGGGAGAAACTGGCTAGGGATCATCTTCCCAATTCCAGTATAAGAACTACAGGGAAGACTCAAGTAGGACTCACGTCCAAAACAAGGGGGGAATATCCTGTATGTTTGCCCTGTTCTTATGTGCTTTTCTAGGCAGCCACTTTTGGCCCACACCAGAGAGAGGCCACAGGGTCAGAGAGGCCTGTAGTTATTCTGGCAGACATCACATGCCATACAATTTGTACTTCCTACTTCTTTTAGGTAAAACCTTGAGAATCAGCTTGGTTTTTGGAAACATTGTTTTGAGTCATTGACTCATGTAAAGTTGCAGTTTGTCAGTAGCTGTTGGTCTCTTATTGTTTCCTTCCATGTTTCCTTTGAGTTTCAGTGAAAATTTTCATGTATCCCCTCCATCTGTCACAGAGGCACAGGCAGGAAGGCACAGTGAACAGACTTGGAACTGATCTGCTCCACGTAGTCTCTCACTACATTTATTGGGGTCTTTTGCTGGCTCCCTCAGCCAGTAGAAGCTGCAAGTATCCTTGTAGTGGTAATTCCTAATGTCTAATTGTGAATCAGTTTTAGTCCTTATAATATCAAGAGCAGTACAGGAACATTTTTTCGCTAAGATGACGTTGTTTGATCCTGTTCCTTGACATAGAGACAGAAAACAAAGAGGAGGAAATAAGTGAAGATAAGAAAGATTCACATCTTCCAGTTCTGAACTCAAGAAATTATATTCTGTTCATGTTCACCTCCAGCCATTCCTTGTGACCAACAAGATTTTATCAGGCTTTGGACTGTTTTTCATGATAGTGCTCTTATACAAATTTCAGCCAGCACTTTGATAAAATGAGTTGGCACATAAGATCATGAAGCCGGACCTTCCAGTTGAGGGAAAAACACCCTCTACAAAAGCAGCCTTTTCAGAAAACAGCCTCCAGCTATCAGGATAGATGCCTTTCACCAAGTTTACTGACTGAGCTAAGTGCAAGAGTGGCATGGATCTACGCTTCAAGTATCCTTACTCCTCTACTGCTGTGATCCCTCTGGCCTCCATGCCTTCCTTTGAAATAGTTCAGACAGGGTGTTGGTTTTGTTTTCTGCAGAAATATTTGCTATGTTTAGCTTTTCAGCTTGAGATCATCGTGAGATCTGACCTCATCCTGGTCAATTTTCAATCACTTCAAGATAGGTGCTTGTTGCTCGGAATTGATGTTGTCCAGTGAGAAATAGAGCAGTAGGTCTTTCTCATGTTACACTTCTACCAGCACCGTTATTGACAGTTTTTCAGTCAGGCCTAATCTAAATGATCGTGAGATAGCCAGCACCATCAGGATTAAGGCACTTCTGTGGTGGAAATCACAGGGGCATTGCCTGTGATTATCCCAGAGGGCTGTATTTGCTTAGTACACAGCTTTCAATCTTCAAAGTCATTGGGGCAAAACCTTCCCCTAACATAAAACAGAAAAAGTTACATCCAAATTTGAAAGGAGCCCTCCCATGTGTGCTCCTTTCAGTAGCTCTAGGAAACGGTTTCCTTAATTTTCACAACTGCCCAAATTATGCTTCAGGAGACTGTCCTCTCCCCAGTGGGCTCATTGACTTGAAGGCCTGTATCCTCAGCTGTTCCCTAGCTGCTGTCAAAACTCTGGAGTAAATAATCTTCAAGCTGCAAATTGGCAAAGAGGCTCTTCCCTGGGTACAGTAGGAGGAAACTTGACACAGTAATGATGATGAGTAAAACCCGTAGTGCAAATTCCCCTACTTGACTCAGTTGTTTCCACACTGGTTTCCACAGTCTCTGCTTCACTGCTGTGCTTACACTGGCCAGCTCAATCTGCCTTTTTTTCTTGCTTTCATAAACTTTTCCCTCTTCCTTCTCTTTTTCCTTTTATCTGTTAATTTTTTAGGTCTTCCCTTTCCCTCACCATGCGAGAATCCCCTATGTATTGAGAGGATAGATAATCTTCTTTCTCTGTACCTTATCCCCACTTAGCCTTTTCCTGATCCATTCCCACTGTCATATTTCATAGATTACAGATCCCATACCAACATTTGATTGATCTGTTCTCTTACAACATGAAATCTCAGGCTGACACTGATGTCTTCATCCAGGAGACTTCAAATGAGCTTAAGCCTAACATGGTCATATTAAAACTCATGATTTTCCATGCAAGTTGCCTTTACTATCCAACATCTTCTCTCACATCACTATGTATCATCACACAAGCCCTTACATCTTGGATGTCCCCAGCATGTCATACACATATCACATCAGCAGCAGTTTGCACTTTTTTCATCATTCTTAGGCTCTTCTTGTCTGTACAGCCTAACTCCTCTGAAGTACCAGTTCCAGTGAAGGTGTTTCATGGCATTATCAGAAAAAAAAAATGTGATGAAGTTTAAATCATGCTGAAGCTCTCTTTTAGAAACTACAGAAGAGAAAGAGGTTTTGTTCCGGTAAAGTTTGAATTTTGCATTTCACCTAAATTGTGGCAAAATACATGAATCTCGTGTCAAAATTTCTGTTCAAAGTTGTGACACACTTGCTACCAGACAGTAGGAGGCAAAGGTCAGCCCCTGTCTGTGGAACAGGGACAGTTGTGTAATCTTCAGTGGTTGCATGGCAGGTGTGTTTGAGAGATGGCCACCTACAACATCTTACCCAGTCTGGCTTTCTCTGCACAGGTCAGGAAATGATGGGGGCATGGAAACCACACTATGATTCATACTTTATCTTTTTTTTAATATCAACCATGCAGATGGTCTAAACATCCTGAAAATCTAGGTAACTTTGTTCCAGACACTGTGGAATGCACAGTGCCTACTGGGTCATACTAATGGCCCTGTGAGGAAGCTCCCAAACCTGCTTTGTCAAGTCACAGCCAGAGAAAAGACAAGGCACAAGACCCCAGTACCTGCCAAATGTGGTGCCACATATGCATACATTGCAATTTAGGAAATACTGCTTAATGAAAGACTTATTTAAATCACCCTAGGATAACTATGTGCTGCAGTAACCATACATTAGAGTGTGGAAAAAATACCATTGTCTCCTAACAGCTCATAATTTGGACAAGTGTTTTCAGTGACAGCAAAGAGCATCCCCATTCATTTCAGTTTGTGAGTGCTTTAATCAAGTACACCCATGAGCAGAGATGCATGTCATCCTGCTCCTGTGAGGATCAGTAGGTCAGCAAGTCTGCTGCCCATTTAGTTAATTGATTGGGCAAAAAAATGAGAGTTTTTCTGGTTTATTGGGTAAAAAGATTGACAGTTGATATATGCATTTCTTTTTCTATTTGCATTTTACTGTTATTTTCAGTTATGTCATCACACAAACCAGCACCTTAGTCCTTGTTCTTTCAACAGATCTTAAGATATCAGAGTTGCAATGGTCCGAGGCTACAGCCATAATACATTTAATTGCAGGCCACAGAGACTGCCTCTATGGCCCTCATAAATTCTTGAAGAGACGAGCTCTACATTCTCTTCTCCTTTTTATGATGGTCCAAAACCAGTAGCACATGGGCCTCTCTCTTTTCAAGATCAGAAGAGATTATCAGAATAAAGAAAGTAATAAATACTCCACCCTTCTCTCATTTGCAGAGACTGAGCACTTTGAATATTTCACATCATTCACTACTTCAATTTCCTACAAAAAGAATTTACTTATTTAAAGGAGGAATACAAATCTCCACACAGAATCTATTTATGACATTCTTATCAGAGACAGAAGGCAAATACATGTGCAAAGGATGGAGGCAGACCTCTAAGTAGAAGATTTCTCAGAGTGCCTTGACCTTGATTTGTTGCTGAACTCATACTGCATCATGTGCAGATTTACAACAGAGCCATCCCTGTAAAAAAACAGAGCTGTAGTTCAAACCTTCCAGTACAAATAAATGGTTTTCCTGCATACAAACCTGTGAACTGAGAGCCAAATCCGAGTTCACTGAGGAGAATTGAAACTATTAGCAAAGATGAATCTAAAACCAAAAGGCTAGACTCGAAGGCCCTAACATTAAAATTTGGCCATGCATTTCTATCAGCTAGTTAGATAAATCTAAAATAAATTATATATGAAAACACAGATAGGCTTTTCTCTTTAGCAGAAGATCTCAAAGCAGCCTGTCTAATTTATTTCAACTGTACTTACTCTGAGGAGAGGGATATGTTCACTGAGCAACAATCCTGGGAACCCTGGTAAGGACTTGAGAAATTGTAATTGTAGGTAATGTGTCAATGTGCCTTTAATGTGTTCAGTAACTAATGGGATAGTCGCTGCAGATGAGTGGAAAAGAAAGGCCCCTATGGAAGCTTTTTCTTTAATGTAATCACAGCTGTAAGCCAAGGTTAATGTAGCCACAGCTCCCTTGGGAAACATCATGGATAGATAATTCATGGATTGGGTAGCAACCATCCTCTGTTCCCTCTTAGGTCCACTCTTCCCCAAAGGAATGGTGAAAGCAACAGACTGGCACCCTCATGCTCCAGGATCCTTCCAGGCCTTATGGTTAAAAATACTGAAATTCCTGGTGACCAAATAAAATCAGTAGTGGAAGGGGGAGAGAGGTGCAGACATAAATGTATGTTCAGCTCCTCCTGCTGCAAAATAGGGAAAAAAATTATTTCCTTTCCAGACGGAATTACAGGAAGGGTAAATCCATGATGGTGCATTTTTTTGTATGTGTTTTAACCGGAGCCCTAGCATGGCACAAAAAAAGAGGCAAGAATGGGTATCCCTCAGAAACTGAGAGGATATTAAGGGTGGTTTTCCTGTTAAATGGTTCAATCATGAGTCTCAGGGGTAGATTTTAAAACCTGAATTATTTCCTTGTAAAAACTAAAGCACAGCAGTGAGAGGTGACAGGGTGGTTAGCCCAGGCCGAGGCTGTGCTGTGCAAACCACCCCAGTGACTGTTTGTCAAGACAAAGCAGGAAAGCCTTCAGCCTCCCACCCTTCCTCCTCTACCTGCTGCAGCTCTGCTGCTGCTGCTCCAGTATCCCCTGCATCAAACTTGCTTGTCCAGTCACTCACCCTGCTATCCCTAGCTCTGCTGCTGTCCCCGCAGTGGGGTGGCAGACCTTGCCGGTCCAGTCTGGACCCTTGGCCCCCAGGCTGTACCATGCCCCTCAGTGTGGCTGTCTGGGGCCCACCAGGCTTTGGTTACCTGCTCACAACAGACACAGAGCAATACACACTGCTGGCTGTCCAGAGAGCCCATGCTTCATCGATTACGGTGGTCAAAGCTTCAGAGATCATTGGCTGCTTTCTTGGAGGCAAAAGATCTCTTTGGCAAAAGACGCCTGGAACATGCAAGTGGATTCTTTGTTTCAATAACTTTGAAGTTTATTATCAGGTAATCTTTCCAATGTTAATATTTAGCCACTAATATCTGCCTGGATAGCAGCTCACTTAAAGCAAAACAGGGGCAGTAAGAGCTGAGCATTAACTTTTCCTAAAGTACTTTTCTGTGGATCCAGATAAAGTCAGAAGTAGCAGAGTATCCAAACTCACCCGCCCAGGAGACATGAGAGGAGCTACAAATTATCCTCCCAGAAGAGGAAGCAAATCTGTAAGCTAACCTGATGAATGGGTGCAATTCACATTTTGCAGGGAACTGGCATTAGAAAAGAACAGCAAGAGTGAAACAGCCTCTCTCGAGACTCACATTGAAATATTAAAAAATCCTGCTTAGAGGACAGCTGGGAAGCAAATATGTGAATAACAAGCAAAGGTATTGAATTGAGACAGGTACTGAGACAAACAGGACAGTCAGAGAGCACAGACAGCCTTTCTGATGAGGGACAAAGGAAAAACAAGTCAGTGCAGTGACATTCGAGCGAAAGACAATGCCCAGTCACTAATGGACTCTTTATCAGGCAGATCTGGGTACCATAGAGGCAGAGCACACACAGGCAGCTGCCATGCACTCATCTGAGAGGCAGACACGAGACGTTTCCTCTGCCTTAGTTGAATTGCCAAGCAAGCACTCACAAGGGTAACTTTCATGGCATGGTTACTGTAAGCAAAAGCTTCCCTGTAGGCAAAAGGACACTTCTGCTCGCAGGAGATCAAACCAAGCAGGGACGCTGGCTGGCATTGCATAATCTGTCATAAGGAGATCTCCCCAGCTGGGACAGCACTGGGTGTCTCCCTTCAGAGGGCAGAGAGACCAAAAATGACCCCAGGCGCTGCTCAAACAGCTTGCACCTTACCCCATCACATGGATTCCTTTGCAATCAGCATAACACTGCTCTGCAAGCTGGAAACATCGTGTAAACCCTTTGATCCATCCTTTCTTCACCTAAGGGCATCAGACAAATCAGATAGCTTCTCCTGATAAAAGAAAGGAATTTGTTGTTTTTTTCAAGGCAATCAGAAGTTCATTATTAGAATTGTCCAAATTAAAGTTCCAGTTTAATCACTTCCATTCTCCTTCCCTCAGCCCCACCATTACAAATGCTAGTTTAATTGGTAAATTATACTTTGCTAAATTTGGCATTCAAATCTAATTTTGAAATTAAAATCAACATGTTTTCAACTTTTATTTTAGAAATTACAATATTTTTACTATTCCAACTTCTTTCTTTAC
The DNA here is from genome assembly GCA_013400175.1 of Phainopepla nitens. NCBI lineage: Eukaryota > Metazoa > Chordata > Aves > Passeriformes > Bombycillidae > Phainopepla > Phainopepla nitens. Next base: position 42,863 of record VXBQ01005218.1, read on the forward strand.
TATTTTTTTTCTAACTCCATATTTTTCTTCTGTGAAGAAGAATGCATTACAAAAAAAAAAGTTTTTCTTCATTGCCCTTCTTCTGCTGGCAGACTAAAGTTCAGAGTTTCTAGGTTTGGCTCTTTAAACAGAAAAGTGACTAACTAATAGCAAGCCAATGTTTATCATTTTTACTTTGAGTTCTTTCAGTAAACAGTCAGGGCTAGGACTGCAGCTGGAGCTAGTCATCAATATCATGGAGGATGTGCCAGTGTTCTGCCAAAGAATCTGTAAATCATGTGGATTCTTTGCTCCGGATGGTGTTAGCAATGACATGGAAGCCCCCAGAAATGGAAAGCAAAACAGAAAGTGGAACCCAAACAACTCCAGGTCTTCTCTGGGAGGTAGGATCCAAAGAAGACATGTGGAGAGGGACATGAAGGACAAGTAAATCTATGAATGCAACAAGTATGGTTGTGGGCATTGGGAAGCAGCTTCTAACACTTGTCTAGAGCTCTCTTTTATACCACACATCAGTCTTCAATATAGGGACTTGAAGTCTGTGCTGGTTACTTGTGAAACCCTCAGAACTGCCAGCACTCCAATAATACTCTCAACCAGCAAAGTACAGTACTGGCTGGCATGAATTCTACAGAAATTGTCCACTTCTAATCACTGCACTACCAGAAAGGTACAGACAACTTGGAAGGAATGAAAATTATAATTGTAGAATCAAGAGGAGTGGCATTGTTAGACTAAAAGGCTGAAAATCCTTTAAGACAACACAGAGAAAGCTTGTGTGAGGACTGATTTATATCTGAAAAGTGTCTGATCATAAAGACACCACAGAAAAGGAAGGGATTTCTGTATGATTAAGGCACTTGGAGTTAGTGCAAGGGAAACAAAAAGCGCTGAGCTGAAAGCACTGCACAGGAGCAGACTTGCTGGCCAGAGGATGGGGGTTAAGAATTCATTAATTGAGAGCTCAGCAGAAACCAGAATTCCTTTTTCAAAGGAAAGTGAGCCAAAATACTGAAATGCTGCCCAAGGCAGACATTCCTGGGAAAGGATACTGAGCAAATCTACCTAAAATAATATATTCCTGGTGCAGATTTGTCATTAACCCCAGACTGCATATGTAATTGTGTGGTGTTTATTCATGTGATGCCAATCCACAGCAATTTCAGTTATGTGTTGTGGTCCATACCATTGCTTCAATAGTTGGTTTTGGTAAAGCCAGATGATTTTAAACTTTCAAGATTAGTTAGTATGTTACCATGTATCAGTTATGGTAGCTATCACATAGCTTCCATAAGCTGTTCGACATAAAGCTTTCTATTAGTTCCTGGAATTATTTTTTTCCTGTGTTTCATGGCACAGCAATTAGCAGCAATTAGTGCAATTTCTTTCCATAATTAAATCTTGATGGTTTACATTATATTTTGGGAGCTGTTTACAGTGAAAGACTCCAAAGAGAATAACACGTGACTAAATGACATATGACTGAGCAAAATCTGAACAATTTCTGCAGAATTGTTGTACCTTTTATGCATCTGCTGTTTTGATTTTGACTATATACACTTGCAATGAATTTCCATATCAACAGAAGGGAAAATAATTTATTTTTAAATTGGTATGTCTGTATATTATTTTCTTGGTTATGCCTACAGATTTCTGCAAACAAGTCTATGTCCTCAGGCATAATTCCAGGTTTTGTAGTGATCATTTAGGAGCAGTGCTATTTTTTTGCTGAGAGACTTCTTGCAGACTAGGACACTGTTCAGGTACTTCTTGACATTTTGTTGTTGGTTTTGGACATCTGCTAATAATTGTTCGCATGTTCAAAATCTGTGGAATCCCTACTGTCCACCAGAAACTGGGATATACTGATGGGAGAACTCAGATCTGACAAAACTTCCCACGTGTTTTTCTTGTATACATGCAAAGACAGCTTCTCTTTGTGAAGTCCTTGTTTAGTTCCTAAGGGTTCAAAATGATTTCTGTGGCATTTTCTCTACTGGAGGTACCAGCTTTATTGTATCTAGTAAAACTATGTCCTGTTTTTCCAATATCTCAATAAATCAGAGTGTTTTTTGATTACTGAAAACAGGTCTGCTGACAGTTCCTCCCCCATGAGTACCACACTTTGGAAAATAACCAAATATTGAATCTAAATACCAGGCACAAGGTGATAAGCTCTTCAGAATTGGTAGGAACCATGAGTACCAGCACTCCCCCTTGCTCTGTTGTGTGTACTTTGCCAGCTGCAACATTTCCAGCCCCATCCTTGATCCCAAAAAGCCACCTCCCCCATCGGCACTATTTGTTAGCTTATGGAAAATGTGGCATGCAGCAATCTATTTCATTAATTGTTTAGTATGTCAGTATAGTAACATGTCCAGGATGAAACATGCTCCATCCTTTTTACCTCAGTCTTTCCTGAGCACAGGCAGCTAATCAGTCATTCAGGAGTTGTATTTTCCCAATAACCTGCTACAAAGATGCTGAGGTTACCAACCTTCCTATCCTGCTTTTTAAGTTTGTTTTATAACCTCACTACCTCTGATCCTGCCTTTTGCTCCTGGACTGGTTTTCGCTGAGAGAGATCTGATTTTTCCTTTTTTCTTCCTAAACCCTAATGAAAGCAGATGATGTGCCAGCCCCATGTTGCAGTGTGGTTTTGGTATGGTTTTGGCAAGCCAAGGTACTTGGCATCACGGACTTCTGTTTTGTCCTTGTGTTGAGTGAGAAACATGGAGAACGATTCTCCCACTGCAGACCAGAGCTGCACAGCTTTGCTTCAGCACAAGGAAGATTTCATCCTTCTGAAAGACAAATATTAAAAAAAAAGACACTTAGCACTGCTTATTGAGAACATTTATGTGCACAAAGGACACACAACAGGATTAACATGCTGACAATGGCTGCTTGATGCTCTTTCATGGTCACAAGGACCATGTGCCACCCTGATGTTTACTAACCAGTGCCTAGGGCAGACCTTCCTTCAGCCAGTGTGCAGAGACAGAAAAGGAAAAGTAATATCTCCCTATGCTGCCTCCTTGGGGGGGGGGGGGGATAAAAGTTTATCCCTGCACTTTGTCAATCCAGACTTTGTTAAAATAGTCAGCAATATGCACTGTGAACTTTCCCTCACTAAAATATGAGTAATCACTAAAAATGAGTAATCCTCTCCAACACAACGCAGATTTCATTTTCACCTAATTCCTACTCTTGACTGGGTATGATTTGGAGACAAATAGATGGAAAGCCTTCTGCTTCTTCTTGATTCATTCACCAACATGGAGAATTTCTAGAACATCTTATTCATTCAGAAATACAGAAATAAGGAATAAGTGGGTTTAAAACTTACTCTGAGGGTATCTGAGCACTAGCATGGTCTGTAGACAGAATCGGTGCATTTTATGATTCAGTTTCCTTCTCCATGAATGGAAAGTGTACTCTGATACAAACCAAAAGTGTATCAGAGAGCAGATGCTTTCCCAGCTACAGCAGCTTCAGCAAATGGTTCACTTAGCAGAGCTTTGCTGGGAGAAGAGGTTGCTGTGAAAAGAGGTTCAGTGGTTGCTGGTTTGCCTCCTACAAGCACATCTTGCTAGATCTGCTCACTGCTTCCTCTGGACAAGTGCACTGCACTTCTGGACAAGTGCACTCCAGCAAAGCATATCTGTCAACCATTCTCAAAATGAAAAAGTGCTGCTTATGCTGCTGCTCTCTTTCCCCCCGTCTCTGGTTGCTGGTCACAAAACTCATAAGGGCACCTATAACTGTCAGGCTGCCAGAAATAATGGGATACAGGAGACGCTCCTGATGTGGTGAAACATCAAGAAACACAAAGGAAAAACCAAAAATCTATACTTATAGAACCATAAGCTGTCTCAGGGAAGACACAGTCATAATCTCACTGGGTAGCCATGCGTTCTGTGTTTCAAAGCAACACAATACTGTCATGGCCTTCTGTAATCTCAGCGACATAAAGAAAAAAGTCACCTACCCTCTGAAATCCTAACAATCCAGATCTCTGGAGAGTTCTCCAGGAACAAGGGCTTCCTGTGCGGTAACAGTCAAACTGAACATTTCAAGAAAGATCCTTCAAGAAGCAGAGGAAGTGCATGGCAGCACAAGCATGAGCCTGAGCCAGCTCTGGAGAGCAGCACGAATGACTGTGGGTGGCCTAGGGATGCCGCAGGTCACGGTGGCAGCGATAGCGCAGCACCGGCGGATGCCCGGGGGCTAAACTGGCTGTTGAGGCAGCAAAAGAAGTTTGCTTCCTGCTGAGATCCCCATTGGCTGGGGCAGGATTTCCCAGCCCGGGCAGAGCAGGCTCTGCGGGTATATGTAGCGGCAGCGCTGCCGGGCGGGCAGGATAAGGGCTGGCACCGGTGGTCTCTCCCTGCTGCGCGATGGAGCTGAAGAGGTTCCTGCTCTCCACCACGCTGCTGCTTCACGCCAGCCTGGGCTTCCCTATACAGGTGAGAGCAGCTCCATCTTCTAGCTGATCTCTTCTTCCTGGAGTGAAGCTGTGATGGCCCACTTTGACAAATTTTCTGCAAGAAAATGTTAGCAATATAATAATAAATAAAGGCCATATAATGATCTAGTTCCTCTGTTCAGCCTGATTTTGATACTATTGTTGCTGCATTAGTCAGCTATGGAAGAATAATGCCCTGTACATGTTGGTTTTGCAGGATAACTATGAAAACAGCACAACAAGTAAGTAGGATTTATTCTGTATTTTAAAAACAACTGTTATTTCTTGACTGTTTATTACATACTTGGTTTTGACTTGTTTTTAGAGCATATGAAAGCACTGACAGGCCTTTTGAATAAGGCTATGTTTCATAACTTGTTATTGAGCTGAGTGCAGATGTGTTTTTACAAAGATGTGCTTTACACAGATTTTGGGGGCATGGTTTATTTGGTTAATTTAGATGTGCTTTCAAAGGCTTGAAAATAAAATTTTAATTAGACATCTCGATGCCTTTTCATTAAGTTGAATGTAATAATAAGACTGCTAATCATTTACCTCCTTGCCTACCTCAGTGCAGCTGTATGAGAAAGAGATGTCAGGCTTCAAAGAAAGCTTTGCTTTGTTCTGGTTGGGAACAGGCTTAGCTGAACAGCTTTTGTTAACTTGCAAAATACAAGGAGATAATTGCAGACCTTCAGAGGTCCATGGAAGGAAAACTGTAGGCAGACTTTAACTACAGCAAGAAACTAACAGGCTGGGTATAATGTCTGTAAAAAGGAGACACCTTGAAAAAATTTGCTTGACATAGTCAGAGCAAGTCAGTGGCAAAAGAAAATTGACAAATTCTGCTTTTGAACTGTCTTTTTTGGCATGGGAAAAATGGGATGTTGTAAAATTACTGCTCAGTATATTTAGAAGGGACCAAGGGACATGCTTGCTCAAGTTCAAGGTAGTCAATTGCTCAAAGTTGCAGGTTTATTGGGATAAATCCATACAATGAGTTTTAATTTATCATTGCTACTGCTTTTTGTGCCTTTTGAGACACCTTTCAGTATTTAGAGTGTAGGGAAAATGTGAGCTGTATAATTTTGAAAGCCCTATCACACCAGATGTTCATTTCATCAAGGAGATGGCAGATGCCTTCTGGGGTGTCGCATTTGGGTTTTAAAAAGAAGTTGCAGGCTTAATGTGCCAAGGAATCTGGAGCCTAGTTTCCACTTACTTTGCCCAGTCAATTAATCTAGTGCCTCTTGGGTGCATAAATTCTGGATCTGGTCAACCCATCTCAAAAATGTTCTTCCCAGCAGAATGTTTTTAGATGCCGTGGATCTCTGATGCAGCTGGTGGGAACTGACCGAATTTTTCTATAAAAAAACCACCATCATTACAGTGGACTCCCACTGCCATATAACTGAAGTAACACTTATAACAGAAGACACAGAAAAATAACAAGTCTTTTTTGCTCAATAAAAGCAATTTTGTTGCGGGTGCTAGATAGAATCTGAAAAGGAAGACATCTCCTCATTACATGTGAGGAATAATTATGAAAAGGGAATGGTGCTGCCAGGTGTGATAGAGCTTGGCATATCTTTTATTGAAAAATATTATAGTAAAATTTGAGGCACAGATGGGCTTGGAGATAATAACTGTTTACATGAGTGTTCTCTGTTTCAGTATTGAATAGGAAAAACAAAATGGTTTCATACTTTGACAAGGAAAACTGCAGTTATTAGGAAACAGGAAGAGATTACCAGATCGGCTTGCAACGTATCCATCATACTTAAGAACAGGTCAAACAAACTGTGGTCAGGAGTAATACAGATAAAACTGTATCTGCCTTAGGGAAAGCAGACAAACTGTGGACCTCTGAAGGTCCTTCCAATATTTAAACGTTTTTGATGTTTTAACAATGGAGATAGAAATGTATACATCAGGTCAATTTTTCACTTCTGATTTGTACCTAGAACCTCATATTTGGTAAAAATCAAAAGGCATCACAGTAGAAAAGGCACCTTAGGACTCAGAATGGTACCAAGCTGCTGTCAGGTACATACTGAAGCTGAGATTATTTGCCCCGTGCTAAATTATAGCCTCCATCACATGTTATAACCTTAGTATTTGACACTGTGAAACCAGGGGAAAATGTTGAGCTGGTTAGCCTGCACCCGTTGCAGAGAAATCTGGGGACAAAGTACTTTTTTGTTACAAGTTTCTGTTGTAATTTTCCACATGAAACTGATAAAATGTTTTGTTGATTCTTAGGTGGTAAATGATCAGGATTCTGTTCCTCAGCACAATCTACTAGGGATTTTCATAGTTGTTTGATTAAATATCTTTTTAATTTCTGTGCCTGAGCATCAGCTGGTGCACTCCATTCCTCTCCACTCAAAGGGATCTGCCAAAGTCATTCCCATGGCTGCGGAGGTCCAGGTCCATGCTGTTGAACATTGTGAAGTTGCATTCAAACAGTTGGATTCAGAATCAAATACTTGTCTTTTTTTTTTTTTTTCAGCAACAGAACCTACTGAGGTAAGGAAAGCTAATTCAGCTCTTCTGATCACTTTGGGGTTCAACATTTTGGAAAGTGAGGTCAGGACTCTTGTACTCCACCTGTATCTACACCTGTGTTGCAAAGTCTTCTCTGCTCAATCGTGCATCAGAGTGTATCTGAAACTTATTCCACACTTCATATTGCATTTGCCTTTATGATATCCCTATTTACCAAGGTAACAAAGAAGAGTATCTACCGTCCAATGGCACTTCTTTACACAGGGCACAGTGTATAAAAGCTGCATTGGTGAAAGATACTTCCAATGGTAGCCTGGACACTGTTGAAAATTTATATGTTTTATTATTTAATGTTATATTATAAATTTGAGATAATACTAATATATCATTTTTGCAGGTTACTACGCAAGAGAATATATTCGGTATGTATTACTCCATCCACAAGTACATATTTGAGGAGATATACTGATTGTTATCTACTCGGTTACTCCAGAAAATACCAGACATTTAACACAAATAAACCTTTATAAGGAATTTTAAATGAATGCTGTCACCACAATGTTTCATGCAAAGCCAAGTCTCTTGGTTTTGGCTAATTGCTTGGCCTTGCTAAAAACCTTAGCTGTTACTTTTGCTAAAAATAGCTCTGCTTAAGTCATGTCCTGAATTAAGTTACTTCTAAAGGTTAGAAGAAACACAGAGGTCATGTGTTCCTGTTTTTTTATTGATGTCAAGGCTTGTTGCATAATGTGCAGATTTGGCTGATTTTGCTAGCAAGGCCTATGAGTCCCTGATGCTGGCCTTATGTGGGAACATAAGTCTGACCCATGGAACAGGAATGCAGTTCCAATTTCATTGATTTTGAGGGTTTTTCAAGAGGTCATGTGTCCAGCAAGAAGTAGCAGGACTGCTCTCCATCCATTTTTGCTTCTGGTATCTTATGTTGGGGATTTGTGTGAGTTGTTTATAAAGTGAAACTGTGCCATCTCAGGCCTAAAAATATGACTGCTAGGGGGGAAAAAAGGGGAGAGGATGAAATAATTGAAGGAGAATGGCTCTTGGGACTAGGTTAATGCCAAAATAATGACAGCTGGGAGGTTCTCAAGATTGTGTCAGTGAACAAACACCTACCGGAGTGAACATCCCTCCAGTCCCTAAATAGGCTCTGTAAGTTTTACATGTGTCACTGGAAAAATCATGCATCATCAGACTAAAAAATCAGAACTCATATTTTCTCTGGGAATGAGAAAGTGATACTCTTGTGTTTCCGCACAGAATCTCCTTCACCTACAGAGACTGATGAGGAGGATGAAGATATTTTTAACAAAATCCTGAAAGTTAACAAAGGTAATGCCACCAAATTCCTGTCTATAAGGGGCCTGTCTTTGTTGCTTTATTGGGGTGATGTGGGAGGTACGACATGTTACCACAATCTGTGCAAATGCTTTTCCCATCCTACACACCACCATGTAAGAGATACCACTGGGATCATGGTGTGGTCTGCTGAAGCCAACAATCAAAATGATTGTGTCCATACTGAAGGTGCTCCCAGGTATGGAGGCAACTGAAAACTATTCAGACAGTTTATTCAGCTTCAGCTTTCAACATCTTTGTCATTATTTGGACATAAAGGGAGAACATGGGTATTTGTATGCTTTGTTATTTAACTGCCTTTTTCTTGAGTGCATTTTTCTTACTTGCATTCTGCCATCATATGGCTTTGCAATACAAACTCCTAGATAAGCTGCAGTCAGTTCCATGCTCGCTGCTCCAGACTTCCTCTTCCCTGATCCTTCCTTCCTTTCCTATCAGCTTATCTTTCTTATATTTTCTCCAAGAGTCATTCAAGTGACTTCACTTGAAGTAAAGTATCAGTAGAAAGAGACACTAAATATTCCTACAGTTTTCTCCTGACAACACTGCTCTTTTTTGGTTTGCCCACCTTCTTGGATTTCCTCATTGGTACCTCCTGCTTTTGCCCTGCACCTTCCTGGGGAGATACTTGATGCCATTCATTCAGCGTCACATGATGGATGATTAAACAGTAGCAGAGTAAAACATCATTCTTACTATTGCAACTGCTTGTTTTCCCAGCTGTGCTTATCAAGTGTCCAGCAATTTATTGCTCAAAAGTTTCCGCCCTTTCTCTCTTACCAGACAGCTCTCAGTTCTTGCAGGAAGGTGACATAGTTCCACGAAGGAGTCGCAGTGCCATCAACTGTCGCCATTGCAACTGGCCCCAGTCCAGTGATGGGATTGTTCGTATTCCCTATGAATTGGATCCTACTTATGGTGGGTTTAAATTTCATTTCTTTTTTTTTTAGTGGATTTTGTCCAATACGCTTCAGAGAGAAACTTACATTGAGTGAGCACACACAAACAGTTGAATAAATCAATTCTAAGGATTGCCTTGTGCTGTGCACACATAAATTTTAAGTTACAAGGACCTGAACCAGAAATAGAACAAATTTCATTGAGACATTTTGCCTGCATCATGTTTTGGGACTGGTCTCTTGAAGACAACAATAACCATTCCCTCTAATGGTGTCTTCCAGAATACCTACCCTTATAAGGCTCATGACTATTACAGTGGAGCTTCAATGGTCTGCTTTTCATCAACAAAACAGCTTCCCATAATTGTCTCCAAGTATCCAATAAGATACATAAAAAATGGCCACTATAATTAAGAACAAGTAATTGAAAAAAGAGGCACCCGAATACATTTGGACAAATATCTGAATAAAGAAGATCTTGTGCCAGGATGTTAAAATCTCAAAAAAAGTTCAGAATTGTGCAAAAAAAGGAGAAAGAACCTAGGCTAATGTTTCTGTCCCTCTTTTATGGTGTTTTTGAGAATATGTGAGATTCTAATGTCATCTGCTAATGTCCACTTTTGACCCCTAAAATTAACCCTTTCTTCCCCAGAGGAGAGCCATGTAAAAGGGATTCATGACGCCATGGCAGAGTTTGAAGCATTGACTTGTATTAATTTTGTGAAGCGCAAGTCAGAACGTGACTACCTCAGTATTAGATCTGCCGATGGGTGAGTTGAATGATAAATTAACAAGTTATTTCTACTCTGTTTTTCAATGCTTTCCTACACTGATTCTGTATGACCTCACAGAGGCTTTTGTTTTATCACAATGCCAAGGTATCTTCTTTGGATACCTTACTAGTGCAAGGGCTCATCATGTACATCAGGAACTCACTTCAGACACTGAAATAGTACAAATCATGGAAAAACACCATTAAGGGGGAAAGAATGTCTAAGCTCATGTTTTCTGTGTGGTATAGTGCACACTTCAACACAGCATATATTGAATACTGTAGGTCCTATTTACAAAAGTAAACCAATTTCAACTTAGGAAATAAACAGTTCTTTAAATCAAACTGTTTGCCATCAAGTTGAGAATTAGATATTATCTCCTTCTTATCTCCTGCTCTAATACTGTTTTTATATTTTGAAAAAAAAAGTTATTTCAAGGAAATACACTCTGACTATCACAGTGGAGAAGAATCCTTCCACTCCCACAAAAGTGTGTGAAGCAGGGTTCACTGCTCTGCCTCTTTGCCTGTCTGCCAATAAAAATCCCATAAGTCTTTTGTTGTTGTTCAATGCCTCTCTCAGCTGCTGGTCCAACTATGGGAAAGTAGGAGGTGGACAGACTGTCTCTGTGATGAAAGCAGGCTGCATGTGGAAGGGAGTCATTCAGCATGAACTGGAGCATGCTCTGGGCTTTTTGCATGAGCACTCTCGAAGTGACAGAGATAAACACGTAAAGATCATGTGGGAGTACATCAGTCCTGGTAAGTATTTTGAACTCCTCAATGTAGGAAGTGGTGTAGACACATCCTACTGCTCCCAGCACTCCCTTCTCCCCTGAAGGGAGTAGGTAGGAAGCATACTCAAAGTACAATATCATATATTACAGCTGACAGACCAGACTTCAAGAAATTTGAAAACTCCAACAACCTGGGTCTTCCGTATGACTATTCCTCAGTAATGCACTATGGCCCGTAAGTAGCAGCGTGGCATAACCATTTTAGGAACTTGAATCTTACATTAGAATTTGTTTCTATCATAACTCTCTCCTAACTACCAATTTTCCCCAGTTCCCCTTCTGAGAAAAACACCGTGAGTCAGTTCAGACAAGCTGCTCCCTAGGACTGGGATACACTATCCCTTAGCTTTCCATTAGGGAGACCAGCAGGACATTGACTCTGCTTACTGGTGGACATCTCAATGAGACCTGTTTAAACAGCACTATTAGTCGCAGCAGCAGCTTATGTACAATTCTTGTTCTCCCTCCAAAGCATTCTATTGATTCCTGAAAGAACTTACGGTGCTTAGAGAACACTGTTTCTCATGGGTCTTTTCAGATACACATTCACCAATACCACTGGGAAGGCAACTATTGTACCAATTCCTGATGGATCAGTACATATTGGACAGAGACAAGGGATGAGCAACTTGGACGTGGCCAAAATCAACAAACTTTACAACTGCAGTAAGTATCTCAAAGCCACACTGCTCTCTTCAACTCAGATTTGGGCATGTTGCAGAGACAGCAGTTTCCGTCAGACTGTGAGAGTATTCTCATGAATTCCTGGTACCCACAAGGGTTACTTTGGGAGGGAATGCAAAAGTGAAGCTGGAGGCACATTGTGATTAGTGAGAAAATGGAAAATGCCTCTAAATTAAATCAAACACATTTGCTATTAGCAAAAGTGGCTGCTGTGCAACTGGACTAACTACATACCACATTTTAAGCTTCAATGCAGTAATTTGGTTTCTTACAGTTCAGCAGACAACTATAAATCCCAAAAAAGCCAGACGTCACCGCTCCTCATGGCAGCTGGTATTTAACACCTGAGCCAAAACAAAACAGTTATATGCTCCTTTGAACTTGAACAGCTTCATATTGCCTTGTCCAGTTTTCAAAAGTTTGTCATTCTAAGTTTGTATGTTTATACTCTTTCTATGTAACCTCTGCTAGAAGAAATTTTTATACACAATCACCGAAATTTATTCAATCAGAGGGAAAAAACCTGAAAGTATTAGCTCTTACACCCCAGGTGCTCCTCCTAAACTTAGAGTTTAAGCATTGCAGAGGCATCATATTTGTGCTGACTCTTCTGACATCACTTAACTTCTTCCCCTTCTCAGTGGAAAACAGTGGCACCAACTGCAGTGAATCAGTGAATCTCACACTCTTTGCAGAGTTGCAGAAAGAGATCTCTTGCTAAATGACAGAGCTAATCAATAAAAATTGAATGCTTTTCAGAGCACTACTTTACTTTCCTCTTTGATGTATTATGTGAAAATTAGGACAACATGATTCCTCCTTTTAATCAAGATGTACCAGTACTCTGAAATGAATGCTGACAGATCAGAAAACAGAGATCAGTCCATTCTGAAGATATTGTAGTTGTGAATGATTGAAATCTGCAGTCCTGAAGCAAGCATTTTTTCCTCAGGTCGCTGCAGCACTATTCTTGATGGACCTTCTGGGTCACTGAGATCTGCCGACCACCCAAGGAATTACTCAGATAACACCAACTGTGTCTGGTTCATCCGAACCCGATCCGGAAAGGTAACCTCAGGTTAACAGTGGTCTTGAAATACGGCTGAACTTCCTACATTAAGCATCTTGTGCTTTGTACAGCAGTTGCCAGATGAGATCTTCTTCACGAGAAAAATTTCGGACTAGTCTCTACTTTTATGTGCTTAAGCCAGGTATAGGCAAAGACAATGCAGAGTTGTGATTTTGAAAAACCTCCACATGTTGGGCTTCAGGTTTGCAAATTCAAGACAAAGCTCCCTGAGCATAGGAGCATTCAGTGATTAGATCTGAAGCCCACAATTTCAGGGGAAGAGAGGCAAAGCTGGGTAAGCAGTTCTAGTCTATGAGTCTGTGCTTGGCTACAGTTTAGATTCTGTCTGTTTTAAAGGACATTCCATGAAAGAAGTATACTTACATATTAAAAGCTCATTTTCTCTTCCCTTCCAGGTTGCCCTGAACTTTCAAGCCTTTCAGCTGCAGAAAACTAGAGGCTGTCAGGGTGATTATGTTAAAGTTTATGATGGATCCAGCAAGTCTTCTCCAGTTCTAATGGACAAGACCTGTGGATCAAAGATACCCAAAGGCATAGTTGCTTCTAGTAATCTTATGCTCGTAGAGTTCATCACAGATGGTGCCCACACAGCTTCTGGTTTCCAAGCCACCTTTACTGTTGGTAAGTCTGAGAACAAGGAGAATGGCAAGGAAAACAGCCCATGTCAAATCGACCTTTCTGTTCACTTTGGAAAAACTTTTAAGAGCTGCTCACCATGAGGGTCATCCCTTCCTTCCTTGATTTTGACATAAGGGATCAGTTCTACACTGACCCCATTTATTCGTTTATGCAGATGAGGCCACTCTCAGGATCAGTGTTGTTAGCCAGGTGGTTCACTGTTCACCTTCCCTCTCAGATATGTGCCATTCCAAAGCACATGCCAATAAGGGCAATCAATTTAATGTGTTACTAGCACAGTAGAAAGAAAATAAATCATAATGCAGAATTTGAATATATCATTCCCCTGGAAAAGGTGCAGCTTTTAATCACACAGTTCAGAGGGTGAGACAGATCTACAGTGAATGAGGTCATCCAGCTCCATGACAAGAAGAAAGGCAGCATTTCCATGGTCAGGATTCTTGGAACGTTTCCAGCTAGAACACATCTTCTTCAGTCCCATTTAATTAAGAACTAAGGCCACAACTAAACAATTACATGACCACAGGCTTTTGAGTTTGCATGTACAAGCTGTAATAAAGGAATTCCTGTGTGTGTGACTGCAGCCTACGGTACACAACAGTGCAGCTTGTGTTGTTGGGAAAGGAAGCTGGGCTGTGTCATGCAGCCTTGTATCTGCCATGGGATAAGAACAAGCACACAGAGTTTGCATGAATCCACTGAAATGCACTAACTTGACTGTATACCCAAACCAAACCAGCAATTTTGCATTGTAGTATCTATTTCTGTCCACTGTTGCTATGGAAGGAAAGAAAAATCAAATAACTCCCCATGCCACTTTGATGTGTCCACAAATATAAAGCAATCTTAGCTGCCAGATAAAATATGATTTACGTGCACATATTTTAGAGATGCTACAGCTTGCTCAGGGACCTCTGAAAGCTAAGTATCCTCTCATTTCACTTACAGTGAGGACCCAAAGAAGATCTAGCATCCGCAACTGACGAAATGAAGAAGAACCTATTCTGTGAATATTGAAATAATGTGTTTCTTACTTTGTTCCTATCTTGGCTTGGATCAGTATGAAATTTAATTCTATTAAGAATCAAAGTTATCATCTTCCTGAAAAAGTTTGTTCCCCAAGCCATATAAATGTACAAATTCTATACATTTAATGTATACCTTACAAACATCCAGTTTGTAATACATCTAGTATTGCATCTATTATATAACACATCTATACATCTAGTGTATAGTGTACACCTTTGGTCTGCACAGTTAAGTTATTACCTCTTTCTATTTAACAATTGAATAAAAAGCTTCATTAAAAAGAAGTTTCTGTTTCTCTTTTCCAGTAGTCACTTCCAGCCAAGCACACTGTCAATGTGGTCTGATTTCTTAGCGCCCTTCATTCAGTCATAGGGATGTCTCTTGAGTATACCACTGACATCATCAGGGGTTTAATTAGCTGGCTGAAGAGACCAGCTCCAAACTTTAAAAAAAACCATTTTATGGTCTTCACAGTCTTGAGCACAAAATGGTCCTGGACAGAGTCCTACGCCAGCCTAGCATTTCAGCTTCCAAAAATGACTTGTCTCTTCTCAATTCTGTTATATCCTTATATCACAAGAAAGGTGGACAAGACAAATCTACTTCCAGGAAAGGACTGGTACTTCCTATTGCAGTTTTCCTTGCACAATTCTGGCAGGCAGGGGACAGCTAAGGGTGCTTGTTTAGCCACAAGACACTTTTGGTTCCGCAGAGATGATTAAGCCTATCACAGGACAAGTGGTGGACCAGATAATGCTACCAGAGTTCATGCACCTGTTCAGAGAAGAAATTTTTTGTCAAGAAAGTATATGAAGAGAGCTGCAAGAGTGTCATAACTCCTGGAGTTACGTTTTGTAGCCTTGCCTGCAATCACACTTCTAAAATGATATTCTCTTGACCAAGACAAGTCTGTAAGTGGTCTGAGAACAAAATAGGCTGCTATTTTAATTTGTAGAGTAGACAGTTAAATATATGACTAACATGGATATTAAATACTTGTATTTTTAAGTCTGAAAAAAAGGAAATACTTTTCCTGTTCTTACCTTGTAACACTAGAAGCCTTGAAAATTTTCTCATAGAAATACATTTCTAGAAAAGAACAATGGAAATTAATTTGAATCTCAGAGTAAAATTTACATGGAAAAATGAAAATTTTTAAAATTCTTTTATTTTGTTAAAGGAGGCACCAAAAACACTTAATCTGAAATAATTTGCTCAAAGGCCTGTCTGTGTTTATACTGTATGATGAAGAATCAGTCAGCTCTTGAGAGAAGTTTTAATTCCATTGAAGATTGCTTCCTTATCCACAGTGGCTGTGCAAATGCCTCTGAACACAGCAATCCTGAGTCTGCTTTAGAAGAGACATTGCTTCAGTTCTTCAGACACTGAAAGTCAGGTTCAGCTTCTGATGTGTTGTTTGAGTTACTCTGAGCAATCAAGTGTCGCTATCAACACATCATGAAAGGAGTAGTCCTTCTAAAATGCAGTTGAAAATGCAGGTCTAGAAAAAATTTTTGCCAGTTTTGATTCCTAAGCCCTTGCAAAACAAAATGGAGGAAATAATACTGCAAAGCCAATGGGTGAGGACTAACATCCTAGCACTGTTTTTGAGAGGAATTTCAGGTGTGATTAAGGTGTGCAACACAATGATGAAAAGGCAGTCTCAGGTGATCCAGATACTTACCCTTGAAGGAGGAATAATGACTTCAGTAAGAGTTCTGCAATATTGTTGGCAATGGCTGAG
Organism: Phainopepla nitens; assembly: GCA_013400175.1. Lineage (NCBI taxonomy): Eukaryota > Metazoa > Chordata > Aves > Passeriformes > Bombycillidae > Phainopepla > Phainopepla nitens. The sequence goes on from VXBQ01005218.1 coordinate 58,867, forward strand.
AAATTGATAAAGCTGTGATTGTCTGTGTATTGCTGAAATTGCTACAATAGTTAAGAAGCTTTCTTTTTTAGGAAAACCAAGCAGTCTGTGCCAAGAAAAAATTAGACCCAGTTGATGTTAAGAGCCTGCAGTTTCTCCTTTCAATTCCACTGGAAGGGGACCCACTTCCCTGCCAAGATACAGTCAAAGTCCAAGTCTGTGTGGAGTTGGTCTGATCCTTATTGCACAGGACAGGACAGGTCACAGAGACAGAGCCAAGGTTCAACCCAAGGATGTTGGGTTCAACCCACTCAGTTGCTCCAGGACAAATCTCATGAGATACCAGCAGCTCAGGATGTGGTGAGCAGCCCAGGCAGTCACTGAGTCTACCTGACCTGGTGTCCAGCCATCAGCTGGAACGTAGAGGGATAGCAGTACAAGCACAGCAGTACCAGGCAGCCTGTCTGTGTCTGAAAACAGTTTATATCATGAGGACTTTAACATCCCCTTGCTGTGACCATAAATGCCCCTTGTCCCAATTTGAACCTGAGGGTAGAAGCCCACCTGTTCAGTGGGATCACATCTCTACTTACTGCTCTATAGTAGAGTGTAACATTTCCCTCATGCAAGTGTGGGACTCTCTCAAGCTCTAGGGACATGCACAGCCCCACAGACAGGGCTGCAAGACTACCTGAGTGTCAGCCTGGGCGTGGTTTCACAAGGCTACCACTGAATGGGCCGGGTTCACTTCCAACACTCGTCACACACATGTACAGATATACAGCTATACATACATATATACTTATATATACATATATGCAGCTATGTATACATCCTCTTCCTCATCCATGACTATCTCCAGAAAAGATATCAGATAATGCAGCACCATCATCTGCAGAGACACCATCTTGCTGAAGAAAACACCTGCTGAGCAAGAGAATGTTTCAGCAGGGAGAGCACCATCACATTCCCATCATGATGGGAATTATCCTGGACCCATACGCAGATATATGCTCAGTTTCCTCTGGGACAGTAGTGGGCATCTCCCTCAGGAAGTCCTATTCTGGAGGCTATAGTGGCAGAACAGAGCCCTAGGCAGATTGTGAGGCTCCCTTGAAAGTTTGTATTTCTGGGGTGCTACCCAAGACGTGTGAAGCTGAGACTTCTGAATCAAAACCACTGTGGGAATGTGGAAAACTTCATGTATGCAAAGCCTCCCAGGGATGCAGCAAAGCATCTCTTTTAGGACACTGTCTCTTCCCCAGACTACATCCAGCTGGGCCAGTCTTTGTGGAATGAAACACCAAGATTTCCAGGAATGCTGTGGGGATGGAAATGTGCACGTGCGGGAAATCACTGGAAGAAGCAGCCAAACAAGGGTTACAAGAACAGCCTGTACTGATAACAAAGGACATAATTCCCAGGACACAGCACCCAGGAGGATCATGGAGGAATGCAGTGTTTATGGCATGACCACAGGGTCTATAACCCATTCAGCAACAGCAAGAAGACCTGTCAGTGGAAAATCCTGCACTCACATGCCAGCAATTTTGCAGCTACTGAGTGTGCCTCCCCTTTTTCCAATTACCACAGCAAGAAAAAAGATGTATCCTTTCAGCAATGACAAATAGGTTGTTTGAGCATGAGAGGCTTTTCCTTGAGGAGGCAGAAGGCTCTAATTCTCATTCTTATTTCATTATGTTTCCCCCTCATGGTCTGAATAGCTCTTCATTAGGCACTGCACAGACTCAGGCAATTATATGAGTGATAACTTGGTTTTTTTTTGCTTTAGAGAAAGGTAGTAGCTTTTAGTCTGCCTTTTTGACTACTCTGAATTGTTAAAAATAAAAATAAAATTACCAAAACCTGCAACCTTCCCTTTTCCCCTTCAATTGTAGCACATACAGTCATTCATAACTATTCTGAATCTCATTCAAGCTTTAAAGCAATTGGCATCATCCTTCACCAGGAAAATCCAGGAAAATTGTTGCAAGTCAAAGCACAATCAGAAGTTCATTAAACAGTAATATCATTCTATATCCTCAATTAATGCTTGTCCTTTTACATGAAGTGATGGATATAAGAGTGAGAGACCAAACAATGCAAATTAAAAGAAAGAATTTTTCTTTGGCATTAATGGGCAAAATAGGTGTTGCCTGAATTTGCCTGTTTTACATCTCTTTTGGGTAAATTGTAAAGCCAGTATCAGAAGGAATAGGCAGATCTCTATTCTAGATCACAGCCCAGTGATCACCAGGGAAGTTCACAGTGACAAGGGAGATCCAAGGTCAAATGGTGAAACTGGTCCACAGGGCAGGATGAATAGCGTTCACGGCAAAGTAGAGGCACAGCTGTGACAGCACTGGAGAGGGACACACCTGCCATATAGCTTAACCAGAGACTGAAGATGTTGGTCTGAGTGGCAGTGAGGCTCCTGTCCCATGAGTGGAAGGCTTGGAAGGAGCTCCTGGGTGAAGCTGATCAGAGCAATTAAGGTCTCAGTGCACTCAGGGATCTGTGAGCCAGAAATAAAACGGTGTTGGGAATGTTGCTGTTCTTTTGGTAGCCAGTAGTTTAGGAGAGGCTTAGGATGGTTCTGCAGTAGGTACTAAGGTAAGCAGACAGCAAGTACCACAGAGACTCATAAACATGGAACTGTCAAACCATCTGCGCAATGAAAGCGCTTAAATCTTAGGAGGCTGCTTAGGTAAGAGTTTGATTCATTGTAATACTTTCTATCCTTCTCAAGCCTCAGTCTGAGTTACAGACCTGGAGCCTGGTTTTAGTCAGTAACTGTATTATAGATCTTTTATGATAGGAGTTTATTTTTTAACTCTCCACCTGTATTGAGAGTTAATATGTGAATAGCAATAGGCTGTTTCTTCCATGATCTTGCTGCTGCCTTGTCCTACTGGCAGTTTGTGTCCTGATCAATCTTATTTGTTTTGACTCTTATCTCAAGCCACTTGATGGCAGAATCTTTTGCTTTTCTTTCCAGTCCTCTGTCTTGGTGCAAGATGTGTACTTCCATTACATCGTTGTCTTCTAGAACATCTTTTTTTTTTAATCTATAGCTATTACCTTTTACATCATTGTGTTATGGGATTGCACTGATTGAATTCAGTTGTATTGTCTGTGCATAATCAATTTAAATTAAAAGAAATAAACTCAGAGAAAACATTCACACAAGAAGACACATGTTTATAATTATTTTCAGTTGACTTTTAAGCTTCCATTTACTATATACTTTATTGTTCGTCTTGTACATGGCAAACTTGGATAAAATTTTCAATTGGATTTAGCCAAAAGGAGTTAAGAATCTTACGTGTTTTAGAACGATGCATCATTTTCTTAATATAAAGGTTCAAAAGTAATTTTTTTTTAGAAGTAAGCAGTGGTTTGTGGAAACCCACCATCAACATTACATTTTGACTGCAAACTCAGGGCTATATTCCATGAGAAGAGTAAGAGGAGAAGCCATTTACAGGAGCATGAAAACTGTATAAAACCCCAAGACCTGATTCAAGTAAGGTATTACAGGCTAGGCTTGAGATATATTATTGGAACCTGAAACAGGACTAATTCACAGGAGTGCAACACTGAATGCCCCAAAGGGAGGAAAAAAATGGATGCTGTGGTTACACTTAAACTCCCAAATGTAATCCTTTTAATCTCTTGGAATTAAAACAGCTGTTCATAGGAATGAAGCTGTGCAGGAGAGCTTGAAATATTCCTTTCTGAATGAAACCTAGTTGTAATTTTTATAGGCAGTAAAATCACTGGTCTTTCTACAAACAGAATAAATAGCCCATTAAATCTGCTCTGGTTTTGATCGCGCTTCTTTCCATAGTATTTAGCAAGATATTTTTACAGCTATAACTCAAAATATGTTTGATACAATAGGATTCAGATTCTTCTTTGCATTGGTTTCAGAAGACATTATATTTAGCCAAATATTTGCCATTTTAAACAACAATCTAGATTTGTCTTTTGTACCTAAGCAATACTAAGATCTCAGCTGATGGACAACACTCCAGTTAAAAGTGTTCCAGAGTCTATCAGATAGTGATGTTTATTTTTAACATCAATGTGTGTGCACGATACACCAGATATATAGGAAATGGATCCCTAGCATTGTTTGGTTCGAGAATAAATATTTATAAAATAATGTAAATGAAAGTAAAGTAACAGCCTACGTAAACTCAGCCCCTAAATCTTTTGATATTACCCCAAAACCTTTTAAGTTATGCTCTCCATAGTAAAATAGAGATGTCAGTAAATATCTTTGCAAAACTAAATGCATTAGTTTGCTTTGCTCTGAAATCTGTTACCTGATTCTGTTTCTACCAGTTTCTGAGAGGGTGACCAACATTTAGACTTCCCACAATATTTTACCTCAACTGATATGTGAGAAAATCCATTCTGATAGTGATAATAGCACTCAAGTGGTTTTCAAAACAGAAAAAACTTCCCCTTCCTTACAGGGTATACAATTCTTCTCTCCCTAGAACATTATTTAGGACAAGGCTATCCCAGTGTGGTAATAATATGTCCAAATCAACTGTTCAAAATGAGATAGACTTGCAAGTTGCAGCAATTTAAAAAATCCTTAAATTCTCCCATTTAAATAAATTGTACAATGAAATGTTAATACTCAGTTCCATTAAAGTTTTTGTTACTTTTGCCAATCTACTCAGTAATCACAAAATAAGAGGCTATTTCTGGAGGATAATGTATTCAGTACATTATTTTTTTTCTTCTGTTGACAAAATGCTCCAAAAAATCCTCACAATAACTTTATTGCCTGAGTTTGTAAATTTATTTGGTAAACGTTTTCCCATGAATATTTAATGAACAATTTGTTGTGGATATTCATGATTCAAATTATAGCATTAATTCAGTGCCTAAGTAGTATGATTTCTGCATTTTAATTGTCACTTGTACAGCTTACCCACACATTTCCCATTTAGAATTTAAAGTGTGAATAATCACATTCAAACATATATTTTGTGACTATTTAAGCTTTCAAATTTAAATTTATTTTTGAAAGTTAAAGCAAGCCCTTTTTTCCTCTAATGAATATTAGTGTGTTTTTTTCAATTGCTTACACAGCTCTTGTAATTGAATTTTGCTGACCTAGATTTCCCCTGTAGTTTCAGCAGTTTCAGCAGAGTACAGCCTTTCCCCTTCACTTCGTTTTCTAAACCTCTGTAGTGTCCAGTAACTGAAAATGTTTTCTCCCTGTATAATATGATTTGGATAGATTGATTGCTTCATTTAGTTATTGATTACTTCACTTTGGAAATTTTGGCAGCAAAACCATCAAAGAGTACTATCAGCACTGTTATAGAGTAGATGAATGGGGTTGTTAAATCCTTGATCAAAATCTCTTCTTCTGACATCTCAATTGACATATTAACTGTCTCTACTTGTAATTTGGGGGGATAGTGTCAGTTTGATGAAAGAACTGTTTACGAATTTCACATCTATACAGCAGAGCTGGGCATGTTGCCAAGTTCCACACAAATACATAATTTCACTTCTTTTAATTGGCTTATTATTTATTCCATGACTGTGGGAATTTCTCTCTGTAACATTTTCTGTAAGTATAAAAGTTATGTATTCTTCTCTTGAACATGTAGAAATACAGTGGTTTTTGTTGATGAGATCCTGCTTCTTTTTCCAGAGATAGAGCTAGTATTACTGCAGAGATTCTACAATGTCTGAAAAGGATCAATTCTTGGAGGAAGAGCAGCTATCTCAAACTCCACTTGGGCAAAACCGAAGTGACTCTATCCAATACCTATTTTCTCCAGGGAGCACTTTTTTTCTTGGTCTAAAAGCCTAGCCTCTGAGAATTGTCTCCCATGACAGCCAAATTTAAAGGGCAGAATACTGGGATATTGACTGAATTCCAAAATTCATCATAGGTCTGCCATCTGTGCCCACAAAGGTAAATATGTAAGCCACCACATAAAATTAAATGTTCATAGAGAGAAAGGGTTTTTTGGTGATGATCTCCATAGCCCTTTTAGGAAAATATATAGCTGTATTTACAGAATGATATGACACAATTTTTAGTGCCAGTTTTAAGGTTTAGGATTTTCATTACGAGCCATTCTGTAGCAATCATTTACACACAACTTCTCCTCAGATATTTGTCAAAATCCCTGAGTCTCATGCTCTTCATAGGAGTATTATAAGGAAGTTAAAAAAATGGTGTATGAAGAACTGACATACAAGAACTGATTCTCCTGGTTCTAGAGATAAATCCAGTACATTCACCACATCTGTTATTCATTTATTCAGCATTGGATATACCTCTTTATACCATAGCTGGTCCAATATTGGCCCCAGGTTAGTGTTCTCCAACACTGGCTCAAATCTGGTTTTGCACTCCATAATTCAATACAATTCACTATTTTTAAAAGTTAATTCCCCAAAGTAGTATCTTGCAGTATTTGAGGTTTTGGTTGTTGCACTCTTGTGATTTCCTTTTTGCAATTTCATTGCTTTTTTGCACATATCATTCTTCTCCTGCCTTTTTTGTTTCTCTATGTGCAAAACCTACAAAGACCAAAATGAGAACTCCAGCAGTTTCCTGGGTCTTGTTGTCGAGAGCAATCTTATCCAAACAGTGATGTCACTGGGCAGTTTAGTTTGCCATTTGGGAGTGCAATTCTTACATTTCTTCAGGGGACGTGAAGATATTCCAGACATTTTCATCACCCTTTATATGAAAGAAAAACTGAGGTCAGAGAGAGAGAGAAGCTGACAGCTGTATTAGAATGTGTCATATTAATGGTTATGCTATAATTATTAAGTGCCATGTGATGAATAAAGACAATATACCTAATAAGTCAAATTTACAAACGAACATAAGATATAAGGAGGTATTTAATTAGTTATATTTAACCTTTAAAATCTACTTTTCCTTTTTTCAGTTCAGTGTATTCCGAAAAAAGGTCTGCAGTTGATTCAATCGATTGGTTTTGGGTTTTTTTTTGTTTTGATTTTTCCATTGACTGAACAGATTATTAAGTCAAGTAAAGAATTATTGAGATTACAAGAAGCAATGAAGAATTACAAGTAGCAGAAGCAATACAAGCAGTGAAAAGTGGAAGAAACCTAGAAGAAAAATGAAAATTAAAATGTGATATGCATGCTACTTACTGTTTTGCATTTGTATTGTATAACTCATGGTTTTTTGTGGTCTATCTGGCAGAGCTACATCTTCTCTTTTAGTGACCAATGTAATTTTAAAAAGGCACTCCAAAAAAAGTAGTATTTTTAAAAGCTTGAGAGAGCTCTTATTTTCCCAACTTACAGCTTAAAATCCGTACATTTTTACTAAAATTCATGTAGCTTATTTCACAGTGTTTTACTGCCAGTAACTCTTTTTCAAATAACAGCTTATACGGTTATTGGTGCTTGGCATGGCATGATCTTTAAAGAATTCATGGCAATTTTGCTTGTTTATGGAGAAAAGTATAGAACATCAGCTGCTGGAAGTGAAACAAAACCAAAAATTTCCTCATAGGTTATTGACTCAACAGCTTGCACACATTCACTTGCTGTTCCTTAAAATTCTACCGCCCCAGGCTCATAGCAGCACAAGCCCAGCAAAAGGCAAAGCCACCCATGTTTCATCCTCTGGAGGTTGCATGGTTCATTGCCCCATGAAAGCAGAAGTAACTGCTATATTTATGTATGCATTGGTGTTGCACAGCCAAAAAAAGCTGCTGTATCAACGAGTAGGTGAGTCAGCAAAGCATCTGCAGAGGGAAAAGCAGGCATGACTGTTGCTGAGATACCACGTCTGCAACACAAATAGTAGTACGGGTTGAGTTTATGAATTTACTGCAGCACATTTACATTAATCTTGGCATGCTGAAAAAAATAATGGGCATCCTACACGTGCAGCCAGTTAAGCCACAAGGTAATGTGAAGCAGGGCCACCCTGATGGAAAAAACAGGTAGCAGGGAGAGATTAGTAAAGAGCTGCTGTGTGTTCATTTTGGTTTTGCTGTGAATGTGGCTGGTGGAATTGCCTTGACACTTGCTGAAAAATTGCAGCTTGTATCAGGTATTTGTATCTGAATGTTGGTATCTGGGTATGGGAAACTGTCCTGAAATCATTAATCCAGACCTAGATTTGAATGAACAACTGAGTTTCCTGAAAAGCACACTTGTTTTAGTTGACCAGAGAATGGTAAGTGATTTCAGATTTGGAACCAATTTTCAGCAAGAGGCATTGTCATTTGCATTTGAAAGTAATGTAAATAACACTGCACTTTATGAGCCAATAGGTGATATTATTTCAGTAATTGAAAATTTTGGAAATCCACCTAACGTCCTCAAGCTACTCCTGCTTAAAATAGACAGGGCTTGTTCCAGTTGCAGAGATTAGAGAGTGATCTATTTCTCCTTGCTAGTGTAGATTATATGGATAGTAAAAATATTACTTACTCTTTAGAAGAAAAATATTACAAAATAATCTGAAGTCTTGAAAAGCAAAACTAAGATTCTCCAGCTGTTTAAATTGTCTGACCTGACTTGCATTATGTTCATATTGATTTTGGTATACAGCATTAAACTCAAGCATAGAACCAGTGCTTTAATTTAAACAAACCCTTTAACATTTTGAAGATGTCCTGGCTGCTGACTTGCAAAATGAAAAATGTTTTAATTGCATTACAGCTTTTAATGAACATAATGGAAACCTTAAGCAAGTTCTCCAGAGAAGGAGTGAGCTACCTAATCCTGAATTTTAACTTCTCAGTCTTGTCCAACAGAAGATGTGCACGAGGTTGGACAAGTACCTTTTAGTTACCAATTTATATATGGTAGTAAAAAATGTAGCCTCAAGTTGGGGCATGGAGGGGAGTGTGTGTGTGTATTTTGTGCAGCAGAGAGAGAGCATAGAAAAATGAAGGTTCTGGAAAAAGGGACCAGGATATGGGAACAAACTGAGCATCCTTGGATGTGCAGTTGTTAATGATGTATGTATGATTTCTCTGGGTTGCAAATTAATGATGCTGAGGACGCAGAGACACTAGTTCAGAGTTTGTGAAGAGTCAGCTCAGGTCTGTGTAGTCTGTCAGCTTTGTTGCAGCGTGGTGCAGAGCTGCAGAGGGGCCAGCTTGGCAGTGTCTGCATTTTTAGTCTGTGGTTAAAACTCCAGGTAGAACTCAGCTAGCAATTGTCTGATCTCACCCTCTGCAAATCCTCTCAGGATTATGCCATGGTCTTCATTATCTCCTGTCATACCTAGAATACCTGGCTTGTTCTAGGTATCTGCCTCTGTGGCTAAAGATCCGATTGTCTACTCATTCAGTCAATTGGTTAGCTGTGAGCCACAGTATTGGAGGAAAAATATCTTCCTGCCTTAGAGAATTTGGTCATTGTCATTTTAAAGAACTGCTAAGTACTGTTTAGTAATTTTATGGCAAAGGTTGGGATTAAATCTCTTTCTCCAGAGTGCAGTTTTACTGCTGTGGTGGTGCAACACACCCCACCCTTCTCTGGCCACACCATGTTCTCAGAAATGCTCGTTAGGTCTCGCCCTTGATGGGCAGCACCGTGCTCAACTCCTCTGAGCTTATCAGAAACACTATCTGCTCTCAGGAGCTTGGGACCTGGCTACAGAGCTTCCGTTTATTAAAAAGCAGCCTTGGAAAATTATTTTTCTTGTCTGAATAACAACCTAAGTGGAATACCATTTTTGCTGTCAAACCTTCAAAGAATGTTACCAGCCTGAATTGTGGTCAGGATGGAAAATCACTGTGTCTAAAGCCACTTTCATGGGACTCTATAAGCAGTGGTCCTGAGAGTGAGACCCTTTGTGCTCTCCTAGGCCCCAACCAGCAATCCTCTCCTCAACTCTTAGAACCAGCAAACTCTCAAATTTGCTGTACTTAGAGCGCTGCTACTGAGTGCCCATGAAGGAGCCTGGGCTGAAACCCCTACTCCCGGAGGCTCAACCCTTTGCCCATGGAGAAGGTGCCAAGGCATCTGATATGAGTATTTCGCTGAATTCAAGGGGAATTTTCACAGGTATATGCCTTGTACATACTCCTTTAGGTCTCTGCATGTGTGCAGGTGTGAATATGCTGTAACAAATGTACTGTGAATGTTGCTTTCTGAACTTCTTTGGAATTTTAGACATGTAAGTAGCCTAGGCCTGTAAGTGAATTGCTGTTGTGATATAGTAAATTTTATATGAATATTTTGCTAAATTGTTTAAATTGAGCTGTTGATTGAGTGCTGTTAGATTGAAGTGCTGTTAAAACCTTTAGACCTAAACTGCTGGACAAGTCCAGGGTGAAGATTAGCAAGGGGGTCTACCCTGAACCTTGTGACTCAATGGGAGTGTCTCCTTGTTCCTTTTCCTTCTTCAGCATTTCTATCCTTGCCCTTTTCTATGCCCAGCCTCTGCACAGACAATTTTTGGTTGATTTTAGTTTTAGATTGACTGATTTTTTAGATTTCAGTCCAATTTTTCTCTGTGTCCTTTAGCTATCTAGTAAGTAGTAGAGTGGGCCTTGCCAACAAACCTTGTTGTGCTTTCACTTTAGTATTAAACCAGCTTTTGCTGACACCTTTGCTGGTAGTTTTTTGAACAATCTAAACCACTCGTTTATGACAACTGCTCAAATCATAAGACTGTCTTTTTCTTCAGCCTATTTCCAGCACTATCTGCTTGCCATTTTCTCTAAAAAGTGTCACACAATGCCCCACTTGCAGCCATTCCTCCACATAACCTTAGCCTGTCTCTAGAGAGAAGGGATGCAAAAAGTATAGGAGTTGAAGTTAATTTTATGTCATTTATAATGTCACTTCATGCTGCATGTGGGTAGCAAGGTTTTCGTAGCAGGGCAGAGAGAGGCTGCAGGGGTAGCCCCTGTGGGCAGAGGTCAGGGGCTGCCCCACACTGGACACAGCCAGCTGGAGAGAGCTGCACCACAGACCCACACCAGGACACAGCTGAGCCCAGCAGCCAGCCTGGTGGCATCTCCAGGGGAATGTATTTTAAAAAGATTATAAAATGTTAAATGGAGAGAGGAGAAGGAAACAAAAAGAGTGAGAAACAGGGGACACCAAGATCAGAGGAGATGCTCTATGTAGAAGAGTAGTCACTGCTGTCCATGGAAGCAGCAGAGCAGATGGATGTTCCTGAAGGAACTGCAGGTTGTGGAGATCACATGTCAGAGGACATGCTCATTTTTGACTGCAGTACCAGGTAACAGTTTATAGAGAAACTTGTGCATTCTTAGGATGGAGAGCTTCAGAGCCAAGCAATGACACTTCGACACTTATGGCAGTCACTCTAGGAGCTCTATAGCCCATGTTACCAATACAGTGGTGGAAACATTATGAGTTTTACTTTGATTCCAGTTTCCTTTTTTTGACAGCAGGTTCAAGGCTGCAGTGTCTAATGATTGTATCACAAAAAATGAATCTGGAAATAAAATATCAGTGCTAGTTTCTAGCTCTTTTTAACCTCAAGTTCTTTCAAGACTGACATGCTGTTGCAGCTGTTCATGAAATCAGTCATTTTTAGAAGTAAAACTGTTTCCAAACAAAACAAATTTGAAGGTGAGCATTACTTAACTTTACATTTAGTTCACATAAAGAAAAATCTTGTCTGTTTATCCTAAATATTTGATTATTTCTGTTATCAAAGTTATTTCATGCTGAAGGTAGTATAGAGAACCCTGCCAAAAAAAAAAAATATCAAAGAAGAATCAGAAAATGACCTGAAACTGAACTCTCCAAATTAGAAACAAATCAATCTGTTAGATGCCAAAGGTAGGTCAGAACTTTGATGGAATCAGCAATAAATCTATCTGTCTCCAGTACTGTTGTTCAGGCTTGGTAAAAGGGTACCTCAGGAGCCTGCACTTTAAGGTGAAGAGAAAGGTAGAAATTTGCAAATGCAGGAGTGTGCTCACTCTATCTCATTTAATTTGCACTTAGAACTGACATGTAGAGGGATCAAATCTGAAAATCATCCTCATCTTTATATTTGAACTCCTTATTTTTCTTTCCAGCAATAAATCTGTAGAATGGGTGTTTCAGAGCTGTGGTTTGTACATGCAGGGAGAAGACATAAAAAGCCACAGCTCAATAAGTTGAAACTGGTCAGTGTTGTGTCAGATATGAAGGGCTTTTTAAAGTATGGTAATAGCAAGAGGGGGATCTAAAGAAAGCATTGGACTGATACTTGATGAGGATGTCCACCTGGATGAGAGCAGGATTGTTTCATGCTAAGAAGCAATCACACCTCTCTTATAGACCAGAAGTTCAAATAAATTAATTTTTTTGATCAGTTTACAGACTTTTCATGATTGGTAATTCCGTATTTTGCCATACTAGAAATAAGATTACTGAAATGACATAATCTAGAAAAAGGCAATTGTAATAAATTGCTAAGTATAGACCCAATTTAACTTCTTTATGGTTTAACCTTGAATTTATTTGGCCTGTTTGGGTCTGATGAGGGTGGTATAAACACAAGAGCAGTCGTGATGGAGTCTGACATACTGATTGCGGTGTGATTCCAGCGGGGAAGTTTCCAGAGAGCGCTCAGTTTGCAGTGACAGGAAGGACAGACCCCTGCAGATGGCAGCAGAGCTTTAAACTTCAGCACCACAAGCACAGTGCGAGCTGCAGTCCAGGCACAACCGCTAATGAAACGCTGATTTCTGTAGACTATTACAGTGATAGGTTTTGCTAGCAGTCAGCATGTTACCGATGCTTTTTTTTCTTCTTCTTTTTTAGGTTTTCATGATTATCAAATAGCAGAAGGATGTTTTTTGAGCCTTTTGGAATCACTCCAATTTCCCAATGCAGACATCTCCTACCACTCTGTTTCACATATTGCAGGTGGGGTTTTTTTTCCTAAATATTTTTCATCCTTTAGGTTTAGAGCAGGAACTTGACCTAGCTGAATTGGAATAGCATAGCACACTAATACTTATATAATAGCCAATTTAATCACAGCAAAATTTAAGTGACTGTTAAAAAGACCCTTTCAGGTGGCAAATACCTAGTTTGAAAGACACTGCCTCAGAAACAGAATAAACAGATGAGTTCAAACTCATGAAGAAGTATCCTGCTAACCTACTGGGATATGAAACATTGTTACCCTTACTTTTACTAGCCCTATGGTCCTAAGGTGATTTCTTGACCCTGTCATACTGCATAGGCTATTTCTTCCTTGCTTAGATGTCTTTATCTCCTTTTTATTTTCTTTCTGCTTTTCTCACCAATGCTAATCCATCTTGTAGTTTGTGTCAATAATCTTTATATCTTCATCATCTCCTTTCAATTTCTAATATTCAATTTGAATAAGATAGAAACAATCCACAAGAGTAATTATCAAATAGAGCCTAGAGCAGGTAAACATATATTTAATTTGTCTTTATTTTGTGGTAGTCCCTCTAAATTTAGGGAATAGTTTGGTACCCATTATGTTTTTGCTGCATTTAAATATTTTGGCTGTTCCTCCTCTGTTTCCACTGGCATTGCTTTGTCTTTTTGCTTATATTGTAATTTATTCAGGGCGATGGCAGTGTCTTCTTACTTTATGTACAAAGCATCTGCATATCATCTTTGACTGAATGATGGATTGTTAGCAAATGGCTGTCTATTTTGCCACAGTTGCCTGGCTGGTTCATCAAAAAGACAAAGTATGAAATAGTTTTCTGGCAGGCTAAGTAAGCATAGGCTATGAAGCTTGAATATGGTTTTGTTTCCAAACTATAGATGTCTCAAGAGCAAGTTCAGAGCACTGTTGGGTTGTTCAGAAGGTTTATTTCTCCAAAACAGTAAACTTTTGCCTAGTCTGAGTATGGGATTTTTGTTAGTGTTCCATTTCCTGTCCTGGAATTTTGTATAATGTTACTGGATGCTAAAGATTCTCATGTTCTAACAGCAGGGAAAGCTGATCTCTGTAAAGGCTTTAGGATGCTTCTAGATGAAAGGTGTTATGTAAATTGTTGGCAGTTTTACTATTTCGTACAGTGTGAACTGATGAAAGACAGGAAAGGAGTGGCAGTTACCTCTCAATATGATATATAACTTGCCTTAGGTAGGGCCATTCTGTTTACTGAACACTTCATTCAGTCCCAGTGGAAAACCAGCGGTGGCATCTGCTGTTTTCATAACAACCCAAAGAAGATGCCATGTCTCCGAATGGCTGGCTACCCCCGATGGCAAAACAGCAAAGAAGTAGTGTGAGAAACTGCTCTGCTGAAAATAACTTCAGTTATCAGCACTGGACCGTGTGGATTCATTCCTACCACAGGTCTGTTTCCCCTACAGCAAATCTCTTCTCCCACAGTGGTGGATTGGTTCCATGACTCCCTTGGGCATTCCCAGTTTCTTTAAGAAGAAGACAGGATAAAGGGGAAGGGAGAAGCTGCTAAAATAAATATATCATTATATGACAAAACTACTGAGTAAATAGGATACTATTACTATTAATGGTAATAATAATGATTTTTAAAGTAGTGCAGCTTCTTACTTTTTGTGGAATCCTGTAATTCGTACACATAGAAAAATTGTTTCCAGTTTGTTTCTGTTCAGTGAGAGACAACGAAGGAGAGAGAACATAATGCTGCACTATATCATAGCCACTTCACTCAAAATTTAGCAGGGAGAAACAAACAAAAGCCAGGACCATACTCACTGTGGTTGAAAACCTAGATAGGACCAGCATTGTGACCCAAACAAGGCAAGAGTACCACCTCTGAGCAACAGCTAACCTTTGGGCAAACCTGAATACTCACCCATCAATCAGTCAATTAATACAGAATTAGATAAACTGTAGAATTTGAAATCTCTGTAAATAAAAACATACTGTGATCAAGAAATCATACAACAGCTGCCTGAATTGAAAACTGGCCACAGTTTATAGCAGAAGTAAAAACCCGTTTCAAGTGAGAAGGTGGAAGGAGCAGATAAGGAGTCTAGATAGATTGGTTAGTTTTACGCTGGGGAGTTGAGGAGACCAGTACAGAGCAACGAAAATTCATGATGCATCAAGACAACAACAGAAGTCTTTCAACAGGAAACAGAATTTGCTTCCACTGTCTCTGAACAAAGTGTTTAATCTAATCCTGAGGAAATTAAACACCTTGCAAGTGTATCCAGTAGTAATGCAAGGTCTGAAGATGATTATTTGAAACCACCTGTCGGTGTGGGAAAGGGTATTTAAACACAGAAAGATCTGAGATAGCCTCTGTAAAGCCTTTGCACTCAAATTTTGCAGCTAGATGTTTCTGTACAGAGATATGCTTTTATATATATAAATATGCTTTTATATATTCATACAGTGTATATATATATATATATATATATGTATGTATGTGTGGGTTTGTGTATACTTACACATAGAGAGATATTTTGTCGTCACTGGGTATTTTGTAGAATAACTGTGAGCCGCCTCAAAGGGCATCACACTCAAAGCTGAGATCAAGAAACAAAGAACAAGAGTATAATATCAAGGTGTATATTTTTATCTGTGATTTTCAAAATTATGGGAAGAGCCTCCCAGATTGCAATGGTGACTGGCTCCATCAGGTGCACCAGCTCAGAAGCACAATTTAGCATGCACAGCAACAGATATTGTGAAAATTATTGCTGGGCAAGGAAACAACACTGTTGGTAGCTTTGTGATTTGGTGATTCTTCTAAATGACTGAGAATATTTAGAATTTATTTTCGGGGAAGTGTGTGAAAAACTATATTTTTTTTAATGAGGTAGTCAATGAACTGATTTCACAGATAGGAGATAACCTGTTTAAATCACAAGAGAGAAAATCCATTGAGGAAGCAGTTTTCGGTGTACATTTCCAACCCAAGAGACACAGGTGACCCTGACAGTGGCCATACGGAATGCTACAAAAGCTGTAATGTAAATATTGTTAGAAGGAACGCTGTGTCTAGTGGATGGTTCCACTTTCTGGAAGGGTACATGGCTTCTCACTAAATACAGAATTAGAAACAAATTATTGGACTGTTGGCCTGATGTACCCTTCTCAAATCTCATGAGTTTTTGTTTCCAGAGTTTTGACAAATTCAATACTGAAATAGAAACTGCTGGATCCAAAGAACGTATATCCAAATGCTGGCCAAGTTTGGTAATGCTCACACTTAGAAAACTGGTGTAGACTCAGACATCTATTCTGAAAGCTGCTATCTGTCAAATGGAAGTGTGCAAATTTGTCTGAGCTACATAGTTGAAATGCTGCTCTGGTACAGCACTGAGCAATTGCCTTGCCTACCTCTTCCTAGACTTGCATTAGCAACATTTGGATACTTAAATATTTAATGGAACCTTTTGATGAAAAAACGTGTTGGCATACAAGGAAAAGTGGACAAACTGAAAAACATTTAAAATAAAATGAATGACTGTGAGCAGAAAAAAAGTATTCATCATGCAAAAGTGACACCAGTTTAAATTGAAAATTATTTAAAATATATCTTGTGGGAAGAAAACTGCTGCAGGTTTTGGAATGTGAAACCTGACACAGAAATGAGCTGGTGCTGGGAATCCCTCAGAAAGAAGCCACTTTATAACTGGGGAACAGATGCACTTCTGCCTTGCATATTCTGGCAGACATATTCAGGTTTGCTGCTGCAGGCATGTACAGAAGGTTTCCAAGTATCAAAAGACTGAGTCTTACATCATCACTTTGCAAAAAAAAGAAAAATTGGATAATATGGCCTGGGGCAGAAAAGGCACAGGCAGGAAGTTACAGAGCTACTGAAAAAGAAGCATGGAACATGGTCCTGTAAGCAACCAGTCGAAAAACATGGCATTTTTTAATTCCTAAAGTACCATCCTCAGTGGAGTCTAGTACATTGGGCTGATCGTTCGCAAGCAGCAGAGACAAAGGCTGTCTGCCTCCTTCCTTCTCTCTTGAGAGTATGTATTGTGGTTTTCCTGATGGAGCTAATACCAATCTTCTAGTGTATGATAGCTTAGTGAAGAGTTTCACGTGAAACTTTTCCTAAACAAAGCAAAACTTGAGATTTAGATTTGGTGAAAGCACGAGTACTTCCACGTGGAACTGAGAAATGTTGTCATTCTGTCGTCTCTCTGAAGTGATTTTAGCTATCCTGAAGGCACTTAATTTTAATTAAAATGTAATATTGCATCATAATAAATATTACATTGAATCCTTAAACAAACCTGTTTCCCTGCTGAACTATCACCTCATTGATATATTCTTACAGTTTTTCCCCAGGAGGTGCTGGTTTTCAGTATGATCCCACTAGGAGAGGGGCTCAGACTCTGCAAAGTATCTCTTAAAACACTTTTCATTTCCACTAACACAAGAAAGACAGGATGGTACAGCTCCTTTTACGTCCCCTTAGATGCTGGGAGACCTCTGATCAGAACACAGCGCACTGTGCAGATCCCATCCGTGGAAAGATCACACGGCACTTTGGCCTTTGAGCTCTTGCAGGATTTTCTCAAAAGAAAACAACTCTATTCATCATTTTTACTGTCCAACAAAAAGTTCTCATAAGAACTTGTTGCTGCACTTTTCGGATAAAGGCAAGGACAGGCAGGTGGTGCAGTTGCTGCTGCTGAGTTGGGTCTGCCCGCAGGCCCCTGTTGCCATTAGCTGGATGAGTTTTTCTGTGGCACAGGGACATGCACAGCATGACACTGTCTGGAGGCCACACTGCAAGTGGAACGTAGCACAGCACAGCCCTGTGCCTACTGAGGGGAACTGTGAAGTGCTGCACAATGGTCTTCTAGTTCCAATCATTCTGCTTAGGATAATTAAGAGAACAGCTAATTGCACACTTCCCTCCCTCTCTCATACATCGCATCCTTTTACATAATTTTCAAGGATTTAGCTATCCTTAGGAACATGTACTTTTTATTTTTTTCCCCTTTTGTTCAACAAGACTTTAGAAGAATTGCAGTAGGCAGACCCTTGAAGAATTAATTCCAGGTTTTACAGTGTATGTGGTGCAAGCCTGGACAAAATGCTCAGAATTTTAGTCAGTCTAGGGAAGTTCTCAGAATGGCTGAACTTATCAGATTTAACTTAATACTGAACCTTAGTGCTTAATCTTATTCAAGAGTGTGCCAGACAAACTGGCACCAAATACTGATTAATGCAGATGCTATAGAATTCTTTTCCTTATTATAGAAATTTTGCATCTTTGATATTTTCGAGGGGGGTGGGGGGGGGGTTGTTGTTTGTTGTTGGTTGTTTTCCACTGTCTTTTGTTGTCTTCTTCCTTACCAGACGGCAAAGATTTTACTGCCTTTTTACAGCCCAGGTGCACTAGACCAGTCCTTCATATTGTTCTTTTTGTCTTTTTCTTAAGTAAATTTGTCTTTCTTTGGTCCTTCAAATATTCCCAAGAAACACTAAATAGACTCTGTGGAACTGTTTTCCAGGTTTACACTATTCTCCATTTCCTATCCACATCTCAGTTATTTGATGCTTTTTTCACTGCAGCTTTCAGATGGGGACTTGTTAGTGCCAAGGAATTGAATCTGACAAGAAAACTGACAGGATAAGACAAGCAGTTATGCAATTGAAAAGGAATATTTCTAAAACTGAGCTTTTGGTTTCATAATTTTTTACCTTGGCAGGTTCTAACCAAAAAGGTGAAAAATGTTACAAAACCACAAAACTGATCAATAAACATTCAGTTTCTTACAATTCGGCCTCTAAATATTAAGTTCCAAGCCATGCTTCCACTTAAGACTTTTCTTCCTTCTAACTACCAGTTTCTGGGGTATCTTAATTATTAAGCTTCTGAGGTGCTAAGCTGATTTCTTAAAAAATTTTATTTAATTCCTCTTTTACAATAGTGCAGGAATGAGTAATTTGGTGAAAACTAGACATACCTTTCTATCCTATTGAAGCTCTGTGTTACAGCAGTATATATAAAATATATGGTTGATGCATATGCAATGGTTCTTGGGTTTACTTCATTTTACATTCTTCACAGGTAAATTGGCCATGTTCATTTTTCTTTTTTAACAAAATCTTCCTCAGCAAGAAGATTGCAGGAAATTAAAACACTAGAGAGAGTGTGTCTCTATTAAGAATTGTTTGCTAAAATTTCCTAACCATACTAGAATCTTGTCGACAAGCTTCAGTTTACCACACGTACATTCTGGAATAATTCCTGGGGGAATGTGGACTTGTGATAACTCTTAGCTTAAACCAATAATAATTATTAACAATCATTATTAATTACCATTTTAATAATTGTAACTATAGGCAAGCCAATATAGAAGCTCAGCTAGAAACATCAGAGAAAAAAAGTATTGGAATAAAAAGAGTTCTGACAGTTGCTGATGTTTTACATGGGGAGTCACTTAGCTCCACTTTCAACTATTTTGCTTTAAATCTGATTTACTGCCTGCAGCAGTGCTTAAAGTCATGCTCTCTTCTTTGAGATTAACTGCTGTTAGCATCAATTTTATTTAAATTTATTTAAATTAAATTTAAATTTTACTTTAAAACTATCATTAGAGGCAGAAGAAAAACAGTTTAAAAGAATTACAGTAACACCTTCTACTTCTACGAAAATACAATAGTTTGTAAGCCAGGTTTCTATAGAGTAAGAAGAATTAAAATTCAGTGTTACCATGTAACCTGAACTTCTCTTTAAAAGGAAAGAGAAAAATTCTCTGAGTCCAGTCTGTCTATGAGATATTTTCAATATAATACTTGGTTCAACTGATATCCCCATAGATATCTTCTGGTCACTCTGACCCATGATAAAACTTCTTTCTAACCATCAGTATGAGGAAGAGTTAAATCTCAAGTTCTTTAGCTAAACATCAGAGAAATTACTACTAGTAGGAAGATCAGTTTAAAATTGTCAGTGCTTCAGGAAAGGTAAAGAAGACACTGGTTTGATGAGGTGAATTATCCAACCAGCCAGAAAATGGCCATCCTGGAGCTATCCCTCCAGGGCCACAAGAATGACCAAGGGCATCCTCGTATGAGGAAGGGAGCTAGGGGTGTTTAGCCTGGAGAAAGAAAGACTCAAGGAGCTTCTTATCAAAATGTATAAATATCTGAAGGAAGAGTGTTAAAAGGATGTACTCAGACTCTTCTTAGTGCCTAGTGACAAGGAGCAATGAGCACAAACCACGAGGCAGCAAAATATGACACTTTTCTGCTGTAGCTGAACATTGGAATGTGTTTCCCAGAGAGGCTGCGAAGTCTCCATCCTTGAAAATATTCAAAACTCAGTGCAATCAAATATTCAAACTGGATGCAGATTTTGGCAACTTGCTGTAGTTTACCCAGCTTGATTAGGCAAGCACAGAAGGTCTCTTCCATTCTCACTTCTGAGAAAAATAAACACCAAGCACTCATCTTCTGTCTGAATATTTCTTTGTCCTTAGATCCCTTCCTAACAGCTTTTATTCTGAGTCTATGACATGATGTGCCTTTCCCTCTCATATATATTCCTATATTCATTAAGTGCTGAATCTACCCCTAGACTACTGTGTAGAATTTGGCTGGGGCAGTGCTACACATTTGTGTCTGGCATCACAAAAGCGCTGTCTGTTTCCCTTGAGTGCTGCATCTCCAAGTGACACAGACTCCAAGAGACCATTATCAGAGATCTCAGCCCTTGGAAGGCTGTGGCTAATGCAAGAGGACAGCCTCACTGGGCATTTCTGTCAGGTTTGCCCTCTTTCTAGCCTGATTGCTTTCTGCCAAGAGATTTTCAGCCTTCTTAGGAATGAGCATCTTAGCCTGAAGATGAAATTCTATGATTTCCTTGAAACCTTGTCACTTTACCCTCCCATCTCCCTGGACTCTTCAGTTCATCAAATGTAAACTCAAGGGACAATAGTTTATCACTGAGTCCCTTAAGTTCTCTGAGCTATTTGTGCCACTTCCCAGTGGAGCAAGTTATGATATATGGAGTTTTAAAGGGTTTTGGCAATCAGGAGGTAACCACTGAGAATCTCATAATTTTCTCCATGCACAGATGAAGTTGCAGTCCAGATGAACCTCTCTTTGATTTTTCATGCCTAGCATTGCACTGGTCCTCATAGTGGACATTGCTCAACATTCCCTGTAGGATTGTCACGGCTAATACTGTGCTGTGATGATGTACACTGCAGAGAACAATTCTTGTCAAGATCACAGTCCAACAAGTCTATCTGGATCAAAATTAGAATGAACAAGTATTTAATTTCTAAGTCTCTCAGTTTCAGTTGGGCTTTGAATAGATCGCTTAAAGTAAACTTGAGAGAACAGGAATTAAAGAGGAGCATTTTTTGGTATTCACAAGGGTGGAAGCATAGTAAAAACTTAGCAATAGGATGGAAGGATTTGCTGGAAGAATTTGTCCTGTGGAAGCATTTCTGAATTGCGTTCTGGTACAGCAGGAAAGCCATTAAAAGCCCTAAGGAACAAGAGAAACTGACTGTGCTTCTTTGTGTACGCAAGAAACTTTGTGGTGAAGCTTACTCCCCTAAATCCTTCACTGCTAGGTAGCAATAGGACAAATTTGTCAAGAGAAATTAGTCCTTGCCTAAAAAATAGCCTGTTACTTGAAATAATGTCAGCTGCAAAGTCTGTACTCATGATAAGTTTACTAAATGTTTTAATAGGTCTTGTGCCAATAATGAGCTTATAAAATATATGACTTGTACCTTGTAATGTAATGTGTTGCCCAAGTGCATTGATTTCCCTTCAGTTTCAAGGCATCAAGAATTTCTAATGTAATGGGCTTGTTTGCAGGCTGCGCAAGCTTTCTGAGAGATGAAAAGGTTGTGACTGCACCAAATGTGAATTATTCAGTGTAAACACTGAATAAATTTTTCTGTGCAAAGCAAACTAAAGTAGTCACTCCGACACTCTGTTTTATTCTTCCTGTATTTTAAGCCTCTTCAAAGGATAACACTTATCTGCTTTGTTATTGCCCTTTAATGATGCTAAGGTTATTGGGGAAGACAGAAGCAATAAGGATGCTAATTGCTTGCTCAGACATCTATCTCGCATTTCCATCCTACTCAAGGTTGTCAGGAGAGAAACCTTTTTAGCAACTCCTACGAATATTCTACCATTTAGCATCCAGCACACAGCCCAATAGTTGGACAATCTGCTTTAATGAAAGACCTGTATGACTGGAGGTAATTCATCCCCACACAGGTTTTTCCCTGACATTTTTTATTTACCTCTCCCCACAAGAGGATTATCCATTTCATTATTGGGGTTTGTTATGTTTCTGCAAAGAAATGGGATGCAGAAAACAGCTGTTGGAGGAACTGCTGCAGGAGTCTACTATGTTGTTCTTTGCTCAGTAGCTAGTCCAGAGTGTACCAGTGAAACACTCACAAGTGTTTTTCAGATCTCCTAATTCTGTGGGCTAACATGGAGAACGAAAGAGACAAACGACCATGAAAGGCGAAGAAAAAGCTAGGGAAAGATCTTGAACATCCCTATGCTATGTTCAAGGAGAAAGACAATCTCTGCCAAACGATCTGTTCTGTACCACTGGAAATCTTACTGAGAGATATCCCAGGGACAGCTGGAGGAGAAGAAGCAAAATCTCTAAACTCCAGAAGATGAAGAATGCAAAGTCCCTAAGTCCAGTCTCTAGGCAAGCTCCTCAAATGATACTGTACTGTGATATTCTGCTCCAGGATACATTTAAAGTTCAATAGAAAGTGCAATCTTTATCAAAAAAAATAGGGAAAAGTGAGACCAAACCAATTACTCAGTTCTGCCTCAGATTAATGAAGGATTATTCCTGTCATAATTTCCACCTTCTTTTTCTTTTTTTTATCTTGTTGTACATTTTGAATGATTTCAAAATTCCTCTCTATTTCTGAATTCCCTTTTCAGGAAGTAAAACCAAAAGACATTTCTCCAAAGAGAAATTTTTTTCTGCTGTAAGTTCTATTTCAATACTTCTCAGTATACAGAAATATTAGACAAAAATTCTAGAATATAAGGCTGGATAACTGCAGAATTCATTGCTAATTTCTAGAGACTCAAGTTTTTCTGGTTCTGGCTGAAGTAAATTTAAGGACAGAACTGTACACTTACACCAAGAGAATTTGTGTAATAGATAATATCAGCATTGCCCACATTTACATGGGTGATAAATGCAATGCATCTTCACTTAGGAATGTCTCGTATTCCTACGTAATGTCACAAAAAGTTCAGTCAGCAATATGAATTAGCTGTATAGAAAGAGAATGTAAAGCTGGAATATTCACAGTTGAGCAGAAAAGTTGAGCACACTCCTAGTGCCACATAAATTATGGACTGAAGCAGGGGCAGCCCACATGCTGCAGAGTGAATGGTGGAACCACCTGCAGTGAGCCAAGGTGGGAGTCACCAGCTGAGGTGTGTGATGTGTGTGTGCTGGCTGCTCCTGCCTGCAGGTCCTGTTCCCTGTGCTGCAGGAACCTACTCTCCCTCCACATCTGTGACAAAATCGCTGTGTTTGCCCCCTCACTGAGTTCAGTCTGAGACATCCCTCCGGAGTCAAACGTGTTTGTGCTAGCCTGGACCATCGTAATGGAAGTCGGTCAGGGAAGCAGGAGTATGGCACCTCTCAGAGGGTGGCAACCTAAACAAGAATACACACAGAACAGTTCAGTATTTATTTTTTTCACTGAGACCAAGTTGGATGTCATATAGGGAAGGTAGTGCTGCAAAAGAGTGAGAAGGAATAGAACCTGAAGAAATCATCCCTGTGTTGAGTCACAGTGCCTCAGTAAGATGTGTTGCACTCTGGCAGAGGAGCATTTATTTAATAAGACTAATTTCTATCTACTTTTATTTTTAAAATTTATTGATTCTTTGCATCTTAGCTCTGAAAGTGCTAAAATAAAAGTAGAAATACAAGTCAGAAAGCTTCACAAAGTTACCCATGACAGCAATATATTGTGACATACTAAATTATAGACACAAGACTATTCTACAGTTTTCTGAATGTCCTGATAAACAGAGTCCCCTTGAGCTCAGAATTTAATACACCAGAATGGGAGACAGTAAATCTTGGAGTCAAAAATGCAGAACAGGCTACTAGAATGAGAAGTTCTGTTTTGGAAAGCAGTGAAGAACATGATTCAGAACTATGCAGTGTAAACCAAAGGAGGCAAGAATCCAATTTGTAACATATCTACAGTGGAATAACCAACATAAATAGAGTGTTATTAGTATGACAAAAAGCAACAAAAGAAAATGAATGCTTTTCGGGTGGCTTGTCTGCCTTATATATATATGATCTTAGAATAAGAGAGCTCTTCAATCTAACAGAGAAAGCTATACTGTAGATGGCAATTAGACTAAAACTTTTACTGAAGAAGTTCATTAACTGCTGGAAAAGCTTCTTTATGAATGTGCTAAATTCATCTCCCTGAGGCCTTTAAATATAGACAAGATCTTCACATAGAGCATACATCCAGCTCTGCTGGAGGACATATCTTTCTTTAAAGGATTTAGTTGATAAAATTCAGTGGTTTATGAGAGACAAAGTTTGGTGAGATTATTGCAGGAGCCTTCTGGCCTGAAAAGTTACAGCACTTCTTGGGGGATTTTATCTTCAGAGCCACAGCAAATTCATGCTTGTGTGAGGAATTCTGAATGACACAGTTATATGGATTTTATTTGCTGTGATGCACTGTGTAAGACAGACAAGTTATTCACAATCATCTCAGAAACAAAACCAAATATGCCGATTGAGGTTGTGTTTACACAATGATTGCTTTTGCTTTCAATCACGAAAAGATGTGTCTTTATTGTAGTCTGGTTTCTGACACAAATTGTTCAGGGAGGTATATGCAGAATACCTGCAGGATATTTTAGCACTGGAGAAACTTATCTGAATATGAGTACTTTTTTTCCTTACATCAATATGCTATATATATTTATCACATTACACCAGTAAAGAAAACTTACTAAAGAAAATAATTCTTAATATAGCTTCATTCATTCAGTTGTGGCAGAGATTTCAGATTTTTTTCCTTTTGTAAAGAGCATGTGTTTTTTGTTACAATAGAAGACAACTTGTCTCAAAAGTAGTAAGCTTCTGATAAAGCAAATCTGGAACAAACAGAAGTATCGCTTCCTGTTGCTATTTAACTTCATGCAGTGGAGATATGTAAATGGAGAAAGGTTGTTGAACTGGAATTCAATAGACAAAAAGTCTGTTGACTTTTGGATTGTGTCCAGTGTTTTAAAAAGGAATCATTACGACTGAAAATCTTATATCAGTTTTCTTCCTATGTATTTGTAAAACAACAAAACTGTTTCTGAAATTTAGTTTTGTGTATATATTTCAACTAATATGTGATGCTTTCTACTTTTGAATTAACCAACCATTGTTTGAAAAATGCTGGCAGTGTCAGTGGAGGAATAACAAATTCAATGTAAAAACAAAGGTTGAAAGGGTAGATTCTACTGAATGGGTTTAAGAAAAGGCAAATCTTTTTCTTAGTTATTCACATAAGCAGATACTATTATGACATGAAAACAACTGAATAGATCAGAAAAACAAAAAAATTAGAGGCTTTTAACTATAGGTTAGTGACCAACCTTTATCAGGGGAATGGTAAGATATATCTTTATATCTCATTTTTCTGGTTTCACGGTGGTTTAAAACAAAAATGCTTTTTGTAACCTAAGAGTGTTAGGTTACACCTAACATTGTTAGGTATATAATTGTAAAATTATTGAGATGCATTTTGTTTCCTGTGTAGTGACAGATAAAGCAGAACATATGTGACTCCCAGACACCATTAAATGTTACAGATACTCTTAATAACACTCATTTTCTATAGGCAAAGATCTGAGGCACCTTCTTTCTCCAGTTCATTTTGGGTTGAAAATGCTACTAAATGTGTCATTGTGTTCTGTCCTTTGTAGCTTCCCTTCTTGCCTTGCTCTTAAGAATCACTGAGGCTTAAATGCCCATTTTTTACTCTTTGTACAATATTAAAGTCATCCATTTACAGTCAGACATTAGTATGAAACAGGCATCTTTTCAGCAGAGACCAAGCACCAAAAGGGGGAAATGCTCACATTTCTTTCTGTCACAGACCAGAGCTCAAGCTCAGCTCCCAAATCACTGAGGTGTGGTTGCCCAGGGCCATTATAGCCTTTGGTGTGGTCAGGGCCCTGGGAGAGCCGTGCATCAGTCCTGTCATGGAGGCCGGTTCCAGTACAAAAGTGGCATGTTCTAGCACAATTCCTAATCCAGAAATCTGGGAGACAGGACCCTGAGGTCTTATTTTCAACTGCTTAGCCATGACCACTATTTTTGAGATATCTCCATAAAATCCTTATTTTCTGTTGGATGATTTGCTGCACCAAACTTCAAGGATGAGAAGGTTAAGAAATTAATGCAAATCTTGAGGTATGGAAATTTATGAAAATTTTTTTCTACAAGTGACTGTTTTTCACATACAGTTCTCTCTGGTCTGGGTGGCAGTCTGCAACAGAAACACAAAATAGCTCAAAGAAAAAAGCTGGTCTCCATATGCATGCACTTTAGTTCTAAGATGTGAGAAAAAGATGGGTTGCTTGGTGCGTATATTTTATCAGATTCTCTGGATTTTTAAAAAGCCATCTGTGTACATAAAAAAAAAAAGGCATGTTGGTGCATGTACAGTGACTATTTGTTGATGGTTTGGTGGGGAATGAACAGACTTACTTGTCCCCTGTATCATCTGTTTAGTCTTAACTTATTTGTGGTTCAAAGAAAATCGACTGTTGGAGAAAAATTGACAATATTGTACAATGTGCTGTGTTGATTTTTCTTGTGAAGACTTTAATAACCGAGGGCTCTTCTTAGCTAAAATGTTGCAGCTCTTCGAAATCTTCTCTTGAAGCATGCTGTGTGTCCCTTGGTAATCACGGTGGAATTAACTGCAGTTTGTAGCCCGACCTGTCTTTGCTCACTGCTTGGAATCATGGTGTGAACAGCAGCTGCCTTTGAGGTGGCTGTTCTTTAGCAGTGTTAAACGGGATATGCTGCGGCATAATAATTAGTTTAGAAAATTTGAATTCCTTTTAAAATTGATTCATTCCCTGCTGGCTAGACTTTATGGAAAGAGCTAGGATTTATCCACTTTTGTCTTCTACTGATATTGTTTACATTACTGAGCTCACATCCTATCGTATTCTGCCAGCCTTGTTAATCCTTCCGCATGAGTTATATGATGAGTAGGAAACATGAGAATATATTGGGTGCTAGATTATATCGATTTTATTAACTGATACAACTTTAGTCCTTGGAATTATGATTACTGTATTACTAAATATCTGAAAAGGAATGTTGTATCACACTATTTCAGCAATTCTCCCTAGGGAAATTACACTCCCATCCTACATCATTTGAAACCATTCAGAAAATCTTCTAAGAACTCATAGAAATATAACACTTTCAAAGGTTTATTTTATCTAGTAAGATGTTTTGATCTAGTTTCTCTCTTGCTGTGCTTTTGTAAGGTGTTGTATCTATTCCTGTAGTTGGGGATCTTACACTAAGTTTGAGATAATAATGAAATATTATAATGGACCTTAAAAGACTTCATGTAGAGATTACCACGGGTTATGAGAAACCTTTTGCAATGAAAATGTATAGAAACTCAGGACTGTGACTGCATCATTGGGGAAAACTATATGCAGTGTAACTATCCTACTGGCTGAAACTGTCTCCTCTGGCATTTTGCTTGCAAAGGGGGTAAGAAACTGTTGGACTAATCATTAAAACTGTCAAGAGTTTTAATGATGCCACTGACCAGCAGGGAAGGCATGCTTCAGGTTCTTGGTTGTAACAAGAAATACCTTATGTTTCTAAGTCCCTGACCTTATTTCAGCTATTGTCTGTTAGAAGGGGAGCTGGCTTTTGACAACTTTCTTTCATCTGAGCATAGGACGACTTGGATTGTAGCAAAGTAAAGGCTTCTTTCTAAGTGACCATTCAGAGTGCTGTCTGAGAAACCTGAAATGCCTTTGTGTAAGCCATGAAAGGATCGTCCAGAGCAGCTCTGTGGACAAAGGCTCTGCCTTTGAAGGAAGGTATATACAGGGAACAGAATCTGAAATGCTGTTTTGCAGATTCAGGAGGCAGGTGAGCAGTCCTTACAAGAATTTTCCTAAAGAACTAAGCACAGTACAACAAAGGATGTAGGGCAAACTACACAGAGAGGAAATTCCTCTTTGTTTCTAAATGTTTAGAGAGCAGTAGCTCAAAGAAATCTCAGTTAAAAGCATAACAACACCAATTTTAGATACTCGTGCAAGGTCCCAATATTTAAGATCCAAATTAGGCGTGTCAGATGCTTGGGTTCATAGTCTGGATATTGTGTACTTGGAGCGTGTAAGTAGCTCACAGGGCATATTGACAATGTGTCTGCTCACTAAAGGAGAGATTTTGAGCTCTGGTCATTGAAAGGGGTAACATTTTGGATGTAAAGTTACTGTGTATTGGCACATGTTTTTCTTTCTGAGGCTGCAACCATGGCTCCAACAGTGATTGAAAACTGTGACTCTCTTGTTCCTTATTGTGATGAATTAGTTGTGTCTCTTTCTATTTTTATATACAGCTATCTTTCTGACCCTTCAGTATTAATTTTTAAAAAATAATGTTAAGCTAACCTACAGTTTCAAAGTCAAGTCCTCAAATGTTAGGAAGCTTGCTAGGCCAAGTTCTATAAGAAAGCTTGATTTATCATGAGTGCATATCTTATAATATAGATGGCATACTGTACACTGCCAAGCATAGATTTTAGTGATGCTATCATGAGGGTTTTGGGTTTGTTTTCTTTTTTCTCACAGAGCCCTTTTATCATTTTAGTGATGGAAAAAAAAAAGAAAAACAAAATGCAGGAAAAAAAGAGAGATAGATAATGGGACTGAGGCCTGATGGTAGGGGGAGGAACACAGAAAGGAATATGCAGATAGAAAAGAAATGGAAAAATACAGCCTATGATAAAGATAACTTGTTTTTCTACTGGATAATACTGAATAGCAATATGTTAAAACTACTGGAAAGTTTTATTAGTAAAGTTAGTTTAATTTTTACTTCTTGATTCTAAATGAAATAGACAAATACAGAAAGTTACTGCTGAAAATCACAACTTTCCTAATTAACATCAGTTAGAACAATCATTACGCTCTGGATTAAATCCTTATGCTGAGAAATATAGAAATTCAGAAGAGATCATTAGCAAAAAGTAGTTAACCATGTACCTCTGATGAGCTTTAGTAACTGACCCCTAGAGCTATGAAGATCTGTTATCACATCTACAAGGAGATAGAATAGAATCCCTCTGCCCACCATTATTCTTATTTTAAAGAGATTTACAAATACACTGACTAGCTGCTCCAATTTTACTTCTGCATGTTATATTGTATTATCTGCTTTGATTGCAGAACTGTATCTCCTATTGATGTCAACAATAGTGGTATTGCCACGTATTGCCGTGGCATGAGAGTGTAATATGCTCATTATTAAAACAATATCAGATCTTTCAACAGATCAAGCCAAGAAACTGCCCTTTCACAGAAGGAAAGGTAAAAAAGCACTAGGTGCTAGATGCTCAGGAGAAACAGCTTCTGTAATGTGTTCTAATCAAACAGGGGCCACAGCAAAATCAAAGCCTAAATATTTTGTTTTGTAAATTGGACTAGAGTGTCTCAAGACACAAATACCAACAGTAATAACACACCTCATTGCTTATTTCATTCAAGTTTGGCACTGGACAAAGAATATTGTACATTAATTGAGTTGATGGCTGGCTTGAAAATCTGGTGAGATTTTTATCCAATACATTTATATTGCCACTCAGGGATGGTGAATTTTTTTTTTAATAATTTTAGTGAGCCACATAACCTAAAAATATCTGAACAGACCAAGTGTAACCCTGTTAGCAGCATTGGAAATGTATAATTTTGCATCTGCACTCTCCTAAAGCTGCATCTACTGTAGCAGATATGTAAGTGCTGCAGTTTTAGTAGTTGCAGCTCTGATGCGCCTGTCAACATAGGGTCCAAAATGATTCTAAATGCTAGAATATATTTCCAAGCATCTTTTTCTGTTTTTTATAGTCCCCTCTTAGATGTGTAATATCAGAACTGGACTGCTATCAGTGCTCCAGACAACTTGCTTAAGATCAAAGGGAGAGCATCTTCACTTCACTACAGCATTGACTGCAGGTTAGAGCTCCCTAATATTTTACTGTTTTATTTATCTTTGTAGGCTTGTTTTTGTATCATATACTCACTTTTAAAATTTTATGGGCCTATTCACACCACCCAAGAAATTTCCTGTTATATTGAAAAAAGCTACTGACTTAATCATGAAACTTGAACAAAGGAAAATTATTTAAGATTATAAAACAAACCAACATGACAAGCTGTTGGTAAACTATTTTTCCCAAGTTAAGTATATAGAAAAGAAAAAGAATCAGTTTTGTAAGTAGTTTTGTCTCTCTTCATATTATAT
This sequence comes from Phainopepla nitens, assembly GCA_013400175.1. Classification (NCBI taxonomy): domain Eukaryota; kingdom Metazoa; phylum Chordata; class Aves; order Passeriformes; family Bombycillidae; genus Phainopepla; species Phainopepla nitens. The sequence goes on from VXBQ01005218.1 coordinate 89,331, forward strand.
TTTCTTCGAGTATTGTTGAAGGGCACAGATACCATTAAAAAGTTCACTTGCTATTGGAGCAGGTAAGAGCCTTGAAGTGAGATTTGCAGGAACTTGTCATGGTTTCTGCTTGAGGAAATTGTTATGTATTGATAAGTGATGGCTTCTCATTGTAGACTTTGGTGAATAAATTACCTGCTCTTTTAAACTACTTTGATGTTTGAATATCTTGGAGAGCACTTAAGTAGAACTGTAGTACACCCAGTGTTTTTATCTTAGACAGATCTCTTCTTTAAAAAAGACTCCATGTCACTCATTTCACTTCAGAAGCCTATTCTCCATTGCAATTTCATTTGACAGTATGTTAGTGCTGCTGTTCCCAAAGGTTTGCTGTTCTTAATCTTGGCAGTTTTGACTGCACAGTAACCCAGAGATGATCAGCCTCACACACTAAACATCAGTGGCACACTGCTCACAGTGCCCCTGTGCAGCCTCTGAGCACCATGGAAATAACCATTCCTACTGATTATTTACGGATTCCATAACCACAGAAAAGCAGGGAAATTATTCTTCATGAAAATCCCAGGCAAATTGTTGAAGAGTATGGTAGAAGTAATTATCAGCTATCTATTCTGTCACAGAATCAGAAAACTTGTGGTGGTGGAAATTATCCAGACAGGATCTGTTATTGCTATTTTCCATGATGAGTCCAAAGAATCAGGTAGAATACTGTAGCACCTAGCGAATACATTACCATGTCTTCAAAAAGTCTCACCTCTTGGTGATCTAAATATTATCCTTCTGATACTAACAACAAATAGCAATAATATTGATACAGTTTAAAAGTCGTGAATGTCTAAACTTTCCAGATGAAACAGAACAGACTATACTGAATGGACATCTGAAGACTTTTGAAACTGTGTGTCCAAAAAGCAGTAATTTTAATAGTATTTTTTTTTTAATTTATACCCATTTTTAAAAAGTAGACTTTAGGGTATAGTTCTTAAAGTGGCATCTTGTTTTTCAGTATGTTTCAACAAAATATTTCTGTACTTTGTGTAAAAGATATGGTCCACAATGTTTTGGTAAACTGCACCAGTGATATCAGTCAGTAGTCACAGAGATAAAGCATACCTTGGAAAATACTGTAATTCTGCAATAGTTTCATGCGGGGAAAATAATTTGTATTGAGAATGAGTGAATTTTTTTAGACTAAATAGAACTGACCTGAATATTTCTTCCCACTCAAACCAGAACTAAAACCCTGAAATTTGCACAAACCCAGTGAAATTCTGGTAAAAATATTCTAAGGTTTTTTTTTGTGTGGCTAATTCTGTAATTCCAAAACATGGAAGAACTGAATTTACCAAAATGCTCAAGCAGGGAAAGATCTGATGGTGTTTCTGTCCAGGCTGTGAGCAGGAAAGACTGAATGTATTGTGAACTTGCCTTCTGGCAGCTGGTGCTGCCTTGTTCCCTAGAGTGCTGTAAGAATGGTTTAAAGTGAAGGCTCTGACACTTTCATGGGGCAATATTTCACAAGCCAGTAAATATCGCTGCCAAAATTCTTTTGTGATATTCTACCTAAATAGTCTGTTATTTTGACTTTACCTGCATCAAATAGTTGAAAAAGAGAAAAGGATGAAAATGAAAAAAAAAACCAAACAAACAAAACCAAAAAAAAACCAAAACAAAACTAAACCAAAAAAACAAAGGTGGAAAATAAAAAGAAAGTGAAATATGAAGGGATGTGTTTCTTTTGGCTAGTTTTGATAGAACTTGATATTTTGGACAGTGTAAAAAATAATAATAGAATTTGCAAAACATCAGCAGAATAAGAGAGAAAATAAAAGAATCATTGAATATAAGGTGGGACACACATGGAGCAATTTGCTTGGCTTCAGGTTGTCATTTTCCTCTGTACTGCATTGAGAAAAAGAAAGAGGTAAAATAAAGAAATCAGAGAGATTTGCAGCTATGTCACAATTGCTAAGTACCTCAGTGGGTTTCCTTCCCCTATGTCTTTTTTATGCAATAAAATCTTACATATTTTTCTTCATAACAAAATTTTCCTTCACTAAACTTCAACTGCTCTTATATTCTTTATATTCTTTTCAAGAGGGTTTTGCCACTGGCTTTTAGTTTTTGCAATATTGTATTGAAATCAGGTTTCTGCCAGGCTGCTGGGGTCTAGAAAGACTGAAGGGAAATATTTATCTTTTCCTCTCCCCTCCCATACCTTACCTTTCTTTTAGAAAATCCAGATTCATCTGACCTGGAAACTGCTGAGACATGTGGGGGTTAGTTCACCCAATAACCAAAATCTGAAAATGCTAGTGTGTGTTGGTACATAACCTTTGCAATCACATCAAGGAACAGTGGAAATAGAATCCTGATATTCAGCATTAGAAGAGTCTGTTCTATTTAATATGAGAGATTTTTCTTTCTCTTGGAATTGTATGACTTGCTTTTTGAAGACTTCTATCATAAAGAGCTCTGAATAACCCTATAGTTATGGTACAGGAAATTGGATTGATGTCCAATTTGTAGTGCTTGCTCGTAGTGTTGTCCATATCAGGTGAAATGCTCAGGACAAGGGCTTCTGCCAGGAGTTTTGCAGGATGAAGTTGCAGTTTGCAAGATTATACATGGCCTCTCTGCCCCTCATGCCCCTCTGCTGGCACTGCCATCCCCAGCTCAGTGACTGCAGAGGAACCTTCATGTCATAACCAAATAGGGAGAATACAAAGCTGTCTGTCTCCTCTCCCCTTCCACAAAGGGAAGATATACAGTAAAAAAAATCACATCATGTTGATGTGATTTTTACTGGTGTGCGCTCTGAAGCTGTGGTGTCATTTAGTGTCTCCTTTCAGTGAATATTTCTCGATGGTTGAGATTTAAGTGTTCCAAATGAGCATTTTATTTGGTTCTAATGAGGCTGCTTCAGAATGTTAATTTCCTATTCACTGGACCCTTCAAAGAGCTCAGCATGGCTGCAGAGTACTGAAGACATACCTCAAGCTGCTGCAAAATTAACTTAGGAATTATAAAAGCAGTAAGTGCATGATTACTATTTTTCTTAATACATAAAAGAAGGAGATGTGTAATTGGCAGTTTAACAAGCTGGCAGCAGCAAATTAAAACTTAATGTGATTATGAAATGACAATTACTGTTAGTAATTAATTGGTATCACCTTTCTGTAGCCCCATTCAGTACTCTTTGTGCAAAGCTTATATCAGTGAGAGAATAATTAGGTAATTAGATGAAAAATTGGGAGAGTGTGAACTTACAAAACGCTGTAAAATTTCTCTTTCTTTTCCATGGAATCTATGTAATTTGAGATTGTTAGAAGCAGTACTTGCACCCCATAAATATTCATCCAAAAGGACTAAAGAGCTTTGGAACTGCATGACATTGCAGATATTTCTGTATCTGTAATTAAAATGAATTGCATTCGTACTAAACTGGGAAAGATTGGTAAGAGAGTACCCCTAAATTGCAGTTCTTAGTAAAGAGTAGTGTAGATAGCAGGGTAAACACCTAAAATCACAGAAATGTATTTCTGGTTTGCAAAGGACAGAAAACTACTGAAGCTTACATGATGTCTGTCCTGATTTTTAATTACTTTGGGTAGTCAGAAGCAGTTTTTACATGTCATGTGCAGCACTTCTAGCAGAGAATTTCTCTGCTAGATGAAGAGGACTGTGGTGGGACACTGTCTTGGTAAAGATAAGTGTAAAATCTTGAATAATCTTTATTCTTTGGAATCTCAAACCTCACCAGTCTGGACCAAATGATTTAGATTTTGATGTCATAGTTTCACCCCTGGTAGCAATTAAGTCCCACACAGCCACTCCCTCACTCCCCCACAGTGGGGTGGGGGAGAGAATGAGAAAAGTAAAAGAGAAGAAAACTGGTAGGTTGAAGTAAAGACAGTTTAAGAGGTAAAGCAAGAGCTGCAGATGCAAGCAAAGGAAATTGATGAGTTAATTCACTGTTTCTTGTGGGCAGGCAGGTTTTTAGCCATGCCCAGGAGAGCAGGGCTCCATCAGGTGCAGTGGTTACTGGGGAAAACAAGCACCATCGCTCCAAACAACCCACCTTTCCCTCTTCTTCTCCCAGCTTTATATGCTGAGCATGTTGCCACATGGTCTGTGGTCATAATCCCTTTGGTCAGTTTGGATTAGCAGTCCGAGCTGTTTCCCCTCCCAACTCTTCGTGCACCCCCAGCCTGTTTGCTGGTGAGTGGGGTGAGAAGCAGAAAAGCCCTTTACTCAGTGCTCAGCAGTAAAAAAACACATTCCTGTGCTGTTAGCAATGTCTCTAGCGCACTCAGATCTGTATCAGATACTGTGAAATGTCGCTGCTGAGTCCGCAGCAACACATTGACTCATGAACTCAGAAGGCTTGGAGANTTGCCACATGGTCTGTGGTCATAATCCCTTTGGTCAGTTTGGATTAGCAGTCCGAGCTGTTTCCCCTCCCAACTCTTCGTGCACCCCCAGCCTGTTTGCTGGTGAGTGGGGTGAGAAGCAGAAAAGCCCTTTACTCAGTGCTCAGCAGTAAAAAAACACATTCCTGTGCTGTTAGCAATGTCTCTAGCGCACTCAGATCTGTATCAGATACTGTGAAATGTCGCTGCTGAGTCCGCAGCAACACATTGACTCATGAACTCAGAAGGCTTGGAGAGCTAGAAAAAGCTTTATGAAGAAGGAGCTGTTGTGTTATATAGAGAGGATTGCAAAGGTGAACATAATTGGTTCATGAGAATAAACAAATGATTGATTGGTGAGAGGAGGAAAACAGTTCTCTGAAAGAGAAACACCACCGGGCTCACATAGCTCTGGACACCAACTGCAGGTGCAAATCTCTGTTGACCTTGTTTACATTCTTTGGAAAGTTTTTCTCACACAGCACAGTCTGAGAGAAGTTGCCTTTCTCAGACCTCTGCCAACCCCCCCAGGCCAAGCCTGGGAAGAGCTGCAGGTCTCTCAGGCTTTCTCAGCCTGTGTGCAACCACAGTGAAGAAAATTAGCTCTACCCCTATCAATACCAGCACAGAAGGCAACTATCAAATGTGACCTACACTCATCTTCTGCTTTTTTCCTGTATAGGTCTGAAAAAGTGTGATTTGAACTAATTTGCCAGAGACCCGACAGCAGTGTACTTCCCTAAAATGGGTTTCAGATTTCTTTGTTTTCTCATCTGTCTGACAGAAACTAAACAAAGTTTCAGCAGATCAACTTTCCTGTGTTCACTATAGGTTACAGATAGGCAAGGAACAGAGTGGCCATATGGGCTACCTCAGGAACACCAGTGTGCTGTAGCTAAAAGGTCAAGGCCTATTTCCCATTTCTGATCTACTGACCCTCCCACAAAACTCCAGTGGAGTCCTCAACCACCTTGAAGAATCCCCTGAAGGAGGCATAGTTCCTTACAGTAGCAGCCAGAAACCATTAGCAACAGCAGCAGTACAAGGAAAAGGCTTAAAACGGCTTCCAGGCACTTCCAGTGCTGCTTTTGTAAAGACACCAGGGATCTCCGAAAGTGGAGTCATACATTGCAGGCAGAACAGCTTCTCCCCTTTAATTACTATATAAACATATGTCAGCGTGTGTGGAATTTAAGAGCTGTGTTTCAGGTATGGAGACTGCAAATGGGCACAGATGTTCACATGAAGCAGATAATGCTGCTAACTCCAAACATTAAAATAACTTAAATAGACCTTCATTCATTAATTCCTAAAAACAGAACAAATTTTCAATATTTTTTTTCCTGCAATATCATGGACAAGCAGGTTATCTTTTCTTTTATTGTGTCTTCTTTTAACACCAGAATTTGGATTCTAAAATATTGATTTACCTTCAGAATCTAGGGCTCTGAGTATGGTATAAAAAATTTAGCATGTGGGTTATTATGATGAGTTGACTCCAGCCAGCAACTTTGCACTACACAGCAGATTGTTCATTCCTAATACTTTACACAACTAAGACAGAAAAGTACAGTTATCTATCTGGACAAAGATTGTTTTGAAGTTGGTAAATAAAGTAACAAATAGAACTGTTATTACAGAAAAACGGTGTTGAAATGTCATAAGCTACAAATAAAGAAACAAAAATAAAGATTTTTAGTTAAGATCTCACAAGGAACTTACCTATAACCATGGCTACTTACCAGCAGTCTTGTTATTTTTAAAATAATAAGAAGAAGCTGAAATGTGATAGAAAGTTTTCAAAATGGACAATTTCTATGAGCACATGATCCAGGTCTTCCATGCTACTCAGAGCAATACAAACACTGGGGATGGAGAAAGAAGAATGTAGGGCTGATAAATCCCACTTTCTCCTTCATGCATAAAGGAGGTGCTAATAATTCCAATTTCTGGTGCTCAGGTGATTCAACAAAAATAATTTATTCATGTGCTCTGTTAGTTTCCAACAAATTACACTAAGAATTTCCCTTTCCTTATTTCTGGATACCAAGAGAAAACTTCTCAGTATCTGCAGCTTTGTCAAAGCAAATGAAGTTTTGAATTACTTTGAAATAGAACTTTTCATTCTGTTGAAAGATAGATATTTCTCTTATGAGAACTGATTAGAAATTTACAATCTAAGTTTGGGTCATATAGGTACTGGGCTACAGTTTGGGCCATTTTTGAGAGAAACTGATAAAACCCACATCAAAATATGATTATGGAATTTTTTGATATTTTCTTGGAGATATTCTGTGCAGGATGTCTTAGTGAAACAGCATTCACCTCTTGATTTCCCTTTCAACCTTAATTATCCTATAATTATCGATTATTCATCTTATGACTTCATTTTATATATGTCTTTTGCTCTAAATAAAGACAAGTGAAAGTCTCCTTAAAACTGCATGGCCATGGTCAGAATTTTTGGATAGGTGCTGCTGGAAAAGGAGAAAAAGAATATTTGTGGAAAACCAGAGAGGCAAAGAGGAATGTAAGCTGAACAGGAGTTTTATGTTCCAAAGACAAGACTAAGGAGAAGGCTTCTAAGTACAGTTTGCAATGGGACTCAGCAAGAATTTTAGTATGCATTTGTTGATTTTTAGTGTCTGCTGCATAGTTGGTTTGCTTACATCAAGGGTATATAGAAGGTGTGCAATGACATACTTATGACTATGTGTAGTCAAAGAGCAGCTCTGAGCTAATTGTCAACTGAGATGATAGTTTGGAAAAGAGGCAGTGATAAGAACCAATTAATTATGATTTGTACAGCAGAAGGCTCTCTCAGGGAGGCACTGTTTAGGAGGTGAAATTCATAGCCTTGAAACAAAGATTCAGAAAGGCATGTCTGACCCCAGTCTTACTCCCAGTAAGTCCTTGTCAAGCACTACCATTCCACTTTGGAAACTTCTTCCTATGTGTGATTCCTTCTCCATCCACTATACCTTTATGCCATCTACCCCTGACAGACAGCCTAGATACAGTTGCCACCCAAACCCAGCTGATGGATTACCTAATGTTTGTACAGCGTTGTCTAAAGCACCAATAAAGCTGGCATAAAATGTTGACTAAATCACTTCTGAGATTTGTAGCATGTCTTGCTTCTTTCTGAGTTTCATTTGGAAAGTATAAAGAAACTGTCTTCAACAAAAGTTGACATGTGAAATCTTCTGATTTTTGCGGAACGAGTGGTGACAGCCAGAACATAACACGTCTCTTGGAGTTCAAAGTATCTGCACTACAATTAATTACTTACTGTGCTGTTCATTTTGCATGAACCTCGTCTCAGTAATTGAACACATCACTGGGGGAGACCAAGATGTAACTTGCTGCTGTTGACCGTATTTGGTTGTGTCTAGTCTGAAAAACTGAGTCTGTCACTCTTTTAATCTGGTTTGGCTTATTTTGCACAGAGCTTTTTCTTCAATATCTGCTTTTCTCAGCACAGGAGCACCATGTTTTTCACTGTATTATTCAAAGAATTTGATTCAAAGATCATGCTCTTGTTCAGCAGTTCCATTGCCTTTCTGAATAATTCTCTTACCAGGGTTCAGAGAGAGATTTCTAATGGTTACCAATCCGGGACCTAATTAGCTCTTTAGTTTTAGAATGCGCTCATATTACATGAATAACAAAAGGATATTTACTCTTGCATAGTACTTATTATCCTAGAGGAGTCTTTGTCATGTTAATAGAGGTAGGACAATGGCTTAACCCTTGGAAGGACATAATCAAAAATATGTCTTGCAAAAAAAAAACCAAACCTACCCAGATCATAAAGACAAATCATGACACTTAACCTTACAGTTTTCTCTTTTGACTGTATGAGCCCTGAATTACTATTTGTACTATCACAGCTCTGAGAGGAATAACAGAGAGGGCTCTTGCCCAGCATGATAACTGGCAAACCCTCCCCTGCATTGGGAAGTCAATCAAAATCTCCCAATACCTGCAAGAGTACTTTAACTATATTCATGCTGTATAGCAGCCAGGCATGACCTCTTTTGTTTGTATTTTAAAAAGAAGTTACCACTGTGTTTTGTGAAAGGAAGAGTTCCTGCATGTTAGTGTGCTCTGGATCTACTACCACAGTAAGAAGATACTGAAGGATGGAGGAATAAAAAATGCTTGACCAGCTGCTCTTGCTGGAGCACTCCAGGACACGAGTAGACACAGATTTCTAAGTACTTGGGAAACTTTAAGGTTAAACAAGGAGATAGCTGGTTACTTTAATGCCTCTAAGCTTGAAATGTAGCTATCTGATGTATTCTGGATTGTGGCTTCAGATTTAGGAGCCACAGTTCTGTGTCAAGTCTTGCCTCAGGCACCAAAGCCCTTAGCTGGAGCTATCCCCAGGATCCCAGCTGGTGCACATCAGTAGAGATCAGTTATACTCAGAAGCACCATAGCACATGATCCCACTTGCTGCAGGCAGGAATAATTTCACTAGCTGTTGAAATGAGCTGCTCTAGAACAAGCCAATGAAGAGGATGCCTAAGACAAAGTAGTGTTTACGGTGACATTTACATCGGATTTAGATAGGGATTCTTTCCTAGGTGCACTGAAATGTGCACTTGCACCCCAGAAAGAGAAAGCTCTGGGGGAACCTTTATTGCATCCTTCCAGTACTTAAAGATGGATTTTAAGAAACGCTTTTTAGAAGGGCCTTTTTTGATAGGACAAGAGTATGTTTTATTAAGAAAAAAGAGCGTAGATTTAGACTAGACATAAGGAAGAAATTCTTTACTGTGGAGGTGCTGAAGCACGGAACAGGTTGCCCAGAGAAGTTGTGGATACCACATTCCTGGCAGTGTTCAAAGCCAGGCTGGATGAAGCTCTGAGCAACCTGGGCTAGTGAAAGGTGACCCAGCCTGTAGCAGGGGGGTTGGAACTGGATCGCTTTTCAGGGCCCTTCAAACCCAAATCATCTATGAGTCTATGACTCTGAACCAGAGAAAATCCAAAATAAAATAGAGTCGTTTATGCCTTTGATTTTTGTAATCTATCCCATAAAAGTTTCTAATAAGTGTTATAGGTTCCAATGCTAACAAACTATTTTTACCTATAGTAACTCTTGTCCATCTTTCTTACCTTGGCTTTTTATATTTACCCTTATATACCTGTATCTGTAAATAGTTTAGCACAGTAATCATAACTTTGTGATAGTAGCACCTATAACAATGTGTCAGAATGGATCAAAAGGAATGGAGCAGTATACTGAGGAAAGATTCTTTGTGCCTCTTACACTTCCTATTCCTCCAGAAAGAATCCAATTTAAGACAGAGACCTGCATCTCTTCAGGTGCATCTCACAGCAAGTGCATCTCTTCAGCAAGATGCACTTGCTGTAAGAGTTCAATTCTCCTGGGCTGACCACCAAGCACTTTCACCCACAGAAATGTTTATTGAGAAATTAAAATTGTATGAATTCTGTTTTATTCTTCTTTCTGGAATAACATCAAGTGACTTCATATCTTACAGAGTCGATACAAACTTGTTAGTCCTTTAAGAAGCCCTTCTTGGATGACAGCCCAGGATAGCACTATTTTCCAGGGCCAAGAAATGAAGCTTAAATAATTTAAGTGTGAAAGATAGAAAAAAAAATGTTCACATTCTGCCCTATAAATACAAAAAATATTATCAGGCTTTCAGCCAAATGCCATGGTACACTAGAAATGCTTATGCCACATATGCATAATAATTCTTGTTAATGCTAAATGGAACTGTTCTTACTGATCATATTTAGTTTGGAAGAGATCAGTAGTGAGTAACTGTGCTCTGTAAAATGCTTAGTCTTATTCTGGAATTCAAATGATTGTTAAAGATTATCAGGTGGTGTTATTTTGTGTGTGTGTTGTTTTTTTCCACTGGAAAAAGCAGTGAGTTAAAAAGTCAATTTCCTTTTATCAAGTATTTCTCTTAGAACTCTTTCAGTTTATGTACACAGTTAAATATTCTCTAGCTCAGGGTAATCTAATAGCCTGCTGCTAGAATATGGAGACTGGGTTAATTACATGGAAGATGAAGACCACAGCTTTAAATCTTTTGTTGTAATTGATGTGACTGATGTTCCATGCAGGTGCTATACCCACCACATTTTCTGAAATCTTATTCTTCTGGTGGCTTTCAGAAAATGTTATAAAATGTTCTTCTAGCTCATTCTGCTGGCACTGATTCCCCCCATCAAGAGGAAATTCTTCTGAACCCTTTATCTCTAGTTTTGCAGTGCCAGTTTCTGAGCTTGGATTGGAATAAATAAATATTTTTGTGCCCAGTGAAATAGAATAGGGAAGATGTTCCATCTGAGATATTCAGGTGCAACTGGAATAACAGAAGTGTAGTGATTGTGCTTAAATGAAGTACAATGGTATGAGTTTAAGGACTAGGACAGAATTTACTGCTGTTAACTACAGCATGTTAAATGACCAAGGGTAAGAAAGACACTAGTTCAGCCTTTTCATACTTTCTAAGTGCTCTGTGACAATTTGAGTAGCCTGGGTCTCCATATCCCAAACTACCTGTGCCCTAAGCTGCAGTAGACACAGCAATGGTCTCACCAGGCTGAAACCTGTCCCCAAATCCCCCATCCTTGCTCCCAGCTGAGGGCTTCCTATGAATCTGATTTGTGCCATCTGTACACCATGGCATTCCTTGCACTCCTGGGGCTCTTTTCTCATTCTTGGCAAATTCAGCACCAGAGTGTCTCAACAGCATAACTTCAGTGGAACTTTACCTTCAGCTTTCTCATCACCAGCAAGTACTCCTTCTCTCCTAAGAAGATGAGTCTAGTCTTGCCATGGTGGTGATACGGCCATATTATCCATTTATACCTTGTTTTATCATCCCTGAAAATGAACAGAAACAGGAAAGAGAAAAACACCCACACCTGTCCTATCAGATGATTTCTGCCACTGTGTCCATGGCTGTACTGCCTTTTTAAAACCCACTGGCCTTTTCTTCTTTTATTCCCAGTGGCTGCACCTCAAGGCTGTGCTATTCCCAAGATCACTAGAAAGCAGACAACTTCTGTGAGTAGTGAGAAGGGAAGGAAAGAGAAAAGGAAGAGATAACAATGGATCACTTTTTCTCTTCTTTCTTCCCTATTGACAGCCTCAGGTTTGAGGAATATTGCTCAGTTTACTGAAAGGTGGCTACTAGGCATCTGAGAAGGAGGAGACCTGATTTTTCCTATATATTAGGCCTGGTATTTCCAGCAGAGGTAGGAAAGAACTAATATCATTTTTCAAGGCACTGCTCAACAGAGTACAGTCATGGTCCCTCATGTTGACAAGGGGTGTCAAACTGGCAGAAGTGTGAGGAAGGAATTGTGGTACGGTCGGGGAGGTAGGTGACCATGGTGTCAGGATGGATGTGTCAGGTGGAGGATGGGAGAGGATGTGTGCACTGGGCAGCACAGCACTGCACAGAGAGCTGAGTAGCTATGCTATAGTTCTAAATTTAAAAGCAATAGGATGGTGTCAGCATCTTCTTGCAGCCAACTTAGCTGTGCTGAGTAGCAGCACTAATTAGCACAGGAACACTGCTGTGCTAATGCAAATATGCAGGACTAAGCAAGTACGGGTGAGCTGAGCCAGGTGAAGGCACTGCTCTGCTTCAGGCTACCCATACTGCGTGGCTTAGATCCTGACAGAGCTTGGCTCGCATAGCCTACCTGTAGGGAGACACTGCAGGGAGAATCGTTTACTGTTCATAAATACTTAGGTGGGAAAGCATTAGAGAAGGAGAGAAATTAGGTGAGCTGAAGAGCAGGCATAATAACAAACTGGGAAAGAGTTTCATTTTTTAATTATTATTTAATTTTGTATTTTAAAAGGTGCTAAGGGAGCTCCAGAGGGTGATATTGGTCATTCTTTCAGAATTAATATAAATATAAGGGGGGGGGAAATTAAGAAATATTAAAATATTAAAAAATTAAGAAATATTGAAATGAAAGGATGGAACACTTCAGCAGTGTCAATGGCTCTATTCACTTTAGAGGTGCTTAGTAAAGTCTGAAACAGCTGTGTCAGGTGCCCTGATAGAAGTCTGAATCTTGCTGTATCAAGAGTTTTGTTTCTGTTCTTTCCTCCTCCCCACGTTTAAGTAATTTTTAGTTCATCTAGGTCAACAGATAGCTTTCCTGAACGGAACTGACAGCAGCTTTTGACATTGTAGTGGTTTCTGCAGTAAGTATCCAGTGTGAAACAATCCTGAAATATGAATGCAGTGGTTCTCTATTTACCTTTTTTGGAAGTGATGCTAATTAAAATTTTAATTTGAGCATGTAATGGCTAATTGTTGAAGAGATGAATGGGAAAAAATATTGTGTTTGAAACCTAGACAAGAAATTGCTTCAGGGAGGAAAATTAAAAGGGTAAAAAGCAGCAATGGTCAGGGAGAAGGGAAGAGGGGAAGGGGAAAGTGTAGCACTGTAATGGTCCAAAAGGCCATCTCATTTTCATCCCAAATGCTGTAGTGAGGCACTTAAGACATTCGAAATAAAATAAACTTTCACAGTTAAACATCTGAAATAGAATGAAATTACAGTTCTGTAAGAATGAGAGTAACTTACCTTTCTGTATCCTGTTGAAGTCCCTTGACCTAGTTTTGTACCAAAACCATCAGAAAATAATTGAAATATTTGAAATTTGGGATTCTGTCTTGGCTGGGTTTGACACTGGGAGTGGGCACCCTCTGCTCTGTTTGAAAAGCTGAACCTTGTTGCTCCTTTCCAAGTAGTTTTCCAGTGGAAATTGCAAAGGTTCTGGTATTTCACTTGATCTGAAGCCTTTAATTAGAGTCAGACACGAGGCTGAAAGGTGCCTTCAACCACCATAAATGCCCAGAAGAAATACAGCCTTCACTCAGAGCACTGTGACTCCTAGAGCAGATCTCATTTGTCAATACTGACAATCAGAAATAAAACCGTTCACCTGGTTTTTAAAAATCCATACCAAAAATCTGGTATGCATTGAAGCATTTAATTTGTGGTCATAAATTAACTTGGAGAAGGGAAAGTGGTAATCCACCTGAGATAAAATTTTCTATGGACTACCACAACATTATTTTGATGCAGATTTGATTCAGTTCTCAAATCTTCATATAATGATCTATTTTAGATACTGTGTAAACCAAGACTTGATTTTTATCTGCACATCAGTTCAGACAGGGCAGAGGGCAGAAAAGATTATTTCTCTTATTAAAAAAAAATAATTGATTCTTACCTTCACAGTTATTGAATCTCTGTTTGAAAAAGAAAAGAGCATAATCAAACAATTAGCTTTCCATAATCAAAGATTACTGTGAAGGTGCTAAATCATGCACTTGATCTCTCTGCCAAAAGAAACAGTTGGAAGATACGCTTTCTTCAGAATAGAGAAAGTGACATTCCAGAAATAGTGTTACTTCCACCTTTTCTCCCCTTTTCTCCTTTGTCAAGAAAATAGACAAAACATGAAGAGATTTAAAGAAATATACAAGTATGGAGCTGATAGAAGCCTGCTTTAAAGAAAAAGAGAAGCAAAGAAGAAACTCTGTATTGTCATTATTCAAGTGTTATTTCTATGCTTCTTTCCCACAGGCAAATTTGGGGTTTTTTTCTATCTTGGTTTGTTTGGTTTTCTTTCTTTCTTTCTTTCTTTCTTTCTTTCTTTCTTTCTTTCTTTCTTTCTTTCTTTCTTTCTCTCTTTCTTTCTCTTTCTCAGTAACAGTGGTTAAGTCTTTACCAAAACCTTGGTAAGAATACCAAGTGGTGCTGTGGTATGTGGTTCTCTCTGAAGGCTTATAATTTGAATTAATAGGATCTTGGTCAATAAGGAGGTAAGAGTGACTTGAAAGCTGCACATTACTTCTGAGAGAAAAGGATGGCAGCTAAACAGTTATTTGCCTGTAGCTGGTCGTGAACTGTTAATGGTCTTGTTAATGGTCTTGTTAAAACTGTCCTTGGTGAGTCTGGCAGCCCTCTGTAGGTGGGAAAATAATTAAGTTCATTTAAAGTTGATAGCTAGAAAATCAACATGCAGAACCTAGAAAACATTGAAGAGGAAACCCAAATTACACGGCAGATTACATGATCTGTGTTTTCCTCCATGTAGTCTGGGTATGCATGCTCTATTTTCCAAAGTGTGGAGGTGAAAAAAACTGAGACCTATTCATTACTAACTACTACCAGGATAAGTAAAAGACTGTAGCCAGATTATGTTTTCTGGATAACAAGAGCAGGAAAAAAGCTGGCACTGCCATGTCAGACTGTGTTCATGGATTATCATCATCTAAAAAAACCCCACAGTAGTTCACTACCTCAAATATCCAAATGAATGTATTCTGATCACTGAATACAATTCTGCTTCCCCAACAAACCAGGTCTCAAACAATTACACCCTCAATACTTCACATGGATACTTTCCTACAGTTTGATTGAACAGCCCGCCTCTCTTTCCAGTAGGAAAATGCTTAAAAAGTGACTGTAAAACCTTCCTGTAAAAGGCATTTGAAATCACTTGCAAATTTCTTCCTTTGTTTTCAATATATGATAATTTCCTTCTTGCTTGGGAGGACCTAATTTCATATTCATTCCATATTGGTTAGTTACAGACATTTTATGACAATGCTTTGTTCTCTTTCCCCATGAACAGAACAAATAGGAGGTGGTAAGGACTATTATTTCACTGACTGTCTTTAGAGAACCCAGCCTTCTGAAATAATTTAGTTGTTTTGCACTAAAAGCTCATTCAATCCTTTAATTCCTCCTCATAGGAACAGGCTGTGGAGTTCTCACATTGTCTGGGTGCCACTTATAGTTGAAGAGAAGTAAAAATCAACTAGTTCCTTGGAAAAGACCCTTCTGATCCCAGTGTTGCTAAAAATGTGAAACAATGACATGGCACTTATACCAGGTCATCACATAGCTGATCCATAAATCCCTAGGCCATTGTCTTGTAATGAAATTTAGAACAACACCAATACTCAGAAGCATGGAACCAACTCATGTAATCAATATTTTTCTGTTCAAGTGCATCCTGTAGCTTTATGTACAAATGCCATATGAGACAAAGAAGTGCTTCTCAAGGCAGAAAATAATTTTTAGATCAAGAATATCCTAAATTTCTGTACCAGAAATGGTATTCTGGGTAACCTGCATCTCTAGACTACTTCAGCTAATATGACTGTGGAAGAAAGTGAAATTGTGAATTGAAGATTGAATTAAACATGCATAGATGCTCTTGTACTGGTTTGAGGACTGAGAAAGTCCTAGTCCTTAGGAGACTTGTCATTAAATTACCCCTGCTTTACAGTATGTAACAGCCTCCAGCCTGCCTAGTTCCACAGAAACTGTGTCATCGTCTTCTGACATAAAGCCTTTAAAAGGTGTTGAGGTTAATACAAGATAACAAAGGCAAGAATGAGCAAAAGCCATACAAAACCTTGTGGGCTACACAGTATCTGTTTTCTCATTTTCCTGTCTTCTCCCTAAGTGTTTTGTCAGCCACTGCAACTTCTTTGTTCTCTTTTCCTGTGATTCCTCTCTTGTTTGAAAGCTTGTCTGTATCCTTGGCTTGACTTTTCTCCAGAGCTCTGTGTGCCTGGGGACTCAGTACTGGGCCACAAAACTCTTATATGTTTGCTGCGTTTCTGGTAGCAGTTATGTAATTGCAGCAACATGATTTTTATATTGATAACTCAGGCTCAAGGTGAATAAAATCCTTTCAAAAGACAGGCTTGGGTTAAGAGTAACAATAGAACCTCTTGGCAAGACAAAAGGTCACATCCTGCCTAGGCAACAGGCAGGGGACTCAAAATAGTTTCTTTAATTCAAAATAACTGTAATCACTATATCCTGATAAGATCTACATATGCAGTACTGTTGGTTTCATATTTTGTATTCTAAGAAATTTTCTGCCACTTCGGAAGCAATGAGTGGAAACCAGCAGTAATAATTGGAGAAGTGTGTGGTATCAAGTACAATCCACTTTAATAGCAACTGCAGTATGAATTATATTAGTCTCGTGTCTTTTGTGTGAAGCCTTGTCCAGGACGTTTCTGGCTTTACACAGTATTGCCCAGTCTAGCTGTGTCTCAGTTTCTCCTCAAGTCCCAAGCCCATTCACCCCAGACACAGAGGAATGAAGAGCTGAAGCTGGATATTCTGCCTTGAGACATGTAAAACCAGAAGGTCTAACACCTGAGCTGGCACATTCAGGGTCATCACATAAGAAAGAGAGGTGTTACTAGCCCCTTCTTGATGTTTCTTGGTCTCCCTAGACCTCTGGTTCATGGTTCCTTGCTGCCTGTAAGTTGTATTAGCTCAGCATGGCTATAATCGCTAGAGAATCACCTCTGCCATGAGTGACTTCAGCATATCCAGAGGAGAGAAAGATCTAAACTTTCTTCTTCCTCTAGCATCAGCACAAAGAACTTGATTACATCAACAGAGTGGAAAATACTGTCCCCTGCTGAACATGCTCAGTCACCTCCAGACACTGATTTTTGTGAGTGTTTCTGCTGACTTTCTTTCCTGGATGGAACCAGGATGTGGATGTGTTCCATCAAATTTAATTCTTCGTTATTTTTCTGTTAAATGTCTGATATTATCAAACAGGGTTTTCCTCCCTCACTGCTTAAAGCATGTGATGGTCTGTTAGGTCACACTTTCTACCACATTTTTACTCTTCAGAGTCTCAATAGTGTCAGGCTGTCACAACAAGTTAGACTTTTGCAACACCTTCCTGAAGAGATGTTTTCCTTTTTTTTTTCTTTTGGTTTTCATTTTTATATTTGAGGAAGGTTAAATCATGTAACAGCTACAATAGAAGAGCTACTTAAGAAACTGTTAACTGTTGTCTAGCATGGGTACAGGATGTCAGCTGGCTCCACGCTGTCCTTTAAACTGACCTCAAGATGTACAGAAACTGAGAAAGGTATTTTACTAACCTATCAATTGCTTACGTCACTTTCGGCCTGGAAGTAGTGCCATCAGGAAGGAAAATGCATTTAACATATTTTCTGAGGTGTTTATATCCTCTTTTCTTCAAGCAAGGTTCAACTATTATGTTAAGCTTTGGCTCTTCAAATAATTTCCTTTTAAAAAGGTTATTAAATCCATTTCATCATCCCCAGTGTTGAAGGAGAAGCCGCTGCCCAAGCAGTCTCCCTTTAAAACTCAGTTTGTGCCGGTTGAACAGTGTATTCAATAAACATCAGGTGCAGGCTTTTCCGTCATTTTCACTTCATCTTACAGTAATTGGACCACTGATCTAGTATGTGGATTTTTGGACCATTGCTTTTTTTTTTTTTTTTTTTTTTGTCAAGCTGGTTTATAAAACCACTTCCNNNNGGTTTATAAAACCACTTCCAGTAACATAGTCCAAAGAAAGGCACTTTCCTCTCCTCAGAGCATTCAAATACCAAGTGCTCCCTCTAAGCTGCAACCTGCTCCTGTGTCTAAGTAACCTCCAGGGACAACACGAGTGGCATGGAAGTGAGGTGCAAGTGAGATCACAATCCTCTTGTGATCCCAACTACATACCTCTGCCCATTCCAAGGTTTCCTCTGAGCAAGGTTTCCTCTGACTGCTGAAGCATGGAATCTGCTTACCTGAGCTAGTAGGAGGGCACACTTTTATCTTTTATCAAGATAAAAGTTGTATTGCTGCACTGTGGTAATTAGTAAACATTGTATTTTATTTAAAACTGAGAAAAAAATACTATTTGTGTAACTATAAGTTAGCACTCAACAGGGTGCATAGGGATATTGCCTATAAACAAGACATCACAGCTGTGGTTCTACTCTCTTCTCACCCCAAATGTCTCCCCACAGCTTTGTGTCTGGTTGGAGACACCTTGTAGCATTTTACAAGCAGCTGAGCCAAAAGATGTGCAACAAAAGACAGAAATATTGAAAATTAGAAACTAGGGGGCATGTAGTGCAGCGACCTGTGTAGTACATGTACGTGAACATCTTTGCTATTTGATTACACTAATCAGGCTAGAACTACAATAGAGATTCTGCATTTGCAGGGGTTTTTTTTCAATAAAATATTCCCCTGTGTACGTAAAAATTGCAATTGTCATAGGCAAAGCTAGAACCATCTCATTGCTGACAAGTACACAAAACTGACCTAACAAAACATTCTAAAATAAGCCCCTCCTCTGTGACTGTGTGTTTATGTGTGTTAGCCCTTGAAAATTTCTTCTTGAGACCCATGGGCATTTCTGATGCATTTCCCTACGGCCCATTGATTCTCAGGAGCACATTTAAAGACCTTATTAAATTCCTCTTTTGGGTATGCCCCAGAGACAATTCTCAAATGCTCCCATCCCAGCTTCTCAAATACTCTAAATAGTCTGAGCTCATTCTCTGTGCCTCAGTGATGATTAATTCCATGCCATTTTTAAGTCTGATCTACATTTTAGCTTCAACCTTTCAACCTTCATTTTTTAGGCATAGAGCATTTTTTCTTCAAATGTGATTTTATTTATCTTTTCACTCAAACACCTGTAACTTTTGTTTAGTTAGAAAAGAATATTTCTAAACTACCAGTAAAATCACTGTTTTAGACAGAGTTTTTCAAACAGTTTGGTGAGTTGTACCCGTCAGGAAAGATGCCAACATTTGTATTTTGGAACCTTGACTTTCCTGCACTGCGATTAATGAATGAGTGAGAACCATGTGGGAGAGTCCCACAGTCATCAGCTGGGACTTGGCAAGTGTCTGGAACACAAGATTGATCACAGGAAATCCAAAAGACTTTCTGTGGTACATGCCAAGAGTGAGATCTGATTAGCTTTAAAGCAGTGGTTTGGGTAGAATTTTTAGTCCACATTGGGCTGGTTTTAGATTGCCCTTTCTTGGGCTACCCTTTACTTGAACAAAATTAGCCTCTCCTAATAATACTCTTTTCTAGTAGGATCTAAGGTTGATAAGTCGGTTGTGATGGGAAATATCATTAGAAGAAAAAAAAAATACTAAATTAACTTTTCTTGCACAAATTCCAATTATTTCATTTCTGTATTTTATTTTATGTTATTTACAAAAATTGTTACTAGACATGATGGAGCTTACATTTAATTCCATCATTAGTGATGTGTAAAATTTGATGCTATCACTTGGATTTCCAGACACTTTTACTGTAGAAAATGGAAGATAATTGGTACTTCAGGCAGGCCACAAATCTTTCCTGGCAGCTGTGTACCACTCACAGTACAGTGATTGCTAAAATTAGTTAATTCAAGAGGAATATTATATTCCTTGAGCCCTAGCATAAATCTCTCCAAATTCTGCAGGCATTACTGCCATCAATTTAAAAGATAGATTTCCATCAGCCTACTTGATTCTGTGTGTTCCTCCTGATTTAGATGCCACTTTTCTAAAACTGATATATATTGCCTGTTAAGTCCTCCAGAAGAGAATTTAAATGGCAGGAATCAGGAATATTGGGCAAGTCTGTTGCTTTTATTTACCGACGTTCTTAGGGTTATAAATTCCAAACTGCAGGTGTTTTCTGCTTCATTACCTTTGCAAATGAAAACTAATGAGGGTGCAGTGTTTATGTATTGATAAGAGTCTGTCTTTTTGTACATTTGTGATGCTTTTCTATTTCAGTGTTAAAGAAATGACGTTAGAAATTTCTCTAACCGACATAAAAATTATTTTCACAGTTCACCCAAGAAGAGTTCCTCTAGATTTGATACAATTGTCCATGCAATCTTGTGTTCATAAATTTCTATCAAATGTTTTACTTCAAGCATCATTGATTTCCATATTTTTGTGACAAATCCAAGCTTCAAGAAGATAATGCGAGATAGGCCAGCCTTTTCAGACCAATTAAAATCTCCTTAATGTGGAACATTGTCCATGAAAATCCTCAAATGAGGGAGTTTCAGAAAAAAAACCCCAAATATATTGTTGCAGCATACCCGCATGTGGAACTTTGGTTCTGCCTAAATCACTCAAACCTCTGCCACTTCTTGTGGACCAGGAGTTAACCTCAAGATGATACTTGCTTATGGAATAATTGTAGTCTAGTGTGTATTTTTGGTCTACAATTCTGAGCATGAGCAAAAAGGCACAGCATATTTTGAGGGGTAAATCTAAACTGAGTTAATAGTGCAAATAGAACAAACTGCATGAGGGAGGAAGGTTCTCTCTGAGAAAGCTCATCTTATTTGCTGACTGAATTGGTTTGCAACTAACTTAAAGAGGAACAAATCTGCGAGCCAAACAGTGCCACTCTTGTGATGGGGACAGCCATCAATGAATTTTTCCAAGTTTTTTTCACTTACAGAAATTCATGCCAGAGATTATGATAGTCAAGTGAGGTAATGATTGATCTCCTTGTTTGGTTGGTTGGTTTGGATGGTTTTTATGGTGATAACACAATACTCTATAACAGTCTTGCTATTCTATTACATAGAAGAAAATGAGTTTCATTGTTAAAGCTATGGAATTATGGCTTTGTTGTGAATTTTGGCAGAATGTCGGGAAAATGCATTTTCAAGAAAAGTAACTACTTTGCGCAGCAAATCTGTTGTTACAATAAACCATCACAGGTGGCAAAATTCAAAATTCGTGCTCTTCACAAAGTCACAAAATTTCTTTTACTGAACTGGAACTGAGGGCAAGAGAATTGAGAGATAGCTGTAGACAGGAGATGACTCTCATATACTATTTCAAAGTGAGAAATTAGCAAGGCTTCAGATGTTGGACTGAAAGAGATTCTCATCAAGACCTGTTCCTGGGTAGCACAGGAAATACAATCACAGTCATTCTCAAGAAAATGCTCATCTTAGAAGATGCAGTTACGAACATGAAAAGTAGAATTAAGAATTTTGGCTTCCGCTGGTTGAACTCATATTCAAAGCAAATGTACAGGAAGAGTTATAGCACAATCCGCTTTTAAAAATCTTTTTTCTTTTTATTTTCTTTATTTTTCCCCCAGTAGATAGCAGTGTGGGAGCCACGGATTTGAAATACGATAGAAGGAGCCTCTTGCGCGAGACAGATGAGTGGGTTGTTGTATAGAGGTTCATCTGATGCAATGAAAACGCATTGATACAACATAGGCAGTGCATTAAGTGGATGTTTTTAAACTCAGCTCCCTGGTAATCACTGATGAAGAAAAGTTTCTGCACAAATAGGCATAATTACCATCGCACCTAAAATCTGCAAGCCGATGGAGAATAACTGAAAAATATTTGAGCATGTTATTCTTGAAAAAAAATTATTGGGCTGTCTGAAAATAATTTTGATAAGAGTTGTTTTGAAAGTGCCTGGTTTTCCCATTAGTTTTCCATTAAGTCTGATAAAATATGCCTTTATGAGTTTGTATTATTGAACTGCACAGAGAACTGCATGCTTTACAAAGATGTATAATGATGCGTATGAAAGAATATAAAAAGAAGTTGAAAACATACATGAATATGAGAATTATTAAAGCTGGTGAGTCATTCTGGTCATTTTAGGGAGGTAACAGGCACAGCTCAGATAAGAAATTGCAAGATCCTAAGCTAACAGGCTTAAAAGCTGAAGACATAAATCAGCCCAGTAAATTGTGCTTCATGTGACAAATGCCACAAGCTGAAGAGATGACTTGTATTTGAAAAAGTGAAGCAAATGCATTAACAGCTTACAGTTAATGACAATTAATATTCACAGCATGAACAAAGAATGACAGCAATATTGCTGCAGATAAGGAAATTCAGGGGAGTACTGGACAGTTTTGGACAAAGTAGGAGATCAGTATTCAAGTCACCATGATCCCAAAAAATATTAGCACAGTAGAAGAAACACTGATAGTGCTAGATAAGTGGGAAAAACTGAATATTTTGCTTACATTCAGGCTTATTACAGTTAGCCTCACTGAGGAGGCATATGAAACAAATGCATTGGTAAATAAAATATGTTTGAAGTTGTAGCTCCTAAGACAGCATTGAATAAAATGCATAATTCATTAAAATATGCAACTTTTTGGAAATCTGGGGATTCAAGCAACAAAAGAAAATATCATAAATGTGTTCCAGGGTTTAGGGAAGCTCTCTAAAGAGAACAGAATAGAAGATGAGAAGCCTACTTCTAAAACCCTTGAAAAATTCTAGGCTCTCAAAAAGAAAAGGAGAAAAAAAAAGTAATAAAAAAAAGTGAGGCCACTTCCCTCAAAATCACAGAACAAGAAAGAGAGCCAATAGAGACGACGTTACATATCAGTCACTATATTCAAAAGAATTAATAATAATGTGAATTGTTTTAACCAGTTAAATAAGAATATTCTTACATATCTTCATACAGCAAAAATGTCCCTACATGGTGGCAAATAGTAAGGCTGTCAATCATAGAAAGATATACTAGGAAGCCCCTCAATTCCTACAGTTTGTCTATGCAGGAACAAGTGAATTCTTGTCTGGCAGGATTGTTGTGTGTCAGGTTCAGTTTTTACTGGTTTACATGGACTAATGCTTGAGAGATAGTTCTGTCCTGTTAATTCCACCACTACAAATGACTTGCAGATCTCCAGCTGAAATTCTAGCTGCTTAATCCCACTTTCATCATTGTGCACTATGCAAATGCTCGCTCTTGAAGTCTGCAGAAGTAATTCCCACTCCTCACTGTAACTTGCTTAGATGCTGTTAGTACTGAATACAAATCCTGCAAGAAATGGCAGCCTCTGTGCTGCTGTAGACAGACACCGTGTTTTCGTTTCCTCAGGGCACCAGAGGAATGGTTGATTGCAATTGCATTGGCAGATGCCTTTCCTTCTCTGCTTTGAGGCTTTTCTTGTTTTGTGGCTATGGCTCAGTGAAGTGAGAGGAATGCCTTACTCCAACATGCAGAGTTTTCCAGTGGCTCAGATAAAGCCAGTGAGCAAACATGCACTTCAGGGTAAAGAGTGTCTTTACAAATACATGTCAGTTTTTGTTCTCTTTCATGTGCAGAAACCAAAGATGAAGTTATGGATTGGCTAGACATTCAAAATGTGCTGATTTTGTCCGCAGCCTGAAACAGCAGAGCAGGGCAGGAAGAAGGCTGCAATCAGTTGTAACAGGAGCACTACAGAGCTAGCACACAGCATATTTGTTCATACACCCTTCTTTTGTGTAGAACAACATAAAATACACTGAATTTTGCAAGTTGTTTTCTTTCCTTAGGTCAAAAAGTCTTTTACATTCATTAAGTACTTCAACAAATTAAAAAGCAACTTTCTCTGGAGTAGGACCTGAAAGCTAAATAGGGCAGATAGCAAACAAAACTGCTGCACCCAGACGAAGCTGAAGAGTCCTTCAGGATTTAAAAACTTCTTTGGAGTGCTGTGTTCATGTGCACATAAAAAAATTTATCTTAACAAAGACACATTTTAGTGTTAAAAAATCCTGTTGTTCAGGAAAAAAGAAATGATTAGGGTGTTCCCAAAATATCACTGGATTCTGCTAAGGAGTTCTAGGTGTGTAGCTGGCAGGTTAGTTCCCTAACACCTTTACAATAAAGGTTAGTAAAGGCACACCTCATTAACCTGCACAAACTATTAAGAAGTAGCAGAAAAGAAAGTGCCCCAAGGCTGATTGTCCTTCAATTATTATAGCTTTCCTGCTAAAAGTAAAATTAGAAAGATGAAAATGCACTTAGAGCCCTAACCACACTAGAAGTTGAACCCTTTGCTTTGAATTTCTCCATAACTTTGTTATTCAGTCAATATAGTTCATATCAAATTAACCCTGGACACACTAGTCATTCTCTGTCTGAAGACTAGAAAATCTTGCACTATCCAGATTTCCAGTTTCCTGTCTCTTTATATATCCCTTCCCACCTGTAGTAATGGATAAGAGATTCTAGGGTGGGACTGAGGAAGGTTCAGGAATTATCAGTGGCAGTAACAGAAGGTCTGGGTCTGTGTTCTTATGCTTGCAGAGCAGGAGTAGTCAGGTAGTAACAGCTCTCTAGTTCAGCCCTTCTATGAAACATTTCAGTAGTTGCTCTGAAGTGTGGTGAAATACTTTTTTGGTTTTGGGGAGCCAGGTTATGTTTGAAACTTATTTTTACATCGGTTGATCCTCTGTGTGCTCTGATGAGAAGGACTCCCTCCCCAGGATATTCCCAAGTATGTTATCTGTTGAGTTTTCATTTTGGCTGTTTGTCCTGTAAAAGCAGATTATAAAATAGTCATTACAGGTGTTTACACCTGAGATTGTAGAAAGATACAGAGTGCCATAATTTGGGGCCAAAAATATTTTGCTGCTATGAGCAGGCTGGAACTATGATCTCCTATTTTGTTTAAGCAATGGCAAAAATGGATGAAACCATGTATGACACCATTAATGCATACAAACCGCTTAATTTCTTTGTCAATGCTCTATTCACAACCAATCTACTTTCCAACCACTTCACCCTTTCAAATGTTTCATAGAATCACAGAACATGCTGGGTTGAAAGCGGAACATCAAGATCATGGAGTCCAACCCCTGGCCCTGCTCAGGACACTATGTGCCTGAGAGTGATGCCCAAACACCTCTAGAACTCTGTCAGGCTTGGTGCTGTGACCACTTCCCTCTGAGGGACTGTTCCAGTGCCCAACAACCCTCCGGGTGATGAACTTTTTCCTCATATCCAACTTGTTTGGCATCATGAGAACAAAAATTTTTAAGGCAATATTTGTATATGATTATGTAGTTGGGGTTTTTGGGGTTTGCTGTTTGGTTGGTTTTTCTTTAAAGTAAATTCTTTTTAATATTTCTAGCAAGTATCAAGTGAACCTTTGCTAAAGACCTAGCAGGACTTTTTTTCCCCTGAAAAGAAGTCTTAAAAAAACCTTACAAATCTTCAAAATTTACTTGAAATACTTATATTATGATACAGAAGAGAGTTATTTTCACTACATGAATTTAGCTTAATACACCACCCAATTAGCAATAATCTGTTGTAGTATTGAAGTTGAAAAAAACGAGGAAATCGTTAGTAGCATTATAAAAGCAAATCCTTCTTGCTTATGCTGTCTAGTAATTAGAATATTATAGGAATAAAAATGGGAAAATTATTCTTTAAATTACTCATATTGTTTAATGTATCATCCTGTACTTTCTTAATTAATCCTGGTGGTTACATGGTGTCTTTTCTCTGGGGAGATTGCTTCACATCCAGAAGCTTTCATTGTCAGAAAGTATTCTTTGGATGTCTAATCTCAGTTTTTCTCTACCTAATGAAGTCATTTTTGCAAACACTTCTAATCTGGAGAAAAGCAACTTAAACCAGCAGTTTGATTCCATTATTTGCTAATTAGACTAACCTTTAAGGAGACTGCTTGTTTGTTTTCAGTTTCATCTACCATTTGTGTCTTTACTTGTGCAGAAGTAATTCAGTAGTCAGTAGTAAATTGTGGGAAGTACAGGAATTTTACTTAGAGCAAGTCAATGGACGATGTTTTACTGAGTCATTATGGCTGCCAATCATATTTGCCTTCCAAAGTTCTGTTTGCACTACAGAAGCAGCACATGGCGGAAATGGCTTAATTAGTCAAAATTATTCAAGGTAAAGCTTACAAGGGGTCTAACTGTTCTCTCTTGGGAGGAAAAGGAGGAATTGGAAACTGGTAGCTTCACTGCTGTTATTGGGTGTATTTTATTTTGTCTCTGCAGCTCCATCACACTCTGCCCAGCTGCTGAGGTTCTGTTTCAGTCTCTGCTGAGATGGATGAAACATGGTTTTTAGCATTTGGTATAAAAGGCATCATTCTAGCAGCGCCTCACATAAATGTTTGCACAGATCTCGAAATGCCTGATACACCAACTGGGAATCTGGCATTAAAAAAGCATATTTTTAATTTGAAGCAGATGAAGTTAACTCTGTGCCATGTCTACAGAGCCACTTCAGAGCCCTGTACAATGAAGTATGAGTGTTTCTGCTGCAGTCAGTTGAAAGCACTATTGTGGTATTTTACTATTTATTTCTCCAAACCAAAGACTGGGACATAGCATACGCTGCACAGCAAGTTTTGGTGATGTGTTTAAAACCAAAACTGAAGGTGATGTTTACCACTTTAGTTAAAAGATTTCTGATCAGTACTTCTCAACTTTTCTGCAGGCATATGCTCCAATTCTGGTTACAGTACATGACAAACTTACATACTAGGTAGAAGTTTGTGAAGACAAGAAGTCTTGCTTACTGTGCTTTACACTTTGGAGATTATGTGATCCCAGTGACACAGAAACCCTGATTTCATCTTATTGTCTTTATGGTGCTGCCAATATTTCTGATATTTTGAGAAACCTAAACTGAATTGTCTAAGCCTGAGATGTACTAGAGTATAGGACTAAAAGCATAGCAATTTACTTTTCAGTTGCTGATCTTATTTGAATCCTGCAGTACTGCAGGACTTGTATCTTTGACTTTGGTTCTTCACTCCTTACTACATGAAGACAGTTTTTGAGAATCTCTATATACAAGAAATTTGTGTTGATTTGGAGTTACCAGATTCCCTCCCTTGGGTGATGCATTTCCTCTGAGGGTCATTTGGCATAAATATGTTTTTTCCTTCTTATGAAATACACTTGCAGACCACCTTCTATCTCCACGGGTTGACAGACTCTGAATAGAGATGAGAGAATGTTGACCAATGATTTGAAGAGAAGAATAGGAAAGGGAAAGTCTCTGTTGTATCTCATGGCCATTTTTTGAATTTTCATTTTGTTAAGCTGCAGGGTGATGTCTCCATGGAGACAAAACTTTGATAGTTGCCAATATCTTGAATAGTTATTTTTTCATTATATCTGTAATAAATATATGTAATTAGCAAGGAGTTGTGCTCTAATACACATGTACATAATGTATGTCAGTTATCATAAGAGATTATGTCAAATAAAACCTAACAGGAATGGAATCCACATTTCAGAATGAGGACTAATTTTGCCTATCCAATTAGAGGCAGTGGTGACCCCATGCAGTGAAGAATGGTATCTGATTACATCCATAAATGTCACATATAATATGTTAGCGTATTAATTTTCTGTCGGATTTTCTTTATTCAGGAAGGTGAATGATATCACAAGAATATTTAGATGGAAAATGCTTATGCCTATCCATCCAACAGTTCAGGTATTTTTCAAGTGCTCTAAAGAATCTGATTTACTGTTAATTAGAAGGTGGCATTCTTCTAGGGCTCAGCATTGCCATGCAATATTTATACCTGTCATCCATTTTTCTATACCAATGTTTTTTGTAATCTGTCCTCCAGTGTTTACAGAAAATTCTCCTTAATGTTTAGAATGGTCTTATGTATGTTGACTGTTTCCAAAGCCTTTGGTCACTATCTTGCACACCAATGACATACAGGATTATAAATAAATGAAGGCTTAAAGAGCCTTTATTTGAATGAATACTGTACTGAAACTTGGAAAAGGACATCAAATGTGCATGTTGCAAATGCAATTCTGAAGAAACCTGCAATTCTGAATTGAGTGGAAAAACATAGAGTGCCTTTGGGCATCCTTTGATTACAGCAGTTTTCTGTCCCTATGTGCTAGGAATAAGCAACAGGTACAATGTGCTAAACTTGTTGAACTTGTCTATATAAAACCTCATAGCTTTTGCAACTAAACACAGTGGCAAAGCAAACGGTCTTTGGTGCTATATGCTGGTGATTGTTGGTGACTTCTAGTGGTTTGTGAACAATTGGTGTCAGTAATTATTAAAAAATAACAAACAACAATTAATTTCTGGTCGCAATCAAGGATGATTTTTCCATGGCTTGCTGTTGAACTGTGGTCCATAACTGCTTGAAACAGTTTCACAAATGATGGATTTTTGGAAACATTCTGGAGGTGTGTTTCAGCGGTAGGTAGTTGTTGCCACACACTGATTGACTGCCAGTGATTGCCACTGTACCTGTGCAAAATATTTGCTAATAAGCTGGAATACAGAGCTGGGTAGAAAATCAAAAGTCAAAAGGGCAGAAAAGTAACCATAGCACAGCTGTGTACTTTGTGGAGGCCTCTGTCAAGCAATGACAGGCTTCCTGCTGATTACATGAGGAAAAGGAATCAGGATGGATGGGGAGGCATTAACTGCCTGGGAGTGGAAGAGTATCATCTTCCTCAAAAGCAAAACAAAAAACCCAATAAAAGTCATTCACCCTAAACAACCTCTTTACTCTTGGCAGTAAAAGCAGTGAGTACCCTCTTGCCAAGGACCAATTTCTGCCTCTTTCCTTTGCCCTTTCCATGTCCTCATTTCAGGGTGACAAACTTCACATTTTCCTGCGTAGGTTCTTATTATTATTAGAACAGCTTGAAGAATGCTTTGATCAGGCACAGGTGCGGCCTCATTGTTAAAAATTTGTGCATGCATATTATCAGGTGCCCTAATATAAACCAAATACTGCAACCATGAGGTAGGAAGGGGGTGAAATCTAGCACCAGTGCGGCTTCAAATGAAAACTCAGCACAAGAGCCCTATTGGGGTTTGCAGGTGCCAGGCCCTGAGAATAGCAGGATGAGAATGACAGGGAACACGGCCAAGGCATCTCTGGGAAAACACTGCCAGAGCAGCTGAGGTGAAAGGCTACAAAGCTATGAGAGGCAAGCTACAGAACTGCAGATAAATGACCTTTACCATTTTAAAAACAGACATCTCAGGCAGTGTGAACAAAGTTAAGTTTTGTGTTTTAAGACTATCTCTTCATTGTGACTGCTTACTACCTCTGCCAGAGCAGCCAAAATTTGCTTGACTGACCAGCATTTGAGGACAAGGCATTCCAATTACTCTTTCTGTCCTTATTGTTATTTCTCGAGTGTATATTCCATAGTTCTCTGAGATTTTTTGCTTTTTTTTCTCTCAGCTGTTGTGAATTGGCTTTTCAGTAGGGAAAAGATTCAGAAAGACATTGAATGTCTATCAGAATTTCAAGGGTATTTTGCATACTCTTTTATTCCAGAGCAGGTAGATAACAGCTAAAGTTAAAAATAAACACAACAAAGACCCAGTTTCTAATCCTCCTGCATATCTGACAAGGCACCTAGAGACTGAAGTACTTTCAAACTTGAATATTGGGATGGTTTGGGCTGAAATCCAGGAACGGTTGAAAACAAGATCAGCAGACAAGATATACCTTAAGCCACTTCTTAAACTAAACATGATATATGAAAGTGTTCAACTCAAAATAGAATTTGGATAACGTTTAGACGTCTAAGTCAAGGTTGTGCGTCCACAGACTATATCTAACATCTTAAATGGCTGAGAATTTGTGGATTTCCAAGTTTTCAACCACTAAAGGTTTTTTCCAAATAGTTTCAATTTTAAAACAACAACAACAACAACAAAAAAGGCAGTGTCTCAGAGATCCTATATTCGATTTGCGGTTGAGAACATGTCCCGATGTGTTTCCTTTTGAGGGGAGGGAGCCCCTCGCAGAGGGGCATTACTTTGACACTTCTTAATAAAACATATGCTGAAACATACACAAACAGGAGCAGAATCAGAAGCTGAACACTGCACTTTTAAGGATTCAATCACCAAAACAAGACAAAGATTTGATCATTCACAGCCCATAATCCGTTGCCCGAAGACTTAGAAGGACAGAATGGGGCTATCTGGCTTCTACAGACATTTTGCTCCTCAATGAATCCATTACTGTTCAGACCACTAAAATGTAGACAATAACTTTGCTGTCATTCTGTTGTCTGGGGAGAAATAATCACTAGTGACAGGCTGTTTGCAGCTTATGAATTCAGAACTTTTGAAATACAGTTTCAAGCATCTCACTCTTTGCAATCAGCATATACAACAGAATGTAGCTATGTTCCAAAGCTGTCTTTGTATGCAAATATTCATGGTTCTCAGCTTGAAGAAACAAGAGAGCTTCTTTTCAGGGTCCGAAAAAATCTGAATTGCCACACAATCGTATCTATCAAAATTGTTGTGCTACTTGTTTGATAAAGGAAGGCTGTCCTTTGAAGAGTTCTGGAACAGCATATGTGTTTGTTTTGAGGATATCATCATCTGAATGTCTTACTTGGAGAAATTTTCCAGACTTACAGAAGGAAATCAGATATAGACAGGAATTCTGTTAAAAATACTTATGTAAAACTGTTAGTCTATCTACAGTTGATGTAAAGCCAGATGTGGGAGCTGGAAGGTTTCCAGGCTAGTTATACTTCAAAGCAAAAATAGACAGCAACTTAGGAATAATTTAATAATCTTTGTTTTAATAAGGACCTTATTTTCAGATTTAGAATTCAGTTTATTTCAACCTTCCTTATAATTTTCAAGTGTCTCATCTCATTTTGTCATTTTCATTCTGCCAACATTATCACACTGTGCCTGCACCTTTTGCTGAATCTGAATTGCATATGGGAAAAAACTTGCTAGGAGAGCTTATGGAAGGAAAACATGAGTAGGAAACTAAGTTCCAAAGAGTAAGCATATAAATTCATGGACAGGAAACCTTACAGGAAATTATTCTTTTGGTGGATCTAAGCGAAGAGGAGAGAAAATTGTGAAACCCTGTGTAGGAGAGGAAAAGGAAGCAGGTCGCTATCAAAGTTGGAAGTGTGACAGTTGGACTGAAACTTAAGTAAGAACAACAGCATTACTTACCCTGTCTTCTTTGCCTAAGTTCAGAACTCCATTGGATCAAATGTAATTTCTAGTCAAGAAGTGGCAATTATTCCCCTATGGAGACTGAATCACAGAAAATCAGACCGTCAAAGGCAATGGATATTTCTCCTTTCTCTGACCCTTCTGCTGCCCTAATAATCTAGCATTTAATTACAATCTGTAATCTGATAAATACCAATAATATCAATGAGTATTTTCATCTTTCACCAGCCATCCTCCCCAGCTACTCTCCTCAATCACTTCAACTCAGTTTCAGCTATGAATCTGAGAAACTCCTAGGTTCTTTTTCAGCACAGTATACTTGGTGCCTATGTCTTTATTGATGTTACCAAGATCCATTACACACCTATGGTAACAGGAAGTTGCTTGAACATCAGACAAAACAATACCTTTGCTTTTTTTGTCTCTTTGCACAGCATATCCATTTTGGAAGACCCCATTGTTTCATGTCGTTCAGATAAAGAGGGGATAGCAAAAAACTTCTCTAACACATAATTGCTCCTTTAGTCAACAACTTTTTTCTTTCTTTGTGCTCTATCTCCAAATAATTTGCTTACTTTTACAGCTTGATTTGTGTGAACTTTACGGCATCTGGAATCTTTTGTTAGCTTTGTTGTAAAAGCTGTCACTTCTTCTGTTTTCCTGAAAATTATTTTTTTAAAGTATAGTTTTAGTCCCATTTCCTACCTATATCAGGGTATATCCTGTGGTTCGATCTGTTTCTGATCAATTTAATCTCTTCAACTTTGGCATGATTTTTAAAATGTGCCAGCTAGGTTCTCTAAGCAATGTTACTGCCTATTTACTTAAAATAGTAAGCCCATAGGAAAATATATTTGAGCAATTTGATTTAATATAAATTTAATGCATCCAAGCAGGATAATTTACAAAACAATCTCTAGAGGTGCATAAGCAAAACTTATTAATCATAACCACATCAGAGTACAAAACTGCAGTACAAATATTTGCACTTCTGTCACAGCCACTTATCTGATCTATGCCAAATGCTGACAGATTTTAAAGACAATCACATTAAGCATTAATCAAGCTTGAAAGATGCAGCTGAGTAACAGCATACTAAAGAGATATTCATTTCTGAAGACAACTGCACACTCCATATACTCAACCTCCTATTGCCCTGAAAAATGTTTAAAAACTGCTTCAGTCCCATGCTGTTTCCTTGAGTCATTTTCACATCTCTTTCTGATGTATTTTCCCAAAGCTTCTAATATCCCACTCCCTGAAAAATGATTAAATACACAGAACAGGGCTTCTGTCTCAATGGTTTCACTTCACTTAAGAACAGTAGCAGAACAAACCAGCTGGACATGTTTTATTTAAACATTTCTCTGCTCCTGTGTGCAACAGTGATCATATTTCCACCTACATATTCTCCCATGGTAGCATACTTTTTTTTATCTTCTGTGCCTCCATAGCCTCTCTTCTCCATTCTTAATGTTCTATTTTTTTTTTTCCATAGCATCTATTAGATGGGACAATTTTATATAAGCTCTGTTGCTACACAAATTCTTCAAATCCCTGTTTAATATTTTTTCATGATGCCTCCCCACATTATTTCCAGTGATTTCACTCCAACTCACGTTGTGTCTGTAAAATTGCTTGAATTTCTATTTCTCTTGGACCAGTCTTGTTTGCAAAGCAATCAGCAGGTGCTGCTTTATCCCATTACCAGCTGTATTGTCTCAATTACTGCGTATGTTCTGCTACATCAGAACACTGTTACTGAGGACTGCGCTGGGGCAGCCTTCTGTGCTGCTCCCTCAGGTTCTGTCTGGGCCTGGATCCCACAAAGATCTGTTGCCAGTATCCATCCTGACAGACTTTGGCCTGCTTGACTGCCTTCATCATGCAGGAAGGCTTTTCAAATGCTGAGGCCTGAGTCCATGGATGTGCTTTTTGCCATAATACCCAGATGCTATTTCCTTTGAGAGATCATAACCATTGAAAGAAATGGCAAAGGCCACTGGTTAGGATTTTGTGTGCGTCTGTAGGTGAAACAGAGTTTAAAATCATAGAGTCATTTGGCTTGAGAAAGACCTTTAAGGTCATCCAGTCCAACCACTGGCACCGCTGTGTTCACCACTAAACATGTCCCTAAGTGTCACATCTACACATCTTTTAAATATCCCCAGGGATGGTGATATTTATTCAACTGCTTTCCCTGGGCAGCCTGTTCCAATGCTTGACAACCCTTTAGGTGAAGAAATTTTTCCTAATATCCAATCTAAACCTCTCCTAGCACAACTTGAGGACACTTCCTCTGGTCCTGCCACTTCTTACTTGGGAGAAGAGACTGAGCAACAGCTGGTTACACCCTCCTTTCAGGGAGTTGTAGAGGCCAATACGGTCTCCTCTAAGCCTCCTTTTCTCCAGGCCAAACAACCACAGCTCCCTCAGCTTCCTCTTAAAGGACCTGTGCTCCAGACTCTTCACCAGCTCCATTGCCCTTCTATGGACAAGCTCCAGTTCCTCAATGTCCTTTCTTGTAGTGAAGGGCTGAGAACTAAACGCAGGATTTGAGATGTGGTCACACAGGGCTGAATACAGGGGGACAATCACTGCTCTAGTCCTTCTGAACACACATTTAGTCCGGAAGTAAAATGTATTATAAAGCTTGATCAAGGAAAGAGCTCGCATTTGATGCTGTTGTAAAAACATCTTTCCTCAGGCTTGGATTCATAGAATTTGTAGGCACTGAACACTTCCTTGGCCACACAGGACACAAGGAAGGAGAATTCATTATGTGATGATTTTTTCCTTCATGAATATACTCCAAGCCAATACCTTTGGAGGGGCAGTCATTCACTAGCAGGGCTCTATGCAAAGGAAGACACATAAAACATTCCAAGGAGCCTCTCACAATCCTCTAGAGAAGTCCCTGCAAATGTGCCAATAGCATTTGGTTGGAAAACTATACCCCGCATGATGGAAAAGAAAGAAAAATATCTCTACGTCCTTCTAGACTGGCCAGGAAATCAAACTGTGGGTGCTCTCAGATGTGCAAGCATCTCAGTCAGAATAGGATGTGGCCAGAGGTGTGTTTCCAAGATATTCAAGACAACCTATTTCTGACTCATCTAGCTTTTTAGATATAATTTGAGTCTTAGTTTAACGAGCTATCTTTTGCTGTGAAAGACTGGAGTAGATGACTAATTGAATCACAGGTAGGAGCTCAGCCAGGTTTTCCTTCTGAAATATTTCTGTGTCATCCTTGGGTGATTCAATCTGTTTTGATTTGTATTTGTGCATGTACCAGACTCCATCCTGAACATAAAATTTCCTCTATATGAGTCTGTGCTCCATCTTGTCACTCAGCAAGATGTCAACCTTGCAAATGTCTTGGGGTGAGAACACAGAGGGGGAAGCAGATGGGCAGAGGATGGATGGGATTGAGCACTATGGAGGAACAGCCATGTGTCAAAAGCAATGATTCCTAGCCAAACGCTGGCTCCTGTTTGTATTTTATTCTGCCTGTATGTCTGTGCAGATCTTCTGCTGTCTGTTCAGAAGCATGCAGCTGGCTGGTAACCTTTCCCAGCTGGTGAAAAAGGGAAGCCAAATGTGCAGACATTTGAGGGAAATATGGCATCAGATGCAAGCCACTGAGCTACAGGGCAGGGAGAGCATGGGTGCTGGAGCTCTGCTGGCATGGTGATCTGGTTGACTCCTTATTTGTGGTTTGTACTGTGATACAGGAGGTGTGTGTGTGTGTAACTGCTGGGCACAATGAGCAGCCGTGTCAGTGAAAGTCTCGTGGAACAAGGATGAACTGGAACTGTGCTATGTAGGGCACTTCTGAAAGTGGATTATTAAGACAGCCCTGTAATTACAGGTTTGCCCAAATCCAAGATTCTGGAGTTCTGGGACTGATACACATCCAAGAGTATTGTACAAAGTGAATTAGGCTGCCTGCCTCACAGATTTCAAGAATTAAATTATCTTTGGGCATGACAAATGAGCCCTTTGTTATCATATTTCTTAAAAAAACTTAAAGTAATATATTAACAGTGAAGAATACACAATTCCTAATTTTATACTCTGCAGGATAGACAGCTAGGAATTACTGTACCTGACAAAGAAAAGCGATTGGGCTATCTGATTTAAAAATCTGCAGCAGTAGCGTGGGCAGCAAAGGTCAAAGTGAGAAATAGGTACACTGAATTCTCACACAAAGTATGTATTATGAGAACATGAAGAGGACAGCATCATTCCAGGTGGGTTACTGCATCCATGCACTTACTCATCCTGAAGCTCTATTTCCCTTGACTGTGCTTCTATGTTGTATTTAACTGGTGCCAATTTGCTGTTGGGATGAATACAGGTTTGTCTCAGAGACAAAGTACTAATGACAAAGTACTAATATTTGTTATCTGATGTAATGGTTGTACCACCAGGGTTAGAATTGTTGAACACCTTCCACTGTAACACTTAATGATCACTGTGGATCAGACTGAAAGATTCTACATTAGTCTTTATCTGATACTGATGTGCGTTTTATAAAGTTTAAGTGGGGAATATTGCAACTGATTTTTAAAAGCAAGCCTTGTTGGGATAACCCAATTTAGTTGTGGGAAAGGTTTTCTGAAAGAGTGGCTCAAATCAGTATGGCTTTCTGTGCTCTCTCCAGGACTGCCTACTTATTCACTGTTTTGCTGTCTATTTTGCATGGTTGGTTTATAGAGGATAAAAGTCTACTAAATCTGATCCCTGATGGAATTGTTGAAAAAATGGTCTCTTCAGATTTGCAGAGATGAACTGTTCTGTTGTGGCTCTAGTAAGAATCGGTATTATTTTCTAGCAGAATATGATATTTCTACCCTGGAAACATACCCGCATTGTAAAGCCAGCAAATTTATATTTTTCCTGAAACTAGAGTTGAGTTAGTAGAAGGCTTATTGTGGAATCATAATCAACAGGGAATATTTTCTACTGCTGATTCGTATGAAAAAGCATAAAGGCTGTATTCTAATCACTGAAAATCAAGAAGAGGTTCTTGAAACTAAGAATGTGAGACATTACTTGTTAGTTTTAACACAATTTGGGTGCTTTTAAATTTTGCAAAACTAAAAAAATGTGAGATATTAGTCTAAGAATAAATAGATAAAAAAAATAGTTAAATCAGATCTCACCACGTTTCCTCTCATATATATTCTGGGTAAGAGATCAGTGTTTGCTTTAATTACCACCATTGAAGTAATTACTCCATTTGATAAGGTCAATTAAAAATAATTTAGTAATACTCTCCTCTACTAGAGTGGGGAAATAGCACATGTAACAGCACCTTTAAAGGATTCACCAGTGTTTGTCAGTCTGTCTCAGATGGCAGGTCCTAATTATAATCTAGCCTACAAATGCATCAGCTTTACTGTATTTGACAGGCAAATCTATATACAGAGAATAATTTAGAGAGTGAATCTTAGGTACTTGAAGACAATTTCCATAATTTTTGGATCTGCTCCTAAATCTATTAGTTTTTAATCTAGAAGTTCCACTTTAGTTGTTGCTTAACCTTGTGAACCCTACAGTCCTTTAGGAGCCTTCTCATTAAGACAGGTCTCTCTTTTTTTAAAGAAAACTTTAGCTACCTTAAGACTTGCAGCTGTGCTTCCATGCATGCTAAGGTTGTCCACAGCCTGAGCACCTATTTTTCTGTAAGTCCTGCTGAGATCCAAAAAAGTGAGGCAAAGAAAGAATGTAGCTGCAGTGGAACCAACAAAACAGGTGTGATTTACTCCCTCAGCCTCAGGTAGTCTAAAACTTATGGCTTCAGAAAGTGCCCTGCCTGGTGTGCTAAAAACTATTTGTGGGGCTGAAGGGAGACTGTTCTCCTCCTCCTCCTAAAGTCATGACTTGGGGCACAGATTCATCTTAAGATTATGGGGAGCAATCAGAGGGTGTGCACCCACCCTAATCTGCAGCAGGTTCACTCACCTAGATGGGTAGGAGTGTTGGGTTCTCACGACCAAACTTATTTATGTGTTTTATTATTAGCCAGTCAGTGCATAAATGTGTAAATAGTGCTTGAGCAGTGAGCCTGAACATTCACTTTCCTGGAATATATCCCAGCTACTGGTGTCCAACATGATGAATTCCTGATATAACAGTCTTGAATTCTCTTATACTTTGTGACATCTTCCCAAAGGAGCGCAGCAAGCACCACCACCACAAGCAGCTGTGATTCTGATGATCAATTATTGCATTAGGAGATAGGACATGTGGATATTAACCTCCTCAAAAGAAAAAAAATCTGCACCTGCCAACTCCTGCTGAGTGCCAGGCTATTACATGAAGTGCAGCTGCCATCTCCTTCGTTTGACAGATTTTAGAAGAGAGCAAGCCATGGTTACAGCATGTAGTTGCCGTGAGTCTGATCTTATCAATGTAGAACAGCTGTACGGGGAACATTTACTCTAATTAGGCAGAGAAACACCTAGTTCCCTTTTTCCTAATTGGCCATAGTTCTGTCCTAGACAGCAAGCTGATAATTTCTCTGAGCAAAATACCAGCAAGGCTAAAGCTGAGCCAGACAAAGACTGTGCCATTAACTGTGCTCATCACCATCCACTGCTCTTGCTCATGAAATTATTTACTCAACTTAGTTGCCAACGACCTATTTGTTTCTCAGCCTAGTTCTGTGAAAAATCTGATTAATTTGTACACTTCCAATAGTAAAGGTTTACCACAGGCCCATTTGCTTTGCCAGAACTAGGTTAAGTAGCAGCCACTCACACACATCTGAGAAGCCTCAGGGAGTTTAGGTGTCTCTAGACTGAAGTGACAGCTAGGTGATTGGAAGTTTTCCCTGGTGGATTTTTGAACACAAGCACCGGAAATCAGTAAGTTAAGTATTACAGTTTAAGCACATGATGGGTTTCACAGCTTTTTTAAAGTGAAGCAAAGACGTGGCTAATTACTTAACTCCATTCCAACTTAACTCATTCAGGTAGGGAAATGATTGGATGCTGCATTTGTAGCTTACAAATGAAGACAAGAAGAATGTTGCTTTGAAGTACTGATTCTAAGAAGCTGAAAGCTAAGAAACAATGTTCACTCTCCAGCTGATGAACACTGCAGCAGACTAGCTGGTTGTACCTGGGCATTGCAGGGACTTCTGATATCAGGGCTATGCACTAATGCTGAATTTCTTCTGGCTGCGTTTCATTTGCATCATATCATGACATTTGCTTGTCTTGGTCTGTCTTTGTTTAAATCTTGCCTTTCAGGAACTTCCATATTAAGGTGCTGTGACATAGAATCAGGTTCTGCTTAGACTGATTTACACATCTGTGCTTTTGACTTCGAATATGCACATGTATCTTGCTCCGCCTAAAGTAAAAATTGAACAGTGTTCAACTGAAGGAAGGACATTTGCCAGATAGTTCTGTTAGGGTGATTTGACTCAAGAGGACATACTCAGTGAAAAGCAGCACAACCTTGAATATTAAAGCAACATGCATTTTAATGCATCTGGTTTTTCTC
Source organism: Phainopepla nitens (assembly GCA_013400175.1). Taxonomy (NCBI): domain Eukaryota; kingdom Metazoa; phylum Chordata; class Aves; order Passeriformes; family Bombycillidae; genus Phainopepla; species Phainopepla nitens. The sequence continues at coordinate 127,870 of VXBQ01005218.1, forward strand.
TTCTCCAACTACAGTTGTCTTGGCTAATTTCACTAGCGTTTTCTTAAAACTTTTTATTAGCAAGGCAACCTAATTACCTGTTACTTTATGAAACGTCTACACAAGGGGGAGCTGTTACACGTGAACCGAGGCTCCTCATGGAGCCTCCTCTCCCGGACAAATCTATTATAATAAATTCCACAAATAGGCAGCAGATGTCAGCTCTCCAGCTCTGATCAAAAGAAGATCCTTAAAATTCTGTCTTGCCTCAGAGACTCCCTACAGTTTTATTAGTGCTTTCCTGAACCAATCATTTAATTTTGTTTTCCTGAGTATCATGAGAAAGTAAATCCATAATGGTGGGATACAGCCGTGGGTGTTATTTGTTTATACACAAGGAGCAGCTGTTCTAGGAGAAACCTACTAATAATAGAGAGATGCACAAAGTGCAGAGGGAAGAAAACAAAAACAAACAAACAAACAAACAAACAAAAAACACACACAAAAAACCCCAAAGAGAAATAAAGGCAGAGTAGCAGGAAAGGATAGTTATATTTATTTTATTTTTTAGAGCATTTAATAATCTACTTGTAAATGTTTCTTTGGGTTTTTTTTTAAATGAAAGCAAACCTTCTAATTCATCAGAAACATGATAAGGAACCAGAAATACACAGAAAAATAGGAACACATTTCATCACAAGCAGATCAAAACAGCTGGCTTCCCCTTTGCTTTCTTCCTCCACACACCCTCTTGTTCCTCAAAAAAAGAAGTCACAAGACACATAATCCTTAATCCAGGCTTTTCTCTATTTCAGTAATCATCAATAAGTTCTGTAGCTCCAGGAACTTTGTCTTTCCCAGGAAAAGGAACCTGGAATTAATGGCTTCCTCATCATATTAAAAAAGATCCCATAAGGAAAATAATGGGAATGTCATTGTGGGAAGCATTTAAATTTAGGCTGATCAAAATGGTCATATTTTAGTGAGAGGGAAAAATTTTGGTTTGCTCATTAGACAGAGTTGGATTAGGAAGACTGGCATAGTTTTTGACTGTCTGTAATATTCCCCTGAAACTTTGATGACCAGGGTGTGTTGTACCTCAGCAGTTCTGTTCAAGAAAGCAATGACACTGAGCAATGACCTCTTGTCATTGGCTTTCACGTTCTCAGTGAAGACAAATGTTCTGATCCTCAATTCTATCGTGTCCTATACGTATATAGTTCATCTGCAGAAGTCTCCTGCTGAGCTGATGAGGCTAAAATAATTGTATGCAGGCTTCTTTCTGTGCAGGATTATCTTGTTTATGTATATGAGTGTTGTATAACGGAGAAATGTTACTTCATATAATTGGCTGAGGAACTAAAGAAATCCCCTGAAGTTTGTGCTTTTTCTGCCTAAATCCAAATTGATTAGAGTTTAGGAAATTATAATTATGTCCCCTTTCAGTCACTGCCTTAATCGTCCCGTTAAGAAGCAAATAATTACAACGTCACTGTGGAATCCTCTGGCAGTAATACATAGAGTTCATGTTAGCCAAACAGTATGCCTAACAAACACTGGCACTGGCTACCCATAAAATACTTTGTGCACATTAAATGGATGTTTGTACAGAACAATTTGCATGTTTTTACAATCAAAGCTATGAAATTTCTATGTTCTACTTATCAACAGATAGCAACAGAGAGAAGTGTGGACTTAAGAAGACCTAGGCTCATTCCCTCTTCTCTCATCTCTGAAAAAAATCCCCTAACCTATTCACAGACCGGGAAATATCCAATGGAATTAATTTAAATAAGAACTACCACGTGTCCTCATTTTAATCCAGGCAATCAAGTTAAAATCAAATTAACAAAGAGAAAAAATTAAGGCTCGAATGTTCTTTGAGTATTTTCTTAATTAACTCTGTTTTCATTATTTTTTTGCAGCTGCTTGTATACCTTCAGGTTCTGAGTAGAACTGGAGGCAAAGAGCTGAAAAAGCTAATTGTTCTGACATAAAACACAGCAATCTTCCAAATTGTTCTCTGTGAGAACTTACAGTTTCTAACACATATTCTGTTGAGGGTGGGAGGCAAAGAGAGACAGGGGAGAGGAAGGTGGAATACCTCTTTAAAATTTGACATGCTTTTCAGAGTTCAACGATTTCTAATCCAGTCATAAATTTGTGTAGAAACTTCACATGAAGAGCTATTTTCCCCAGTATTTCTTTTTGTAATTTTTAAGTGCCTTCTGACCGCAGTATAACTATTCAGTGTGAGAACTACAGGGCAAGTTTGAACACTTACTTGGCACTAACACTGGGATATCAGATGTTCTTATATCCTTTGGGAATTTTTGGCCTTTGAGCCTGCCTGGAAAGAGTACACCATTGAGAATTTATTTTCAAAGCTTCACATCGTTCTGAAGAACTGCAAAGAATTCACTATTTTATTTTATGCTTTGAGTGAATATCAGAGAGAACTGCTTCTAGTTAAATCAGTTTACTCATTTCTCATTTTAATTATGAGCTTGAAGTATTCTCATTATTTCTGGTATAAACCTCTCTCTTTCCATCTTTGCAGAAATTCCAAACTCTGTTACATAAGGTTTTGAGCAGTCTGCTCTAATATACCCTACTTTGAATGGTAGGATGGAGTAGATGACCTCTAGAATAATTTACTGATGTTTATTAGTCTATGGTTCTCACAGAAGCTCTTTTTAAAATGCTGTTCTCGATAGCCTGGGAGTCTGCCTATGGGCAGAACATACAGCAAGGGCTAATGATGTTATTTATTCATTTATTCAAAACCCATTCTACCATTTCCCTTAACTTGGGAAAATTTTTCTATAAAATCAAGACTGAGATTTGAGGAATTTAGTTTAAAACTTGTTTGTGTTTAAAAGGCCACAGGACTCTCACTGTTCTGTTACAGCATGCTGTGCTCCAACTCCACCCTGTCCTGCCCTGGTCCAGACAGAGTTTGTGAAGGCTCTCTTTCCTAATCATCCAGAGCACTTACAGAACTTAGAGTCTTCCCAGTGACCGGCAGGTGGAGTGTCAGCATGTCAAAAATACACCCAGGAATTATTGGCCAAATGTCCTTGCTAAGGACTCATCGGGCTTGGTAGGTGTTGCCAGCGCCTGCTTCTGGGGAGTGATCTCAACGTGGTCACACTCAAAAACAAGTTAACAGAGCTGTGCAGATGTGACTTAGAATTGCTCATTTTCCTGAAGCCAAGAGATAAAACCAGTAGATCTTACATTCTGTTCCAGCAAAATTGAAGTGCAGTAGGAAAGTTTTTCTAAGAGTTTGTCATCATGGTTTCTTTGTTAAAGGCAAAAAATAGCTGGAAACTGCCTTGCTTATGTTAGCAAAANAATATTGCAGGGATTATCCATTACGGAATGGGCTTATGTAAAAAAAAAAAAAAAAAAAAAAGAGAGAGAAAATTTTTTCTTCTAATGTTCTTATAAAAATTCTATATGTTTCAGGCTAAGGTTAAAATCTTCCACTAAAGCAATGATCAGTATTTATTAACAAGAGGGATTAAACAAAAGTGTAGATGACCTTCCTTATTTGGGAATTGTTTGTAGGACTATCTATCCTTAACCTGGCTGTTGTCCCACTGTGTTAAGCCTCAGCACCTGAACACTTAGTATTTGAACATGAAAAAATGTTCATTATTACATTTTTAAGCTAAAAGAATTCTTTTCCCTTCCTATTATTTCTTCTTCTTGGCATTGCTGGAAATGGTGGCCCCACTGCTGCCGTATACAAGACAACATATTGAAGTGACTTTTGGCATTTCATATTCTGTTTTCTGTTGCACTTTAAGGAACATTTGTGAGGAAGTCAATAATTTCTAGGTAACTCAATTACAGATGAACCTAAATAGATTTCCCTTGTTTAAGAAAGTGGGTCATGTTAATGAGGTCTTACTCTCTTTAAAAGAACCAAGTAGACCCTGCTCTAGAAGAGTACTGTGTACTTACAGTGAGCAGTTTCATATATGATGTAAGCCCTGTTGGATGCCTAACTTAGGACTGGAACCCTGCCTTAGTAAAACATTAGATAATACCTGTACTTGGTGTAGCCAATCTCACAGGATCTACACTGTGGCTGTCAGGTATTTTTCCGTAGTCACTGATATTTATTTTTAATTTAACGTCTTATTCATTTAACCACTCTTAACATCAAGTTTCTTAAACATGAGGGAAAACAGCAATTTTATTACTGCCAAGACAGGAACGTGAATAGTAACATGGTGAGTAATAACTGACATACCCAGCCATTCTATCTGAAAAATTATTACTTTTTAAAGTGAAATAAAGGACAATGCTTGCTAGAAGGAAGAATTTTGCTGGAGAAGTAAGGAGACTGGGAGGGGATATTGTCTTCCCCTGTTCATTTTGAAAATTTTGAAGTTATTTCTTTACAAAGAGAAGTATTTCTGCCTCCTAGAAAAATCCTCAACATTGACCCCGTCCAGCCCTTTTTCAGTCTTGCACTGTGATCCCCTGCATCTCAGACATTTGTTGCCATTTTTCTTTTTGTTTACTTCACCTTACTCCACAATTCTTCAATTTAAATATCTACAGAAATGTGGCTTTGTTTCTGAACACTTCTCCCCATTCTTGTTTTTTATAGCTCTGTCACTTGTCTTAACTAAAGTCTTTACCTCCTTACATTTTCTTACCAGCTCTGACTGTCTGAGAAACACAATACTTTAATGTATCCTCTATGAAGGACTACAGATCTACTACCTCTCTTGATTTATCTTCTGCATATAGGAAAAGGGATGAATAATATTATTCTGCCTGGTAATACACGTATTCATCCAAGAATGAGGCAAGGGAATAGAATCTTTGAAGTTCATCCTAGGAGCAAAGAGTTTGTAAGAATTCAGGTACACAGAATATTTTTATTATATGTAATACCCAAGTCACATTAGCCCTTTTAAAATGCAAGGTGGATATACTTTTAGTAGGAATTTGGACCATGTTTTCAGTGTATCAATAATTTTAAAAAGCTTTTCCCCCCTTATTACACGTATTCCACTGTCCTTATTGTCTTCTCAATAATCATAGAACAGTTGGAGAACAATCCCATGTGAAAAAAAAAAGAGAATACAAAAAAAAGCCAATTTCCTGTTCCAGCATGGAGTATAAATGCAATTTCACTGTCTGGCTTCTTGACTGTAGTAACCTCCTCAGGCTAAATTGAAGGACTTCTTGCTGGGAACTAGGATTGAGGAGAAAATCCCCTTCTCTTGCAGATACCGAACTCTTTTTTAGGTAGCGTACAATGGAAAAAAACTTGTTACAAGACCAGATGTTGGTGATTAAACTGTAGGAGGAAAATTACTTGGCAAATGTTTTTCGTATAGCAAACTTAAGATTTATCAAAAGCTATTGTATTTTTTTGCCATCCTTCACCTGAAGTTCTAGGATATCAGTCAATATATTAGAAAAACAGCAAATGCATGATTTGTGCAGTTAATGTGGCTGCTCTTCTGTCTACCACTGATGATGTTAAAATAAGGTCCATGGTGTCCTAGCATGTAGTCAGTGGGAAGTTCTTGGAACTCTTAAAATAGCACCAAACTCCCTTACCAGATTTGACAGACAGTCAAAGTTTAACAGTTCTGTGCTTCTCATGAGTTTGGGGGTCGTTTGTGTTATGGATATTTATGGCAGAATTAGCATATCAGGAGCCCATGGATCTGGGGTCCTGATTTCTGATTGTGGCCAGTATGAAGTGATTCTGAAACTGGTAAAAGAAAATCTGTAATACTTATTGAGTTAAAAGGCAAGCTGTGCTTCTCAAAAATTCTTCGCTGTTCCCATCTTCATGACCTAGCATCCCTCACCCCTAAACCAGAAGCAAACAAAAACCAACCAAAATAACCCCCAAAGCCCACAACCCTTTAAATGTTGATCCACCATCAAGTAGGTTTAACAAAAGAATCTTCTCTTAGAAGACAAATTGACAACATTGAGGCATCAATGAGTGCTTTTCTTAGCAAACTTGACAAACTGTGCTGATTTGGTATGGACTTCACATACTGCTTCTTTGTGGGGAATGTCTGTGATTGCCCAGAATCAGGAGAGTATGGGATGGCTATAAAGAGGCTCTGCACTTGTTCATAAAGGCTTAAAAAAGTTAGGGAGAACACTGTTAGATAACTCCAGGCTGCCTGACCTTTATCTAATATAATGGATGGCAAACCCTGGGACCTGCTGGCAAAATTAGGTGTTTTTTCAAAAGTACAGAAAAGATTTTATTCTTTTTCACGGCGATATCAGTATAATGAAATGCAATTTTGTGTTTAAATTAAGATCAAGTAATTAGACTAAATATATTCATAAAAAAAGTGATGTGGCAAAAAGTCACTCAACAGTATACCCAGTGCACTTTACATGGGGTGTTCAACTGCCACACTACAACACTGTGTTCACCAGGTTGAAACTCATACTCTCATTTTAATTTTCACAATTCTTACACTCCGCCTTTATATAGGCTTTCATATTCTTATCTGTATACCCTCTCACATGGCTTTCTGTCATTTCCTGTCTCTTAAAAGTCTCAGGTTTCTCTTTCTGACTTGCATTTCAAATTGTCTGATATTTTTCCTATTACCAGTGTTGTCTTAAATACTGGATGTCAGTGGTCTTTGCAAATATAAATTTTTTGTACAAACTGCTCAAGAGAACAATGTTAGATGTTCACAACGTACCACGTTAGATTTCCTCTTTACAGTAGTCTACTTCAATTCTGTCTATCATCTATAACATTGTTCAGTGAACTCTCAAGATTTTGCCAGTTTCTAGAAGCATTTTTAACTTCAGGATACAGAGTCTTTTAATAGAGACCACTGCCACTTCCCTAAGTACTTTGACTAGTTTATCACTTATGTCAAGATTTAATCCAGGATGTGTCTTTATAGAATTGCTGTAGATTACTTCACAGCACCCTTCTCTCTTTGTCCCCTTCTAGTGCGCGCCTTTTCTCTGATGGTTAATACCTCTCTAATCCAGGTGTTTTTCAGCTGTGTATCACATGATATTCCATTTGACTTTTCACAGCCCTCCACTTTGACTCTTTCACTTTTTTCAAATTTTAATATCCAAACAGAGTTTTATTTCTTTCTCTTTGGTGTTAATGAGCTTCATGAGTGGATATCTTTATGAGATTTACTGATGTTTTTTATCACTGATTTCCATAATTTAAATTCAATTACATTTTTCATTTTTTTTAACTCTCTTTTAGAGTAACTGTTTTATTTAGAGCTCTAATGCAATGTATTGATTACACTGTATGTCTTATTGCCAATTTGTAAAAACATGCTGTCTTTTTCTTTCTCTTTCATTTTTGCAGAACAAAATAAATCTGTTTCAAGATTTATATTGTCACAATATCTCTTTAAATAAATAGCTTTGTCTTGGAAGAAATCTTCTTCTGTCTGACTGCCCATTGTCACAGAGCTGTGAGGTTTTAGACAAAAGTGGAGCAGTACTGCAGTGGTCTATGGTTTTCATCTCCCACTGTAAGTCCCTTATTTTATAACTGGCTGAGAGTATTGTCTGCTCTATTCCTCTGTATGGCTCGTTTCATTTGTCATACCTAGTGCTGGGAGCCACCATCTCCAAGTAATTAATGACTCCTCACCTGGACCATTTTATCTCTTATTGCTAATTGCTCCATTCTGTGGATGTTTTCATATCCTTTTAGGAAAAGCTTGAAATTTAAAAAAACCCAAACCAGAATTTTTTTCAGCTATTTGCACATCATTACACTCATGTGAACCAAGACTGGATTTGAACCAGGTTTCCAGTAGCAAAGATCAAACAATTTTTTTTTCTGACAGCCAGCATGTGTCTTCCTCCAAATTACTATTCTCAATATGTTCTTTAGATTTCAGCTACTGGTAGTCCATGGCATCTCATGATATCTGAGTGATTGCTTTTCTAGTCTATCTGTGAAGGTACAACATGGCAAACTTTATCTTAGTATTTTAGCAAACTCTTTCTGGTGAAAATCAGAGAAATTGAAAAGAAGGTATAAAGTCCATCAGATTTCCACTCAATAAAGCCATCTCTATCTATCAGATCTACAGTTGTCAGCAGGCTGGAGCACTGCTTGACTGTAGCCATAAACAACTCCAAGCACAATAATATCTTTCATCTCTCCCCCTCTCAAAAATTACCAATTTTCTCACAGACACTGAAATCCTAAGTAATTTTTTTCACAGTTGAAAAATAAAAGAACAAAGACAATGGCAGCGACCCATATTTATGTAAACAGTTGCGGTAAAGGGAATGTAGAGGATGCAGGGAACTCACCCTCAGAGTTAGTGTGACCTACTCTTTTGGTCACTGTCTCGTACCACAGTCTCTCACACAATTACAGCCCAGACTGGGATTTCCCTGGCCTCACAATTATTTCAGCCAGCTCTCTAACACCTATGGGTGGATATTGTCAGGGCCCATGAATTTATAGAGGTCAAACTCCTGTAATTGTTTACACGTCAACTCTTCCTTCACCGAGGGTGGATCTGTGTTTTCATCAACCCGCATTTTTCTTCACAAGGCTTGAGACCCAACAACTATGGTAAAAAGAGAAGTGAAGAAAGCATAGGGAAGCTCTGCCTTTTCAGTGTTAGTGACTAGTTCACCTCTCCTGTTTAAAAGTGGGCCAATAATTTCCTTCTGGTTTTGCTTGTATTTCAGCAGGCTTGAACAGTTATGCATTAGATCAAGGACTCAGTCTCAAGTTCAAGTCAAAATTTACATGCATAGCCCCAGAGCTCAATGGTTACTGAAAAATACTTCTTGTGTTTTCTTTTCTTCCCAAGCTCTAGCTGAACCTGTGCTTATTGACCTTCAAGGGACATAGCAATATCTTTCTTACTCAGGCCTTGCCTGAGGGGTGATGCAATGGCAGACTGAATTGTCATTCTGGGAATTTGGTTGGAATTGTGTCAGTTTTGTTTCACATCAATTTAGATAACTGTGGCTTATCATGTGTCTCTATGATGGCAAAGGTATATGAAATATATGAAATGAAAACTATATATGTAAATATATCCTGGTAACTCTGGCAGCAAAATTATGTAAATGTCAACTGGAAAGCTCTTTCACACCATTAAGGATGAATATGTGCATATTGGGATTTTTAACCCTCTACGAGAGAGTTATATTGTCACACAGTCATATTATAAAATCCATGTGCTTTCCTTGTGTGCAGAAATGATCCTATAATGAGTAGAGATTGCAGGATATGAATTTAAGGCTTAGAACTTAAGATATATGGTAAACTAGTTTCTGTTACTTTTCTTAATTTTGTCTGATAACCACAGCTGCAGTATTAAAATACTGTGACAAAATGCAATACTCATCAGGTAATCCAGCTCAGAGGTTGGATTTATCATCGGAAAGCATTGTGAATTTCTAGAACAAAGTTTGGGAAAAATAAGCTATGGTGGAAAGTTCAATAATTCAAAAGCACCTTTCTTTCAGAACCTCTTCTGGGTCCAGGTTTTGGGAAAAGGTGAAAAATTTGGAAGTAGGGAAGCCTTTACAGCAGGGTGTATCTGCTGTGACATTCATATTAAAAAGAGTCCAAACTTGGTCAAATTAGAGAATATAAATTTCTAAGAGTTTTACAGCTATGATCTTCAGTATGTTTAATCCTTCTATAGCTCCTATTGTCAAGAAATCCACACACACCAGAGGTTTATGTCCAAAAAGGAGACAGAGGAGTCCTGCACCTTTATTCGAATAAAGGGAGAGAATCCACTGGTCACACGCCCGCGGGGTTTTCTCTCTCGGGGTTTCGGAGGGCGCAGCCTCCTTTTATCCTGAACTCCCAGCCCCATGTTGGCCTCTTCCTGTCCCCATTGCTGAGGTTCCAGGCAGGTGCAGCCTTCCCGAACGCCCTACCCCATATCTGCCCTTGAACGTCCTGTTTGACCCCAAAGCTCAGAAACCCCGGCTGTGGAGACCCTCGTCTGTTTCTGGAGCCAAGCTGTCTGGGCTCTGCAACAAACGTGCTGCCCTAAGTCAGGAGAGACACTGGGACCCATTTCAAAGAGGTTAACACCCACCCCTTCACCCACCAAATTGTTTGTAGACATTAGCTTTCCTCTCACTACTGATGCCCAAACCACATGTTCGTTGCTGAACAGAAAGAATGTGTATGACTTATTCCTGACATCTCTGTTACAGCCAGAGTGTAACAGAGTGGAGTGTGATGTAAAGCTACACACTCACTTTCTGCTGAGATTGAAGTACAGTGAAGCACTGAAAATTAGAAAAAAATCTGCAAGGATTTTTCTCTGTGGAGAAAAGAATCTGTAAGACTAGAGGAAGGAGAGTGAAGATGTTGGAAGCTGACAGCTGAAATAGGCGTGCCCAGGAGCTAGGCTGTGTCTGGTTGGAAGAGGGGATGCTGCCACTTAACATCCTTGAGAGAAAAGTGGCAAGTGAAAAATATCTGTCTGGGAAAAAATGGTGCCATGTCCCTATTGCAACAGGAAAGAAATTGATGGTCTCATCAGTTAATCAGTACTGATAGGGCAAGGAAAACCAGGAGAGAAACCTGAATGGACTACCATGAACAGACAGATAGGATGAGGAGACAGTAGGAGTTTATGTTCGGTAAGAAATCATCTGATAGAAGGAAACAAAGAGCTGTGAAGGAAGATCTAGTTGGATTCTAGTAGGATGTTGGCTACATGCCTAAAGAGTTGTTAGGTGGTTTGTTGTTGTTGCTGCTGTTTTGGTTTATTTAAACCAAACAAACCAGAATAAAAGCGGCAGGGAGAGTCCTGTAAAATACCATGACCAGAAGCAATTAGCAGGCCTACAAAGAGGATAGGAGCATGGTGGCACTACTTTTCCCACAAGATCAAATGCTTGAGGTATGTGCGGTGACTGACAAATCCAACCCCAGAGATGTCAGCTGATTTTACATGCAACATTTTCAACTTACTTTAAAAATGCAAGATAGTAAAGATACTTCACAGTTCAAAAAGATTTTGTAGTTTATAATTAAAACTTAATTTTCAGCTTATGAAACATTGCTGCTTCAAATTGGTTACCTCATTTCCTTGCCATAAGGTCTCCATATATTTTAGCAGGAATCATGATCACTTGCTAGAAAAATACTCAATACTTGATTTTTATTCTGTTATTCAGCATGCACTACAGGGCTTATAAGCAGCCCCAAGCTATGAAGAGTTGAGATTTTTACCCCTCCCTTTGTAAACATTACAAACATATCTATATGTATTATAAGTGGTAATGCATTTAGTATCATAGTGTGAAGAGTTTTCATTACTTCCAGTTGACTGAGGGAGAGCTTATTCACAAAGATCGAGGTGAAGAGCATTATGTGCTTGTAGTTGTACACCATCATGTGTCTGTGGCATGGTTTTTAAGAGCTCTCTGCATTGTATAGCCTGTTAAGTGTTCAAAGCACAATTCAGTTCCAACTGGAAATGCTCAAATGTTGTCCCAAGCAGACCTGGAGCAGTAAGGCAGGCCTTCAAGAACTGAGGGAGAGAGCATGTAGTAGGTGCTTGGTTCAAGTGACTTGCCTGATAGTGCCGAAATATTCTGTATCAAAGAGAGGAAGATTCTGATTTTATAGAAAAGTATTTTCTTGGCCTTATCTTGAAACTGCTCTTTCTCCTCCTGCAATCTCTTTTTTTTTTATAATTGAAGTTTTTGCTTTCCAATTTTCCTTTTTTCCTTCCAATTCTCTTCTCCATTAAACATTCCAACTTTTCAGCACATTTAGTAAAACATTACTTTCACTGTTTTTGAGACTGTGAGAAAATAAAGTGAATTATTGCTGAGATTTCTTAATGTTGAGGCAGTGCAGGAGATTAACCTTTTAAGAATTAAGAAAAGTATGGAACTAATAGCCTTGGGAAAAAAGCTGCAAGAAATTATAAATGCAACTAAGTGGAAAGCATTGCTAATAATCCCAGTTCTTGAATTCGGAAGTAAAAGCAAACACCATTAGGTGAGAGAGACACCTACAGTAAGAGTTGTCAATTATGCCAATGTCTTGTCAGTCACATTCAGGAAATGCCATAAGGGAGGTTTATTTTTATGCCTCCAGAGAACAGCAAGAGTAAAAATCTGAATGCTTCCTGTTATATCCTCACATAAATGCATAATGAATTGTTAATGTTTTATATATAAAACTACTTACTTATTGAAGGAAATCTTGACCATCTAATCAAAGACGCATGGTTAGTCCATTCCTACAGAAAGAATGAGGACCAGGTGGAAGAATACAGTTACAGTTGTTAAACACACACTTAATTTCTGCTCTTTTTTCCTGCTATTATGCTTACCCTTCTCCTTTGAGTTCCAGCCTTAGTGGTTTTATTCTGATGTGTGATGGGCAAGGCTGTGGTGAGTCAGCATTATATGGTGTCCCTTACTGGAGACAATTTGATGTTCATGTCTTCTTCTTCCATTGCCCAGGATCTGTTAGGGATCATTTTTGTTTGTTGACACACTTTTATATTTTTGCTCACTCCTCTTTGTTTTGCAGCTTCACAATATACCTGAATTTACTGTATATGATACTTCATGTGGTGTAGATACTATTTCTTCTCCATAACATCGGTTTTGTCAGCTTCTAGATCTGCATTTCTTTTAGCTTTTTTGGGCATTGGTGAGCTGTTTACAATCATGTGGTCTTCAGTGTCAAGCCTATTGCTGTTACAGCAAAATCAAGTAAAGCAAAGCACAGGAAGGACAAAGAAGAGTTCAAACAAAGCCAGCCCAACAAGACCTAACCATCAAAGTTTCCAAACTTACAAAGCCTCAGGTCTTTCAAAAAAAAGCCTGTTAGCTGTGGCAGGTCATAGTGCTGGGCTACAAAGTAACATTAGGTTGCTGAGATTGACAGTACTGGATGATACTGGTGAGCTAATTAAACCTGCCCAAAGGGATAGCTGATCTTATGCAGGAGCAATGCTGCCCTGAAGAGCTGAGATTAACCAGTAGCCCTTAATTTTCACAGGTAAAACATCTGTGATATAGATTTCTGTGTTGTGAGTTTATAATGTTTTCAAAAAGTAAAAAGAGCTACACTATATTCTAGAGTAAGTATTGCCATTATGAGTCAGGCCTGTCATCCATGCATTTTCTTTAATCCAGCATCAGATGCTTCAGAGAGCAGTGCAAGAAACCCCAAGGTGGGCAATTATGGAATAACTTGTCCACATGGAAGGCTTCTTCCTAATTCTTAGCAGTTAAAGCTTTGCTTGTTTACTGATGCATGAAGGCTTATCAAATTTTAGAGTTGGTTTGTTTTGTTTTTTTTCCTACCTAATATAATTGTGACTGTTGTAAGTTTTCATATAAATGTGAAGCCCACCTTAGAGAAGCTGTTGGCATCAGTGATTTCTGGTGGTACTTAGTACCCTAGCTTAACTATGCAGTGTGATAAAAACTAAAATATTTCATTGTTTGTTTCATTTTGCACTTGCTTCATTTCAATTTCACTAAATGTACTGTTGCTTTTCTTTAATTAGAAAAGTAACTCTTTATGTTCCTCAGTCACCCATGGACATTTCTGAAAAATATGTAGGGAAATTAAGTTCTGTATTTATGCATCAGATTTTTTCCCCAGTGAGAAATCTCTGATTTCTCAGTACTTTAGAAATACCTTCTAGTTACTAAGGTGTATGCAAATAAAGCAACACTGATTTTTAAAAAAATCTTGATGGAGACGTAAGGATTCCCATTTACTCAGTTGTTTTCATTGACTTTCAGTATTCTCTATCTGGTGTATCGGTCTCTATTGGCCAGCTGAGTAGAAGGAATGCTTTTCTCTAGGGTCAGTTCTTCAAACATGCTGGGAGTTTGGGAGCTCCTTATCTCTCTCTACTAGTGTTCATGTGAATACTGATGGACTCTAGGTTTTCTTCTTCTCTCCTATCATATTAAAGCATAATGAACTAGCAACAGCCAGCCTCTCTGTCTATGCAGGCATGTTGTTAAAATTCACTTAAAGAAACTGGGACAATATTGAGCATGGCAGTTCTTCATTGACCTGTAATTTAGATTCTAGACTGCTTTTTCTGCTCTCTGTAGTATGAAATAGTATTCCTACTCTGTTTTGGATCGTTGCTTTGCTTACAAGTTTATTTTAGAAGTTATTTTAAAGTTTGTTTTGAAAGGTTTTTATGTGATTTCTTTGACTAATAAGCAAACATTTTTTATTCTATCCCATTTCTTGAGCAGCTGATTTAGAACAGTTTCATTTTCCTTAAACAATGCATTCTTTGTTAATTTACACAGTTTGGCCTGTGGTGAAGGTTACTGGTGATTACACTCCCTGTAATGTCTTTAGAAAGCATTGTTATCTGGTCTTGTTTAAAGTGTATCCATACACAGAATTTGCTCTGTGAAGCATTATTTCAAATTTGTATACTCGAAATTTAACTTGAATTCCCTGTTCTATCTGGATCCTACTGCTTCCAGTTGTCTTGAAAATTGTGCTAGATAATTGGATTCGACCTGAAGAGCAGAAGGCTCCGAAGAGACTTTACTGTAGCTTTTCAAAACATAAAGGGAGTTATAAGGAAGACAGATGCTTTTTTCCAAGAATTGTAGTGGAAGGACAAAAGGCAACAATTTAAAACGGATAGAGGTAGATTTTGATTGGACACAAGGAAGAATTTTTTCATGAGGGTGATGAGATACAGGAACAGGTTACCTAGAGAAGTACTGTGAGTACCAGGTGGCCTCCGGAGATTTCCTCCAAACTGAATTGGAGGACATGAGACAGCATTCAGTAACTATTTATCATTAGCATACCTTCAGCAATAACATGTATGAAGTGAAAAAAGGGAAATGACAAAAGAATTTCTATTCTCATCAAATCCCATGTTAGTTTCTAGACCAGGACAGCGTATTTCCCATAAATCACTAGAAACTAGTAACCTGAAACTATTTGTGGCATATTAAATACAATACAGTGTCAAGTAAAGATGGAAAGAAAAGTGGAGTGCTGCTGCTGCAGATGTCATGGCCAACAGGAGAAAATGGATCATGTATAACTTCTCTGCTCTTTATAGAATGCAGCCTTTTCCCCACTGAATGAATTTTGAAATCTAAAAACTAGTTGCAAGCTGTTTAATTTTCTGAACATAGGGGGTGAGATAAATGGCTTCAAATAGTTCAGCAAACCTTAAAAGAAACCAGACCAGAAAAGCGATTTTTAGATGAAAAGATATTTTTGTTTAAAAACGTGAGCAACCCTGCTTAAAAATTGTCTTAAAAGAAAGACTTTTGAAACCTATCTCCTATGCACAGGACTTCATAATTAAAACCCTGAATTTTGTATTTCAAGTTTGGAAGATTCTAATAACAAGGAAGCTGTAAAGGTGTTGTTAAAAAACTGTTCTGTCTTTGCTGAAACCAGTATCACTATAGACCCAAATTCTTTTCATTATTTTTTGATATCATCAAACTGTGGAGGATTGAAAAAGCTGAGGAATAATTAATGTTTTAATGGTAACTTTGAGTCAAGTGTATGAGTGAAAGTACTTAAGAGCATTATTTAGATGAGATTTCAAGCCTTATTTTATAGAGTTGAGTCATATGAATTTTTTAGGAAGTAACTCCCATACAGGTCTTGGCTTGCAGTTTTGTTATAGATAAGATTGTGGGAAACATCCATTCTGCTCTGTGCTTTACTGTAAATATGTGGGAATCCAGGACACAGGAATGTCTCCTGTGCTTGTCCTGAGTGGTTTTACTTCTCAGGAGAGCACAGCTTTTAGTCTTTGGCCATGGAAAAAGCTTCCAGGACTTTGTGAGATGTTGAGTTTTTGTTAATGTATATAGTAGATGATATTGTAGTTTATCACAGGGTGAAAAAGTAGGTTTTGGGTTTTAGTATGGAAGGTAGATGAAAGACAAGGTGAAGGACTTTTAGGTGTTGACTCAGCTTCTTCTTCCTTCTTCATCTACTCCATTTTCTGCAGTTTTGGTGGCACAGTGATTGGTTAGACAAAGTCACAGTGCAGATGTTACATGACTGAAGAATAATTAGGAATTGGTAGAAAAATAAAAACATACTATGTGTTAGGTACATGGTAAAACAATTATATAAGGTATCTATATAAAAATCCTTGAAATCGTCCATTTTGTGTCTTTCTGGCACATGTCACTGAGGTGTGCAGGGCCTGTTGTCATCTAAAGGCTCTGAATTGTTAAAAAGAAATAATAAACAACTGAAGACCAAAACCAGTGACTCCTGCTTGTCTCATTCCTGGTTCCTGACCCTGGCACAGACTTTTTCCAAGCAGGGGATTCCCGTGGCCAGCAATGACTCCCGCATAAATACACTGGTGTTGAGCCGAGGGATACTAATGGATCAGAGAGTTTTGAGTGCTCCACTGCCTCGAAATACATCTGGTCCTAACCCAGATTTTCACCTGTGTCAGCCCATGTTTATCCTAATGGGACAGATTTCCTGTCAGATCCATCAATTAGACGTCGTATCATAACCACATGAATCACCTGGGTAAATCAGACCAAGCCAGAATCAAATTCATTGTACCCATTAATGACAGATATCATCTTGTAAAATAAATGTCAAAGCTGAAATAATCTTCACTAAGAAAAGAGAACAGCCCATCTATTTACTAAATGGAATAAATCAAAAGAGGGAAAGGAGAATTAAACTGGCATCTCTTCTATCTTTAGCAGAGGAAAGAAGACTTGAATGTTATACAGTAAGTACAGAAGAGCTCCCCTGCAGTGCCCTGGTGATCCCTTGCTCCCATACAAACCCTTTCTGACAGCTGACAGCATCAGCAACCGCTGCATCCTCCAGTCATAGCTCTTGAGCTGTGAATTCAGCTCCAGCTGTGAGCACAGGCACAGCTCTAACAGCCTAACCGACCTGCTATGAGCAGGATTGATTACATAATATTACAGAACCTGTAATATACACCTGCACTTACATTTGCCCGGTCATCACTTCATTCTGGAGACAAACTCTTCACTGGAGACACTTAAACACTCTTTGGCCCTTGGCATTTCTGAGACAAGGATGCAGCAATCCTGCGAGAGCACCACTGCCCTTGCCTGGGTGATGCAGAGAATTTGGCAAGTATTAGAGCCATACCTCCTGTTTCACTTCCTATGAGCAAGTCTTCTGCCCAGCCTGCAGCCCTGTCCTGCTGGCCAGCAGCTCACCCTGCGAGGAGTGCTCCAACCACAAGTTCTCCATGCGCCTGGCACAGAGCAGGGACATGTCAGTGATGGGGGCTGTCTTGGCAAGTGACTCTGGGGGGTCCCCAGCCCAGCCCAGCTGTTACTTCTCACCCTCACAGTGCTGCAGATGGTTCCTTGCCACTGTTTCTTTGGCCCTGGGGTCTTCTGTCTGCAATAGACAAGCATCAACCTGCTTACACCCACATTCCTGTTGCACCATCCCTGCTGGGTGCTGTCCTGTGGGGCCCCTGGGCTGCAGGACCCTCTGACCTGGGCAGCCTCTGGGACACCAAAGGTCCATCTGTAATGCTCCATCTTTCAGATAGCTGGCCTCAGCCTCTGCAGTGCTGCTGCTCTGCGTTCCTGGCCACCAAAACATGGAGAGACAGTTGCTTTCCCTTTCTTTTTACCATTGGTGTTTCTGCTTTTCTACAACTGGTCGGTGTCAGGTCCTAGGAAGTAATCTAAGTATATCCAAGTTTTTCTGTCAGAGCTACCCCTTGAAAAAGCTTTCCAGGGTTCTTATCAGGCATATAAAATCAGCTGAGATTAACCAAGTACCAGTTTTTAACTGGTACTTTGACTATCAAAGTTATGTTAGTAAATACTAATGAACAGCTTCAAATCTTCAACTAAGCAGAGAATTTCTGATATATAGGTGATGGTTTGGTATATAGATTCATGTAGTTTTCCTTCTACAATATATTTCAAAGTATGTAGTAAGAGTTGATGGAACTACTTTATACTTTATATTTACTAACATGTTACTTTTCTCACAGACATGGGGGCTCATTAGTTCCTTCTGATTTCACTGGAATATTCTAGTTTTCAAATATGTGTGTTCGGAAATCGGCACTGTCTCTGCATCTGAAAAATATCTTCAGGGTACTTCTTTTAGATGCCAATAGCATTCAACAGATCACTTAAATCAACTAGAGTGGTGTTTCTTTTCTTTCTAAGGAAAAAGGCCGTGTTGAAAAGCTGTACCTTCCTAACCAGGAAAAGGAAGAGGATTAAAAAAAATGACAACTATAATGAATTCCCATGTTTTTAAGTGTGTAGCTCCTTTGCTCTTCTGCAAACAGACATTCACCAAAGAATCATATAAATAATAATTTTTTGCCCCCATATTTTGGAACATAAGGAAACACAGCTATGCTCTGACATGTTACAGGTAGAACCACACACAGACCAGTTTTGTTCCCCCTTCTGTTCTTCTGAGCCAAGAATTCTAAAGTACATACAAATCACAGAGCTAGTATTGTGGCAACAAGTAATCATGGGATGGTTGTCAGGGTATAGAAAACAAATACAGCAGAGGCTATAGATGAAGTGTTGGAAAATCTTGGGTTTTGGCATGGAAAACACAGGAAAAAAACGGCATGCATGAGGGTAACCATAAAGGACAGTGGAGAAAAGAATTTTAGAAGGATTTTGGAGAATGATAAGTTTAATTTGCAAAAGTTACTGTTATTGTGGTTACAGAACCACTTATGTGGAGTTCTGCATTAAAGGATAAAAGGATATTGGATCTTTGCCAATCTGTTCTATACGGATGCTACTTTGAGAGGAGGCTGAAGTAGGTACCATGCCTGCTCACACACTAGTGGAAGACAACATACATTGATTCATAAAATGTCCAGTTCATGCAACCTGAGTGGGAAGACAGTGGTGAATAATTCTTTCCTGTTTAATGATATTTTTGGTTTATGAAACTAAAGATATTTAAAGACTCTGATCTGGTTTTTGGGAGTCATTGCTGCTTATGCCATACAAGCCTGCAGGACTTTGTGTAGGAAGACACAGCTGGTAAAGTTAGGAAGCACGAAATGCTATCCTTCTACTGTCCTAGTAAGGCCAACATAAGTGGATGTCAAATAGCTCAGATGATTACTTATCCTGGGGAGCCATTATAGGCAGTAGCCAGGATTAGGCTTTCAGCTGAGGCATTGCTCCTGAGAATCGGAAAATGAGGGATTATTTAGGTGAAAAGATAATGGCTGAAAAAGCATTATGAAACCTCAGAGTGGGAGGAAAAAGGCCAAGGCTGGAGAGATAGAACTGAATAGATTAAAGGAGAATTGTTAAGATAAAAATGGCATCGTAAAAAATACATACCTGTGTTACTAAAAACATACAGGACTATTAAAATGAAAGGTCTTTCAGAAATCTAATTTATCCTTTCACTCTCTGGTTTTCAGATAACAGTGTTCTCCTTTATTTCATTTTGGGAACAGGAGACTGCGTAAATAGGTTTTTAATAACTGTTTAAATTTGAACTTTCTAAATTTAAAAGAAAAAAATTTTCCTTTATAATGCTTTAAAGCATTTCATGATTGAGCTTCAAGTTAGCATTGGAACCTATAGCGGGCACACCTCCAAATATAGGTCTTGTTATAAGCTAGGTACACAAGCTGATTTAAACAGCCAACATTTCCAGGTCTCTGCACCATGAATGGAAAATGGAAAATCAAGCTCTTAGGTGATTTAAGAATGGAATACTTAAAGTTATTTCTGGAACAGAAGGGAAAGAGAAGGGGAAGGGGAAGGGGAA
>VXBQ01005218.1:148211-302174 GCA_013400175.1 Phainopepla nitens
AAGGAAAGGAAAGGAAAGGAAAGGAAAGGAAAGGAAAGGAAAGGAAAGGAAAGGAAAGGAAAGGAAAGGAAAGGAAAGGAAAGGAAAGGAAAGGAAAGGCCCAAGCAAAATAAGCTTCCTTACAGAATATGTGAAAAATAATTATTTACTGTATCTAATATTGATAAAAGAGTAAAGAAAACAAATCTTAAGCAATGAATAGAATATTCACCTTATCAAAATGTATAGTAATAATGTTTCCCAGCGATTTTGACAATACAAAGGAGAAATGCCCTTAATGTATTGATTTTTTTGATGTCCATTGGTTACATCAACTCCCAAATTCATGTTAGTATTATAGTGTCTGGGTTCCAAGGTACTCAGGGCAGACCCAGCTCCAGTTCTCTGGAAATTATGGTTCTGCATCCCCTCTAACCAGTATTTCTGAAGTGACCTCTATTATTTAGTAGCAGAGTAGGAAAGACCTTGCTTGGTCACAATATCCAGTCACTTTTGCTGCTCTCAGGAAAGGGCATCTACTGCACCTTCTTCTCATCTGCTTTGCACTAGTGGCTAAGGAGAGCTGCACCACCTCGGACTGATTAGTGCTCTTTTTGGGTGAATACTTTACAAGGTCATCCAGATCCTGCAGGAGAGGGTAAAGAATGAAGAATACATGATCATGATGAACACTGAAGAGGCTGTATTTTCCATGGAGAGTGCCTCTGCATTACAAAGGATTCGTACAGATGGTCATGAATGTTCGCTCTTGCAGAATCAGTTTTCATGAATATTCCATATGGCCACATCACGCAATTACTGTTTACTTGTGTTTATGCTCACACTGAGAATCAGCACCGAATTACAGTGACAACCAGGAGTGAATTACAAGAGAGGCCAACATTCAGGAAATAAAAAGCATTCATTGTCCTGTGAAATACTTATCGGGTATCAGCATGAAGATTCATGGAAAGAATCTCTTTAGCCTTGGATATGGTTTGTGGAGGACAATGCAACAGATTCCACAACAAAATAGGATTTTGTGAGCCATGAGGAATCTTTATAAGCCATAAAGGAGACAGCAAAGAGGCAATTTCACTGAAGTATGTAGACTTAATAGTATCTGTAATGTCAGTGTGAATTATTGGAGCAATTCTGGCCCTGATGGCAGTGTGAAGTTAGGTGGGGGAGCATGAAAATAGGAATGTTCTAAGAATTAAAAAATAAAGAGTTGGAAGGCTTACCACTTGGAGTGTAACAATTGAAATGCTATTCTGTGGAAATGTTCTTCCAGTTCAAAAGCATCCGTTGGAGTCCTTCAAGAAACAGATTATTTTAGACAATTAAAAGCAGAAAAGAAACAGTGCTTTGGGGTCAGACAAGCTGCTTTCAGAACAGATTCTTTCCAAAGATGTTTGGGGTTCAGTAGCTCAAGAAAAGTCTTGACAAATTTTCCTCCTTTGGGAGTCCTGGAAATGAGAACTGTATTTGGTTTTTTTACCAACAAGTCAGTATATTAAGGTCAATACCTCTGATAGTGAGGTCAAAAGTGGTTTTTCATTTATCTTTGAAATTATATTTAGAAATAAGGAAAAAAGATACAAAGTAAAGTGACCTATTCAGGGTCCCGGAGAAATCAATGGCAATACTGGGAATAGATATAATATTAGAGAATTAGCAGTTGTCTGCTTTAACTTTGGATATGAGTTTGAGTCCAAAACTGTAGTGAGAAATGCTTCGATGGTGGAATTAAGAAATAGTCTTCCAGGATTTATTCTTGGGTTTACCTCCTTAAAAAAAGATATGAAATAAGATGGTAAAGGATAGTACTCTGGAGAGTATTCTGTGTAACTAGCTATGTCAAGATATGTACAGACAGGGTTTTTCTTTCTTCAGACTTAGAAGTAATTTCACAATGACAGTGAGCACCTAGGAACAAGTTTTGAGAAATTCATGTGCTGTCACTGTATGAGCCTTGGTTGTAGATTACAGGCAATCCCCATTTTACTTAGAGCTGCACAATCAGTTTGTACCATCTTTACTCTGCAGGAGTATGAAACATCCATTACATGATACATAAAATGCACCAAACAGCATGACATTATTTTACTTCCTAACAAACTAGAGGCTCCAGCTTTGTAATCAAGCTTCTTTCAGGGAAGGACATATTTGATGATGTCTAGATTTTGCAACTTAACATTAAAAGCATGTTTTGTTTAATCAAGAAAAAAAGACAGCCAAGGAAGTGATTCCTAAAGCTTTAAATAAAGTATTAGAATGAGCAGGGAATTTTCAGGTGGTCAAGGTGATGAGAAGACAACCACCTTGTGCAGTCTAGTTTGAAAGCAATAATTGGCAGAAACATTTTGCTTGGAATTGGAGAGCTTGGGACAGAAAAAGGTCGTGTTCTCTTTTGAAGCTTGGACGGCAGGTACACACTGTGGAAAGATTCTGTGATTCTTATGTGGGTTATTGACTTTGTTCTTTTTACCTTCATGAGTTAGTAAGACACTTCTGCTGCATCTCTGATCTGGCTTTGCCCTTGCATGCCCAAAGTCTGACACAAGGTACTGGCAGATCTTGTAGAATGTAAGGTTTTCTATGGAAGGTGTTTTTGCAATGCCTGTGTGAGCTGACATCGCAGGAGGCAGCCTCCTGATACAAATATGCCTTTCTAGAATGAAAATAATAGCACATTTGAAAATGTCACAGTAAACTTTGACCTCAAGATGAGTTTAGCTTGCAGAAAATCTTAGTTGATTAATTTTTACTGTATTAGGAAGAAAACCACTACAGTATTAAGGGTTTATAGTCTATACTAAATGAGTAAGTCACTAGAGTCCTGTCCAGCAGAAAAGAGTGGTATGCCTACACTTTGGGCACTTCAGTGGAAAGAATTTATCAGGAAAATGAAGTTAAAGGCCAAAAACAAAAGGATGTTTGATAGGAAAATGGTGCACAGAGAAGCATGGGTTCCAAGCTATTTTTAAGGAAAGATGAGAGGTGTTACCTGTGTAACCTTACAGACAGCTGGGGCCTGGACTTGCGGCTAAATAGTTTATTTTAGGACTTGTCTATTTTGTAACAGAACAATGGAGTGGAAATTAAGAGAAGTGGAGGATTATACAGACTATTTGAACACATAATTGATTACTGGAGATTTTCAACATAATTTCTAATTCCACACCTAAAGCACATCTTCTCATAAAAGTATTAACTTGAAAGAGTTGCTGCTGCTTTTGGTTTTTTTGTAGCTTCCTTCTCATACCCCAAGGGAAATAAATTAAAGTCCTCATAGTTTTTCTAGCAAAACTTCTTGGTTTCATTTTTCAGTTTGATTCTTAGCTTTGGAAAAAAAGATGTTTTGAAAACTAGAATCTTTTTTAATATAAAAAATGCCTGCTAGTTAAAAAATAGATTTCCCTAAAGGAAAAAACCAAAACAACTCCAAACCATTTTTTCAAAGGTCTTTGATAATTTCTCAGACTAGACTTTTGGAGAACATAAAAAGTAATACAAACTTAGAAAATATTAATACAAATGGTCTTAAGTGAATGTAGGTTGACTGGTCTGAATTCTTGGGAGATTGTTTTTACTGCTTTCCACAACAGCCTTCTGAAAGTGAAGCTTCATTTTGCTATCAGCTTGTATACCAAAAATGTATAGAACTTGTTAATTATCTGAAATTTTAACATTGCTAAGGAAAATGTTGATTTTCTTTTATGCTTCAGCTTTTTCAATGCCATTTGATAGCTGGCTAACAGAACTTGCTGTCAAGTGTATATACTGCTTGGTAGGTCATATATGCCTGTGGAATGTAGTTTCTAGAGTCAGAGAACATAACACCTTGACACTGATAGGAATGATTTAATTTTTAACTTCCAAGTATAGACATAAAACTTCATAGTTAGGATTGATTTTTTTTTTTTGGTGGCTGTTTAATTTTCTTAATACTATAATTTTTAGTAGGGCTGCAGGAAATTCAGTAGTTACGTGTTTCTGCCATATTGCAATTTCATTTAATTTTTTTTTAAGCTGTCCATATTGCACGCTGCACTATAGTACAGAGATATCCAATTCTGTTTTTAATGAGCTACCCTAGATATTGGAACCAAACTGTGCAGTGCATCAGAACTCAGTAAATTAACCAATGTATAACTCTGTCTCATGTGGTTAGACTGCAGTCTAACTGCAAATGCAGTAAAAAGAATCACAATTGAAAGTAATAGATCACAGAAGGCAAAATCTCTATGGAATGAAAAATGCAGCTCTAAAGTCTGTGAGTTTTGGTGGATATGAAGGAAAGCGGGATTAATGGCAACACTATGTGCCACGATGGTCCTGGCAGTGTTGCTGTTAATGGTTTAGAATTTAGAAGTGAAGAAGAATTGCTCGCAATTACAGTTACAACAGAGATACTGTTTGTGTGTGCCCTAAAAAAGATTGCACAAGGATGCTGTGAAACAAGGAAGCTTTGAAGGAGATTTCAAAGTCAAGATGTGCTGATTGCACTGGTACCTCATTGGGAGAGCTGGACTGATGGATGCCCTTGCATGATGATGGCAATTTCATGGAGAGTGTTAGTGATGACAGGCATCACAACAGTGCTGGCTGTGGCACTGGCATGCTCAGGATACCATGCCCAGAGATGACCCAACTATTTTTCCATGCACTTTCTCTGCACTGTCCTCCACCTGCCCCCTGCATCACTAGAAGAAATTATACATTTCTCACTAATCACCTCTGATGGGCACTTGGCTTCTTATCTCTGAGAATAGGTTTCTTAGAGGATGCACTGTCTCCTGGCTGCAGGAGGTTTCAAAGTATATTCACCAAATATCTTTCAAATAAGGGAGAAATTTGACAGCCTAAACTGTAGCCACTTGAGGCTTGTAATCTCTAGAGTAGGGAAATATTTAAAACATCTTGATCATCATTGTGATCCTTCTTTTATCAGCTCCTGAGTTTCTTATCACAGTACTTCTGCCACAGGAGTATGACATTACTGAAACAAAGGATTGAAACAAAGGATTTTCTTACACACAGATATATTTATCTAAAGAATATTGACTAAGACAACATTCTTGCCTTAGTAATTATATGATCATACATTCAATAAAATCTTATTGCCTTCTTAATATAAACATGCTATTGCAATCTAGAATACCAAAATATCCACTCCTGAAATCATGGACAGCCTTGCTGAAGATTCATTAAGCTACAGAAATCTAATTCAATGTCTTTTGTCAAAAGTTTTCAATGTGTTGCCATGACCCACAGGGTACTGGGAACAACATTTGCTACAAATTTTTGTCAGGCTGAACAAAGACACCAGTCCACATGTCAGGAAACTCTTATGCTTCTGTTTTATAATCATCTCAAGTCGGGCAACTAGCCCACCACTTAGTCTCAGAAGTGTTGGCTAACAAGCCCTTAACTTTTACAACACACTTCACCAAGCTCCCAATCCACAAACTTCTCAAGTGTCACTTAACAAGCCCTTGACATTTGCAACACACTTCAACAAGCTCACAACTCTAACAACAGCCTTCAGCGTGGAGTAAAGAGTAGAATATGATAGCCACATTTTGCCAAGACAAGGCAAGGGAGGGGAGAAGAAAGGACATCCGCAGTCCTTAGATCCTGCATTTTGTCCTGCCCCATGGATGGACAGGAGGGTGGGGAAGTTGAGGCAGGCAAACTGAGAATGAGTGTCAAGGCAGAAAAGGAAGTTGGCTCAGCCCGTCACAACTTCCCTGCACAAGAGGCTGAATATTTGAGACAAAAAGTGCTTATACCTGGACCTCCACATGTATGATTTGAACTCAAGTGGGTTGACTGAAGTAAAGGCTAGTAAGTCCCACAATTAATATTATTTGGTAATAATGAACTGAAAATATTTGAAAGTTATCTTTCTGCCAGTGTGTTTTAAGCGGGCTTGATTAATGTTAAAGAAAAAAAATCAATGCAAAAAATGGAAATCAAACCATCCTAGGAAGTCTATATAACATTGGTGAGTGAAGAATTGAAAAAAATTCTGTGGCCTATCACAAGCTGTGTTGGAGACTTGTAGTATTTTTTGTTTGTCATAAATTCACAGTTATGATATCGTGCAATTCCAGTAAGAATGTCAGTCTTCATTTTCTAAAAGTATGCTTTTTTAGTGTTGTAAAAAATGTTCAAAAATCTGAATCTAAAAAAACAAAGAAAAGTAGCCCATCAAAACCCAAAGTAGATATGTTTTCTTTTATTATGTTCTGTAGAACTTTAAAGTTTCACAACCTGTAAGTCCTAATTTATGACATTTAATGATAATGGCAATAAAGGTTATACTAGTGACCGTGTTGTTACCTCTTAGGCAGCAATGTGCACATAGAAGTATTTCATTCTTAATTCTATTCTATAACATTTAAAACTAAAGGTTCCACTTTTAGCTGTACAAGAGTCCATATAAACATGGAGATTCTAAGGCCATGAGGCCATGGGCATTTTTTTATTAGCCAGATTTTCAGGATATACAAGCTGTAGAACTTTTCCAAAACTGAGAATTAAATCAGTATTCAGAAAAGTATTGAATCTGACTTTAACATTTTGTGCAGTTGCAAATCCCCATCCTCAGATAAATTACTTCAGCTCCTAATTACTCGCATTGCTAAAAAATTGTATCTCATTGCAAGAATTTATCTTAGTCCCGTTTCCTGATACTGGATGTGGTACTTTTGACAGAATGCTTAAAAAGAACTACCCTGCCCAACCATTTATCAGTACCTGATGCTTAAGTGACAATTTTTAAGCCAATATATAAAAATATGCTCAGTCTGTAAGCTGCAGTCAGAAGCCAGAGGTAAGCAGATGGATAACTAGGCAAACGTGGCCTGTTGCACACATGGGGAAGGGTAGGGAAATAGCACCCTCTCTAGACAACATGTTCTCACCAATATCTCTAAGCTAAACAAACATTAAATTTCCTTGATGATATTAACGGGCTCAGCTTAATGACCGTGGAGACGGCTGTCTTGTCAGAGCTACAAAGCAGGTGTTACTTAAATGATACCATACAGGAAAATAAAACATTCCTTAGGCTGAGTATAACACTGACTTCCCAGAGTACCCTTCTTTTGGCTACTTTTCAGGTCCCATCTTCAGACCTTTATTGCTTTGGCTCTTGCCTGAGCAATAGGGATGGAGCAGCTGTAAGTTAACAGCCAGAAGCAATTTTCATTGATCTTTCCTGCTCTTTGCAGTATTCCACTGGAAGCATCCCCAGGACACATTACTAATTTTTTGCCCTTTACTTTGGGACCTTAGATTAATGGCATTATATAATTGCCATTTCTTCATCATTAATATAATAATGGTATGATAAATTTTACAGTCAAACAGTCTTTAGCTCTTGCTATGGGGTAAAAAAACCCCCTCCCATTTCAAAGTGAAGTTGTCTTTTCTTTCCCCAGATCTATCAAACAGGTTTGTTTCCGTGCCTTTGCAGCCTAGTTATGACCCTCCAAGTTAAAATCATTTGGGGAAAAAGAGGGAATACAGCAACTCAATAACATGGCAACCATTTTATTCACTGCTCCTTGAACAATAAAACTCCCACACAGCCCAACCAGTGGACAATGCCCACTTAGATCAGGAGGATCCAGTTTTTATTTCTGCGACTACACTTGTATTAACACTGAGGCTCTCTGGGCACTGCCTTGTTACATCTGCAGGCTTAAACTCTTGTCAGGCTAGTATTAAGACTTTGGTATTACTATCCCACACTGACCAGTGCTTACCCAAATCAGGTATGGACATAGGACCAGAGCTAAAACAGCCAGGGAACATTCCCTACCAGCAGCTGGATTATGCAACCTGGTTTTGGAGCACAGGGGCACCTAGTGCAGCTGAACTGAGGCAAGGCATACTTCTCCAGCTCAGGGCCAGAGCATGGACGTACAATTTTCTTTAAAGATTCTTTAACTCGGCCTCTAGGTTGGTGGCTGTAAGGTGAGACTGAATGTCAGTGTCATGTTTTTCCTCTGTTCATGCTCATTTGGAAGAGGAGGACAGAGATATGCAGTGTACAAGGGATTGGAGTGACACCTTAGTAACTGTGGAGAAGACACCTCTAAAGAGGTAATTTCCAATCTTGGGCAAAATAAGGCTTTCTGACCTCATCCTAAAATGTGTTATGGTGCAGTGTGATGAGACAGCAGCAATACCTTCTGCTTCTCCAGACCACGCTGCCGTTAAACTGGGCAGAATCTCCAGTTATTTTGAGGTTAGAAAGTAGAGCTATCAGAAACACATATATCAACAGATAGTTCCAATGTACACAGCAAGAGATTCTCTATGTGTGTTGCTGAGCTGTTGAATCTATTGTTGTTGCTTTCTATTTATATGCCTTTTTTATGGTGATGAAGACATTCTAGTCATTTGTACAAACATTTGGACCACAGAAAACTCAGGAGAGCTGACTTCAGTGTGCACAATAATTCCATCTATCCTTAGGGCATACAGAGGTGAACTGTCTTCTTTTCCTCATAATTTGTCATGGGATTAAGGTCAGGTGGCAAAGTGAAGGTACTTGTCCAAAGCCCAGGCAGCTGTCTCAGTCAATACACAGCAAGTAACTAAGTCTTGGGTCAGTTCTAAATAAAAGTTCACACCAACAGCTTGTGACTGATAATTACCAAGTAGTAAGTCTTAGAGGAAGCCAAGAGAGGGGCCACAGCAAGTGTATAGTGTGGTTGGTGTCTTTGACCACACTCCAGATGACTCCTGCCAAATAGATCTGTTTTGTGACTTCCCACACCTGCAACATGTTTGTGAATGGTAACGGCCGGTTGGTCTTAATTAGAGCAGGAAGTGATGCATAAAAGAAGTTGTTCTCTTGTTTATTATCGTCTTTTCTCTGCTCAGAATTATTGATCTCACAGCTAAGCAAGGTGTTTCCTGGTCCTCTTATTTAAAGTTACAGTAAGAGGAAATTGATACATTGCCCACTCTGCAGAGGTAGCTGGATAGTTTGTCAATTAGAAATAATCAGTTATAGAATTACTTTTATGTCTGTGCTGTTTCTGGAACCTCTTTAATGAGATCTGAGCTCATCCATGTATCAGCTGAAGGAACAGAGATTAACTGTCCTATGTGTACATCTTGAAATGAGATGAAATACAGTTTGTCTTGGAGTGTAAGCAGTGGAGAATCCTGAATTTTACAGTCAAAACATTTCTGTGAAGTAGTTTTATTTTTTATTGTTCTTAATCTTGTATTTGAAAATAAATCTGGCACTATACTGCCAGGCTTGGACAGAGAAGCTCTCTGTTTATCTCCTGAATGGGAATTACTTGGCTTGACATCTTGACAGTTTCAGCCCTTGCCAGTACGGCTCAGTTTTGATGAGAGGAGACCACATCTGGTCCTGGGGAGGATGAAGGACATGTTAAGGGCTGCTCAGTCCCTGGCCTCTGGGTTATTTTATCCAGGTTTCTGAGGTCATGTCCTGGTGAAAGATCACTTAAGATTGCCAAAGAACAGAAACTCCTTACCCACTGTCATCAGTTCTAAATGGGGTTTATCCCAGCAAGTGATTAAACATCTTTACTGTGGCCAGCCTACTTTCTAAATGGAGAAAATAAAAAACTTTACTGTCTTGTTCTCCAAAAGCAAGACTGAATGGGTATTACTTTAAGTAGAAGTAATAAAGCTGCCACTTTTCTCACATTATTTTTTTCCTCATTTAGGGACAGGACTGAGAAAGAAAATACCTTTTCCTTGCATTTTAAAACCCTAAATATATTAAATATTAAATCCTCGTATTTCCTAAAGGGCTATATTTAATTCTTGCATGTTTTCTATGCATTGCCATTCATTATTAAATAAGTTTAAATTTTGCAGCAACTAAAATTGAGTCAAATTTAAAGACAGGAATATAGGAATTTAAAGGCTTCCTTAGCACATAGGCATTTTCTGGGCTAGTTACTTTGTTCCTGATCATTCTGCCTGTCACTAAAAAGATATTTGCCAACTCTGTCTGAGAGCTGGCTTTTCATGCATATAGATCCCTGAACATTTCACTGTAAGTGATTTTGCCATATTTATTTACATGTCACAAGAAATCCTAAACTGTAAAATAATATGTAGAAGGATTTTTCAAAGCAGCTTTCTGAGTGAACAGCCCAGTGAAAATAAGACATTTTAAAGATAAAAAAATATTTCCTGCAGAACTATTAGAACTATTTTCCTGTTAGAAAGCATAAAAATAAATTATGAGTTTACATGTACTGCCACTGTTGTACTCTCAGCAAAGGGCATTACTACAAAATTAAGACAAACACAGGAAAGTTTTGAAAGCTTCCTCATTACCCATAAACGTGGAATATCAGCAGAACACTAGGAAGGTAATAAGTCTTGTATGTCATTTTTTAATTTGAATGCTGAACAGTTCTTCATCTCTGTTTACTGGTTCCCTGGTGTCAAGGGGAAGAAAGTCAGCCTGCCAAGTTATGTTTCTTGATCTCTCTAACTCACTGTAAAACCTCCACCAGGTTATTAATTTTTTTTCTTTGCCACCTGTGTAATGGAGATAGTCATTATCTACTTCTTATTTGATTTTCTGAGATAATGACATTTGTGGTAATGAATCTTCATAAACCATACCAATTCATTGTGATGAGGTACCATAAAAAGGACAGTATCTATTAAAAGTCTAATATATTTACCTTTGTGTAAGCTGTCTAAAACTGTCTCAAAGAGCGTATGACGTTCTCACTCAGTTTAGCTTTTTAGTTTGGAAATGCATAATGTGTGGAGGGGAGTAACTACTGATCTCATTAGCATTACATCTACAAAAAACCTTTGGGAGAGAAGGGAGACTAAAGCCATAGACTTGCACATTCTGGCCAGGATATCTAGGAGCCTAACTGTATTTCTGTAGGCTACTGTTTAGATAGATAAGGCTTTAAAATATTTAACTTTTAAAATCAAAATTTTGTATCAGTCTCACACATTTGCTCTTCTTTCAGTTTCTTTTCCTACCCTCTCTCTGTTTCCTCCTTTAATGTGTGTTGACTTTCTCTTGTTGTTCTTTTCCCCTCTGGAAGCATGAGAATTTTTTTTTTCACTTGGGACTTGAAACACTGCTTCAGGGTGACCTTATGGCCTTTCTTGGCAAAGGATCTGCAAGACTGAGGAGTGTTCTGGGGAGACATTCGCGTCACCAATGAAATTCTTATGAGATTGTATAAGACAGTGTGTGAAAACTGCAACAAGGATGTCACAGCCCTGCAGCACAACAGAAACAAAAGAAAAGGAAGCCTGATAGATAGAAATACAATGGCACAGCACTGCAGCGGAACCTAAGATATGCTGATGGGGAGGAGCATGCTTAATTGGAGAAGAGAATATGGAATAGCAGGTGCTTTTTGCTTTTCCTTTACCTCTAACTATAATAAAATGTGTTCCAGTCTCCTTTTTTCTAACTCAGCTCTTGTTCAACAAATCAATAGTAGAGTTGTCTTAAAATGTTCCACAGATATTAGATCCTGACTACAGTGAAAGATAGGTAAATGATTAAAATATGATCATTCTCCTAATTGTGGAGAATGGCAGTAGTAGAAGGAAATTTCTTTTCCTTTTCTTACCTCTAATCCAAGCGGAATTTTTCTTTAAGCAAAAGAAGCATGTTTCTTCTTTTACAAATTGGAGAAACTCTAGTGAATTTTTTCCCCTCACTTTGACCTCTTTCGTCATGATTGGACTAAGAATTCAGAAACTGTGGCCCGTTTTGTATCTTTTGTTGCAGCTATACTGATAAAGAATTAGGTCCTTTTGTCTTCTCTTGGAATAAGAGATTGTGTACAAAGATTGAAATACAAAAATATATTCCTTATGCCCTAGATACCAGCAGGTTTAAATAGCCAGATATATAAATATCAAAATGTGGCTCAGCAGTTAATCCAAACCCATTATTTTATGATACATACATTCTCAGAAGGCTATCCTAGCAATCTCCTTTACAGTACAAATTTTTTCTTTTATTCACCTTACACCCATAATTCTTGCTTTTGTTAAAGGGGTGGATGTATTTCTGTGCACTCGGTTTACATACAACCTGCTGTCTACTTCCACCATTAACAGAGTTTTCCAGCTATCTCAGATCCAAAAAGAGGGAATTTTTGGGTCCTTCATGATCTTTGTAGATTTATTATAGGGATTTTGATTTAGTAGTGTAAGGGTGACTATTTTTTTTCTGCTTCACATGCATCTGAAATTTTATCTAAAGTTAGAACATCTATTATTCAGCACAGTCTGTTTTCAGTTTGAGCTTTTAAAGAGCATATATTTGAGATAGTCTGTTTTTCTGTTCTGTTGTATTCTAGATAGGAATTCCAGTTCCTTATCTGCAAATCACTAACTACAGTATATTTTAGGAAAAGTATAAAGATATGGAGAAAAAGTGGGTAATTTTGCACATAACATTAAATTTATGGATAGTTCAATCTCTTTTGTAAAAGATACAAGAACACTACTTTACTGAATAGAATTTCTGAGCTTCCTTTGGTGTACCAGCTTATAATGTTGCATAAAGGGGATGGTAAAAGGGGATGCAACTGTAATTAAACCTGTAATGAGATTATTTTGTACTGGTTATTTGTGTTCTCTTTAAAGGACCATAAATTCTACTACGATGAATAATTTAGACTATTGTGTAAGTTTTTATTTCCAGGAGGCATAATTTATGGAATACTAAAAATTACTGCATGGGAAATTTGCCTTAAATTCTGAGAATGCTAAGCAGGAAATTGAGTTTTTAGAGAATGATAAAATATGATCTATTATAAAAACCATCCCTCTTATTCACTGTCACAAGAAAGACACAGTAAACCACAGCCAGTAGTGGATCTGGATACTGGTATTTGAGAACCATTGAATTTAGAGCTTTTAATCTGCTTGATTACGTCACTCACTCACTCCCACCCCAGTATTACTTTCCCTGCAGCTTTACTTCCCTTTCCCAATAGTTTAGATTATTATGCATCAGCCATAGAGGAGCTTTAGATGCATTTAGATTAAAACTGTTTCCAGGTAGAGTGGTACTGTGCTTGTAATTTTTTTTTGGTAATCTCAGGCAGAAAAAGTTCTGCATCTGATCTTCAGGAAGTTATCACCATGACATAAAGACAGTAGTGACAGCAGCAGCCAGACAGTTAAATCTTTCCTGGTGCAATGCAAATACACCTTTGGGAGATTATACATAAGGTCAGATCTTGTTTAATTCTTTCAGATGAGATGACTGAAGTGTAAAGTGAGAGAGCACTGGGCTCAGATGAATAGAAAGATGGATTGTGAGCATGAAGTAGAATAAGAAAATTATTATTTGGGATGAAAAGATTAGTGTCAAAGACTAATTTATACCAGCTCTTCATTTGTATAGATACTATTTTAACAAAGCAGAAGATGATTAATATATAAAGGGAAAGAACTGAGCTTATGAAATGACTTTTCACAGCACAAAGTAAACATTAATAGGTAGTCTTTCCAAGAGAGAGAGGTCAGCGAAGTAAGGATGGTGGGCAGTCAAAAAGAAATGACATACTGCCCCAAAAAAGTCTTCTAGGAAAAGAACACACTCAAAATAGCAATGTTTCCAAATGACTCTGCTTTGTAGAAACCTTAACTATCAAGTGCCCTGGAGAACAGCCAGTGGGATTACCCTTTTTACAACATTGTTAAATGGTGCAGTACAAAAGCCCTGAGGATGCCCTAAAATGAAACTATTCCTGCCTTTGAAGCAGAACTTAAAGCAAAGTACACACATATGCACCCACTCTTTAAATAAATAAGTAGCCTATTTTTTCTTTACTTTTTTCTTTCATGATCAGGGATAGATTTCATTCATATTGAGGGACAGTTCTATGTTTGAGGAATGCAAAGCTCTCCTATTTCTAATCTGTTTCCCCTAAAATTCTGTTTCATTCCCCTTCAGTGTTTTTCCTCCCTCTTCTTCTACTGTGCTTCTTCTTAACACAGTTATTTCAGTCATTATTTTAATTTCTAATGTCTGTTTTCCATTTATATAGGTAACTTCCTATTCCTTTTTTCTGCAGATGATTTCTTTGGTTTTGCTCTCCTTGACCGAACCCTTTTAGATTCCCACATCTTTCCTTGTCCATCTTGTGATTTTCCAGTTTTTCATCCTCATTACTTCCTACTCTCTAGCCTCTGGCTTCCTCATCACATCTTTTGTCAAAAATACTCCATATTTTTGATAGATCACCACTTACTTCTTTCTTAATCCTATCCTGTCATTTTATTGCTGACTGAGATTGGCTTTCAGCTCATTTACCATCATCATGAAGTGATTTGCCCTAGGGCCCAAGCTCACAAAAAATGCCATTCCAGGCAGAAAAAATGGCTGTGTTGAAATGGTCTCTTCTTGCTGGCAAAACTGCTTCCTTCCTCTATCAGTTTCCTGTGTTGATGTTAGCTGTAAGTATATGTTACTTTATATTATACTTCCAGAGCCATCACCAGTGAGAGTAAGTAGAATCTTCTGCAGTAAACAGTGCTGGAACCACTGGGTCCAGGCTAGTCAGACAGACCTAAGAATTAATTCTGGTGTGATAGGATGATGTATGTCTTTCTACTGGCCTATTTGGCCAGTTATGCCCTTTACTGATACTAGTAATCCAGGGAATGAAAAAAGGACTTTGACCTGACTCTCATTCACATTAGCTTTGGAAAAGAGGCAGGTTAAGAAAGAAAATCTCCTCAGCGGCACACTGAGTACATTTGGAGTCAAGGAAGCATGATAAACAGAGGAGCCTACAGCAGCATTTTTTATACTGTCACTTTTCAGCACGGAACTGCAATTTAATTACTGCTACACCTTTTTGACCTAGGAAGGCTGTCTTTCTGCAGTGTCGCTTTTGTGCCAGCTGGAACTGGAAAACACAGGTTGTCCTTCAGGCCAATAGAGAGCAGCTGTGATAGAGGGCCTGGGACCTGCAGAGTGTCTCTGTCTTTTGAAAGGGTACGCTGGTAAGATACTGCTAGAATCACAGGAGCTGAAGTGAATTCCTGTGGCCCTTCCACTGAACCCTCCAAACCATGAAGGAGTGTACAGAGAGTTCATGATCAAGATGATTAGCAAAATGATAAGGTGAGAAACCTTGAACAATTTCTGAGAGGAGCATTGTTTATGCAGCGAGACAGAGCTGTTGTGGGATGCATTTTCTGAATTCAGCCAAAAGAGATGAAAATACTTTAGTCTCTGAACCTCAAATGGACCCTTGCAATACCACATCCTGCTTGGTGGCCAGCTCTGGTGAAACCATGTCCTTTCTCATCATAGCAGAAGCAGACATGTTTTTTAATTAAAAACAGGTTTGGGTTTTTTTAATGAGGACTGCAATTCCAGGCTCCAGACTCTGCTTGAAAAGAGTCCTGTAGCCAAACACAGCAGATCTGATTCCAGACAATTCAGCCATTTTTCTCACAGTTGCCACAGCTCTACAGTTATCTGCACATGCATAGAACTAGCATGGATGCACAATGTCCAAAGTCTCCAGCACCCTACACCCACCCTGCCTTTGAAAGAGATGCCTTTGAAAGTACAGAAGAAACTCGAAGATCAAACAGAGCGAGCAAGCACCTGGCTATGCTATTGCAGATGTCTGTAGTGGCAAGTGCTGACATCAGACTTTGGCTTATCTCCTCTATACATAATGTGTGAAATTTTCTCAACTTTTAGTTGGACAGGAAATAGCTCCCAGTTATATACTGCTGCAATTCACTTTCCTTCAGAAATGCACAACACCAGGAAGGATGCATTAGCATTGCACTGAAGTAGCTTCATCTCTTCACATATTCTGCTACACCATAAGAAGCAAAATGGGTTGAGTGAATAGCTCATGGTGTTTAATAATTTTGAACTGAGTACCTGCTTTGGATTAGGCCAAGCTGGATCTGCTGTGGTTTTGAAGGTTAACTGAGGATACCTGATATTCATCTACTTTGCTTGACAAGCATCTTCCTCAGCTGCAAACATTCAGGTGTGAAATTACCTCCAAAATGGACTTCATGGCTGTCTGTTGCTGGCTCATTTTAGCATATACAGCAAGTTGCTTCAGGAATAGACAAATTTTATTCGTAATTGTTTGGGCTTTTATACTATGTGTTTATCTGCTCTTGGTTGTACTATTCATTCATTATTTGTAGCTCATTAGCTGACAGCAAGTGGTTATATTTTTGGCAAGATTTGCTTTTACTTTCATATTTAGATGTTCTAGCTTTTTATCTTTGTTTTTAACATCACTATTTTACTTGTCATTGTTTTGTGCTTAGAAGCATGAATGTTTTTATGAATGGGCTAAAGAAATTACCCCTCTGACTCTTATTTCATTTTTGTAAGCAGAAATAACCTTGGCTCAGGATGTTCCAAGGATTATTGATTACTGGAGCTGTGCCTCAGGCCATCAGCTCCTTCAAGCCAATCATTAATGCCCTGTGTCAACAAATATTGGAAAAGTGGTGAATGTATTTGCTCCATTCTCTTAACACTTTTCCAAAAGTGTAAGGTGCTGAGAACAGCGTCTAACTAAATTGCAGAATTTAGAGAGAGAGTTCAAGGTGAAAAGTCACCCTCTGGGCCAGGTGAGAAAAAAAGTGGCTTAGACTTTCACCTTTATGGTCAAGATATTGTAAAATATGGAGTAGTAATCAAAAATGTGCTCAATTCTTTTGTGTTCCCTCAACATTCCAACATCCCCTATCTGTTTGTGAGAAAGTGGCAGCATCTATTGCCCATTATAGGACACAGTTTGAGTCTTTCTCCTGTACTCAGTTACACTCAGGCAAATTTGGCTAAAAACTGTGAATTGGGGAAAATAAAACTTGGTCAGTTGTGCTGACCACAGCACAAGCATGTGAAGCACACTTTCTTAGGAAGGCAGGCCAAACAAAAAAATTGCATTATGCAATTGTCAGAAGTATCTATTCATCTATAATTCCATCAAAGCCAGCAGTAAAAACAATGAAGTTCCTACTTTGTAATAGCAGGAATCTGCAAATAAGCAGCCCTGTGTTGTGAGTGAGGAAAGAAGCAGTGTCTGAAGGCACTTGTGGAGAGTCTGCAGAACTTTGGCGTGGCTGTGCTATGGGAGGAAAAGCACTACTGGAGCCCTACTGATCTTGTGCCTGTTCCACATACAGACTGTTATTTCACTGCTGGAATTCTCCAGACATTAAAGCCCAAGCATCAGCAGCAGGCTCCCTGGGTCAGAGGTTACAGCTCCCCACAAGCTGCTGCTGGAGAGATAAGGGTGTGGACTAAGGAGAATGGAAGTGTGGCTGCAAGACCCCTCCAGACTGGTTTCCCTGGAGGAGCTCCTGTCTGGATGGTGTGCTTCTACTGTAAAAGTAGAAAATGAGGATGGCATAAATTATTTAGGCATGGCAGCACTGCCCACAGCCATCCCATGACTTGCATACAAAATCTAAGTTCAGGCCTTTTCTTCTGGGCAGAAGTTGTCTTTGAGGTGCCCACAACCACCAAGATAACTGGCTTGGAAATACAAGTAGGGTTTCAGGCACCCTATTAAAAATTAATTAATTAGTTAATTAATTTATATTAGCATGGTAGTATGTGCTACGGAATCTTCACTACTTCTTAAGAGTAAGATCTGAGTATAGTGAAATACAAAGGGTTGTTGGCCCTCTAAATCAATTTAGCCACAATCCAGCTTCTGTTGCTTTTTTTTGGTCAAGTTTTTTCTATGTCATCTGTGGCAGGATCTAATGCTAACTAGCCATAACTCTATAAAAAGTAAAAACATTCTTATCAGTTTCTGGCTATGCACTGTAATACAATGAATATATGTATTTATTACTATTAATGTT
This sequence comes from Phainopepla nitens, assembly GCA_013400175.1. Classification (NCBI taxonomy): domain Eukaryota; kingdom Metazoa; phylum Chordata; class Aves; order Passeriformes; family Bombycillidae; genus Phainopepla; species Phainopepla nitens. The sequence goes on from VXBQ01005218.1 coordinate 166,080, forward strand.
ATTAATAAGTAATTGTTAATTAGTATTAATATCTGTATTAAAGCCTGCAGTGTGCACGTGCTTCAGCAAACCTGAGGGTGAAGTTGCAGTATGGGTGGATGTGACAGATACCTGCTGAAGAAACAACAGATACACTAAAATGGGTGATTTGGGAACATCATTTGTTCTTTGTGACACAGTTCTACCTGATTGGGTGTGCAAGTGCTCACAGGCTGTGTGAAAACGACAGACAGCCTGCCACAAGAAGCTTTGGGAAAACACATGCCATTCTCCTTGATAATCTGTAATGGCTTTTAACACATGGAAACAAATTCCTATTGCAGCAACCTCAGGGCAGGCTAGCAGGTCCAAGGTCCTCCTCAGGTCCTTAACAGCTGTAGGTAGCTATTCAGTCCTGTGTCTCATGCCTGGCCATACAGGTGTATAAAGCTGGCAAGGCAAAGGAGTTGTCACACCCTCCTTGCACTTGTTTGTGCAATGACCAGCAAGAATTGCAGTCCCTGCTGTCTTTTGGGAAATAGCTGCTACTCGGCTCAGATGTAAATAGACATGAGAAAGCATGAGGCTGGCTATAGTTTCTATATTTTCTATCACAGACAAATTGAGAAGACATAAAATGAAGAAATAACTATTGCACAGGCAGCTACTGTGCAAGCAATATTTAGACTTTCTGGAAAAGGCAGATTTGCTATAGATGAACGATCTATTTAGAATTCTCGTTCCTTCTTTGACTAAGCTGTTGTTTGTTCATAGATCATTAGTGGCCAATGATCTTTTGTCCTGTAACCAGAATGTCCTGTGTTCAGACAGTATGTCTCAGTTACAGTGGATCTGATACACTGGTGCCCTCTTGGCTTCCTCAACATTTAAACATTTAGGAGAAAGCTGTAGCACAGGTTTTTAGCTCACTGTTTTGATGCACTACATGTCTGCACAAACACAATTAACTGGTTTAGAGCTGTTTTTTTCTATGAACTTCCTTCCTCCTCACTAATTAATGGAAATGCAAATGAGAGATTAAATTACAAGTGAGAGAGTCTGTTCTCACTCTGTGCTTCACAAGTATCCCAGGGGTAATAAAATAAAAAGACCTGAGCAGAGCACATTCATTCTGAAAGCAACTTGAAGGTGTATAGCATAAGTGAAGATAACAGAAACAGAAGAAGCAGCTGCCTTGAGTCATAAAAAAATACCAACAGTATTCTTGCCTCAGGGATATTTTCACAGACTGAGGAAAATCTGAACTATTTGTTTCTGAAGAATCCTATCCTTATACTCTCAACACATATTGGACAGGCACTGTGAATCTCTCTACTTCTTGACTCTATCATATTATCTTTTGGATGTAGTTGATGGTGATTTGCACAAAAAATTGCCCTTCTTCTGGATTGAAATAGTCATTTTTATACACTTGACAGGTGGAAAGGGGAGGGACTTGTGAAGCAATACATACAGGTAACCGACAACCAAACCACAGCTGAAAAGCAAAGAGTAGATTCATTTCATTAACTCCCTAAAAATGCTGGGTGGCAGAGACACACATCAGGCTTAGTTCATCTTAGTGAGCAGCAAAGGGGCTCACTGCCTGTCCCAGTACATCAAAGGACTTCATACATGTGCAATTTATCACAAGACTGTGCTTTTATGATATGTCTCTCTCTCCCAGTAAGAGACTCAAGTGTCCATGACAGTTTCTTGTCTCTGTATAGGAATTCTACAGGCAGAGGATGACCAACACTAGGCATGATAGAGTTTTCCCATACCAACAATCTTAGCATTCCCAGTTTCAAGGTCATTTTAAGAAAAAACTATTCCCTCCTCCCCAAATCTTCTGGTTTTAATCCTTTCCTCCCAACTGTGTGCAAAGCCACGTCTTCCATGGACCTAAGTGCTATTAGATTCTCTGCAGAACAAAATCATATCTGCTTGTGTGTGTAACTATTGTATTTGTTAAAGCTGGCAGGAAAAATACCTTGCATACACACAAACCCTTCATCTAGAGTAATGAAATGAAACATATTTCAACACCCTCATTTCACTTTATTTTGTAAGTTTTGTGTGACTATATTCTACTTGTTATCATTAACCAACAGTGGTGGCACAGGGAAAAGTGTCCTGAGATGAAAAGTCCACTTAAGGATTTGAGATTTGGGTCTGTGATAGGGTGTTAACCAAGGACTGATTTGTCCTGCTGGCACTTTACATGTTCTCAGGAGAGCATACAGTTGAGCCAGCAATCCTCAAGGTGATGTAGAAGTGCAGTGTCATTCCAAGAGTCAGTAGGCCTCCATGGAGGAAGCAAGACTGCTCAAAAAACCCCATTGCTGGTATACACCTGAAAACTCCATCCTTACGCATGGAATGTAGTTACCTTGCATCCCTTAAGCACCTGATTTACCTGGTTTCTTGGCATTAGTTATAATATTTGCAGCTCTGTAACCTTTCACTCAGGCTGCTGTAGCAGCATATTTTTTCCCCAAAGAGGCTCAGTTTCCAAAGGCCTCAGTGAGAATATTTTTCCTTTCTTGTCCTCTGCTCTTACTCACATACTGCTTTTCTCATGGCCTGGCACCTGCAACCCTGCTGCTGTTACAGCAGGTTCTCTCATGGGAAGGAGCTACCACTGGCATGAGAATCACCCCTGCTTCCCCCTTCTTGTTTTGCAGATTTCAGTTCATATTAGAGAAAACATGCATAGCAAAGTAGGTAGCAGTCACTCAATAAATATTATCATAGCAGAAATCTGAGGAAGGAATTTAATACAATGAGTAGTATTTCGATCTCGGTGAATTTTAAAGGAAATTTTTCTCTACTGATATGCATTTTCTGGTTTGCAGTTTGAAGCCATTAGACTCCGATGGGTTCCAAATAGTTTTCATTCAAATTCATAAATTCCGCAATGGTTATTTATAACTCAGCTTCAGATTGATGCAAAAGCATGGCACAGGTTCACTAAAATATTTGCAAACGGAAGATAAGGAGTCTCTCCAACCACTTCAGGTAGTTTTCATCTTAAAATAACTTTAGGTCTGAGGCAACAAATAAAGTCAGATATCTTGATGTAATTTGAAGCATACTAGAATAGCAAAAAAGATTTATTTCTGTTTATTATCCTTTTTCTACTTGATAAACTGATCACCTACATGACTTTAATTGTTTATATTGGATCCTTAACCAAACTTACTCTAAGACAGAACAACTTATCATCCTAAAAACATCTGGCATTGTTTCCTTCTCAGCTTAAAAGCAAACTTTTAAAACATAACTTAGCTTTTATTGAAAGCAGTGATGAAGTTTATGATTAGACAAGGTTTTGAGATTTGTGTCAGGGATACTGGAGTACAGGGGAATGCGGGTCCAGAAAAAAAAAGCCGAAAATTAAAATTATTCCAAATTTGCTTTGTGTTACACCATGGGCACTACACAAAGGTTTTTCAATGATCAGTTTAGTTTTTCTTTAATCAAGTTAATGAAACTTTACCTATGGGATGGGATACAAACAGCATCCATCCAGCTTCCCAGGAAATGAGTCAGATTTTTGAAGCAAGATAGCACCATTATATAAATAGCCTGACTTTCAGCCATAAAATCATGCTGTTTACTACCTGAATTAAAAATCTGAAACTTCTGCTTGGAGTAGTGAATTTCTCTGGGAAATACATTCAAATTCAGGTATGGGAAATAGGCACAACCTGAACTGAACCGTGTCAGTGCACAGTTGCCATTAAAACAGAATGAGATCTTATTTCCAGCCAATCTTTATTCTACTTTCATTGCCAATGCCTGAATTTCAGCCATGAAGTATTTCTCTGCATGATTAAGAATTTTACAATGAGTTCTAATCTTTGGCCAGATTTCTTATTCTTCTAGTCTGGGTCATTTTTTTTTTTTTGGTTTTCGTTTTTGTTTGTTTGGTTGGTTTTCGTGGGGTTTTTTTGTTTGTTTAAAGATAAGTAAAACTGAACTCTGTAATCATTCACTACAAACCTGTTTTCTGTCTTCAAATCATTCTTTTGAAGGGAAGTGAGGAATACGAACAGTTATATTTCCACAATCCTGACTTTTGTGTTGGCCCTGGGGTTTTCTTAATAGATCCTTACCTTATAATAAAATTAATAATTCCCTGGAGGAGAAAATTATCTTAAAATATCCACTGAAGAATATTCTGAGTTCAATATGCCACTGGTCAGTTCTCCACCACGTACTTTGTGTCTTGAGGCTTCATGTATGACTGAATAAGGCAATACTACACGTTCTTAAATGATATAAGCAAAAAAGAGCATGACTCTTTTCACAGGACTCTTGGCACATTTGGAAAGAGTCCATTTAATTTTTATAATTTTTAGCAAGTTCACCAGGTAGCTTTCATAAAACAGATAGCATTCCAATGAATTTTCAGGGGTCAGTCTTTTCATATGAACTACAAAAATGAAAAAATACAACATGAAATGCAAATGTTGAATAATCCTTCAGGTTCAAACATATGTCAGTTATATTCTATCTGTTTCTGTAATGGAAGACAACAGCACAGAAAACATCTGGATCAAAAAAGCTTGTCCCAACTGTATTTTACAAAAGTGATAAATATTAAGATGCGCCATACAATACAAAATTTATATGTCAAAATCTCATTATTTCGATATTTAATTCACAAAATAATTTTAGCACAAAGTTTCAAATCTGAATAGTGAAATGGAGCTTTTTGAAGAAGAGCTGTGGAAGAACTGTGGCCCTGAGCTAGGAATGAACACTCTCAAAATTGCTTCAAGGACTCTGCAAGTGCCTAGGAGCAAAATCTCTGGCAGCTCAATACTGGGTGGAAAAAAATTTAAGTAGGAATCTGAGAATGCGGATGTTTCATTTGTAACATTTTTGAATAGATTATTTTTCTCTGGGCACTGTTTTTAACTAAAAGACAGTGGTGCATTCATTTGTGTAAAGACCTGCTGACTGTGTCTTTAACTCAATGTGTGGGACCTGACGTGTCTGGAAATCTCAGTGAAGTGAAATTGTTTCCAACAGACCAAGGGGTCTCTTCAGACACTTGGAGCATTCATGGGGCTTAGCTTCAGCTCAGGATGACCAAGGTATGGAGTAATTAGTGGCCATACTCAAGGATGAGTAGAACTCATCCTTGTATAGGTTTTTGCAGCATAAATTGTTGTCAAGCTCTGCTCTGTTCTCTGTGTTCCACATATTTTGATCACCAAAATATTCGTGTTGAATCACGTCCCTAACTGGGCAGAATTCCCTGTGTTTTACCCACTGCTTTGTCTGCTGCATCCCAAGAAAGTAGAGACTACTGCAAGGTTTTCTATACCACATCTAAATTCAGTGTCTAAGTCTCAGTACTTCCAAGAGCTCTCTTTTAAGTCCCTGAATATCTTCTAGGAACTTGCCAACATACAGCATGGGATGGGGTGTTTGTGCTGAGCTAAGCCAGTATGGAGGTGTTTTAATTGGTGTTCTACTGGAGGTGCTCTAATTGCCTGCATTCTGCCAGCCCCAGTGATGAAAGGTAATCACAGGGAAATAGTTAGACTAATGTGATAAACACAATAGCAGCGCTGCTACAGGCTCTACTAAATGGAAATGAACTCTAGAATCCATAATTGCTAACCTGTTTTTAATCAAAATAAGGTGATTTGAGATACTAAATTCTCTAACTATTTCCCAGAGAGCAGTTTTCATCTTAGTTGTTTAAAACACTGTTCAATAATGAGAGTTTCCTACTCATTTTTTACACAAGAAGATATACTGATGTTAATTTTGTTTTATGCTATTCCTATAACATAATCTTAGAATAGCCTTCAAGTTTTCTTCTAAGGATTGACTACCAATAATGCGCACAGGCTTTTGTTGTGCCTGAGCTTGCTGTGTCTGAGCTGCCAATCCCGGACTTGCTGCAAGTACCATGAAGGCACAATGAAGCACAAAACAATATATTGTTTATATTGTTTTCAATTTAAAGACACAAGAATGAAAAATCTTGAAGATCATGTGTATATCTAAACTATATTCTTCATCGTCCTCTTCAAGGGTCCTCCTGGACATAAAAAAATTTAATCGTGTCAGCATCCTCTGTCCTCTACGTGCATAATACCAGAACCCTACTTGTTCAAATACAAAAAATAAAATGCAATTAGAGGTTATACTTAAATTTACATCACTTAAAGTATCTGGTTTTGATGAGATATAAATACAAGCTCATCAGTTCTAAGTATGTATCAAAATTGGCATTAGGTGCAAGACTTTCACATTCACGAGCATATTGGCAAAAATCAAGAAATAAGTGGGCTCTTTATTTCAGGATCTAAATATTTTCTCTTCTAGCAACAGAAACTGAATCCTGCTCTTAAGAAAAGAAAGGGAACCAGAAAACATTCCTCCAATTGTGATTTTCATATGCTGACCTTAGTCATGAAATCTGCCCAGAAAAACCCTAAAGTCCAAGACACTTGCAGAGGATGCAGGGCAATTTTGTAGCTATACTGACTGCCATACAGAAAACCTGGTAGTAAATATTTTAACAGAAAAACTCTTCATAGAAGAACACACTTATCAAAACGCCCTCTGAAATTATAATATTAAAATTATAAAAATACGGTCTTCTAAATTATCCAGATAAAATGTTTTAATTTGTTTTATTTTTTTTCAAATTAGAACCACGTTGTATAATTTTGCAAAAAAAAGTCCTGTATATCAGATTTTGGTGTTGATATGTAAAGGGCTAAGTTCTCCCCTTATTGTAAAGTTTCACACTCCTCCAATCTTAAGGGAATGGTCTCTCTGTACTTCAGATTTTTGGCACAAAATGTGTTTCTAGCCAGACTATAGTATTAAGTATTATTCAATATCTATGTATGGAACAGCATGTTTTAAATTTTGGAAACGCAAAAGAAATTTGATTACACCCCCTTAGTATGTTTTTGTTTGAGTCAGCTCTCACTGGATTGTGAGAATTCTTTGGAAGCAGTGTTTTCCTGTGTCACATGTTTCTTCTGGAAACATGGCAAGCAGAAAAAAAAAGTTTGGTGATAGTTTATAGGACCCACATTTTATGAGCTAATGACATAAATATAACCTTAAAAGCATAACCATAACCTAAATTAATGAGGATTATACTTAAAGTCCTCTAGGACTTAGTAGCCAAAGGAACTTCTTTTTTGGGGGTTATCCTGGAGTAAAACATAATCCAGCACCCTCATAAAGAGACAGTGGCCTCTGTCTCAGTGTCCTCCCTGCCCTTACCCTGAGGCCCTCAAATTTTCTACTTAGCTAAAGTATTGATAGACAAGATCAGTGAAAAGTTTTGCCTCTCTTCCTGTGAAATAGAAATCTTGAGCTTTTTCACACTGTACATTCACACAAGAAATTTAATTTGATTTAATCATAACTTGAATTAATCATAAGCAGAAATGCCATTTTCCAGGACAGCCCAGAATGGATTGATTAGAGCATTCTCTAGTGATGTGAGAATCCTAAATTATATAAGAAATAATTTTGAGAATTGTGCTGGCTCTCTCTCTCTCTCAGACTCCAAATCCCAAACTGGAGTTGAAAGGCCTTTATTGAAGGACTCGTTAAAACTCGTGCAGCATTGAAAAGTTTGTTTAAATTCATTAACATTTTCAGACAAGGATATTTCAGTAAAAGCCAACTTTCAGACTTTCTATTATATTCTTTCCTGACAGCTACAAAAGATCTACATTTTCATTTCTGGTTAACTTTAAAGATGACTGAAAGTTAGAATAAAATGTCATTATCTGGTATGTCCATAGTGATGGAAGAACAAGAGAAATGTTAAAAATGGAACAATATGAAGCAAATCGTTGATTAAAGATTCTCTGGCCATCAATTTCTGTATTTCCAGTCACAGCTGTATACCGGTTCCAATAGAAAACAGAAACAGTTCCCTGATGGTGCAGTGTTGTAGATTATATATTTGGAGGAGGGCTTGACCATTTGAAAACCTCTCTTTCCTCAATTAATTCCTTCTCAATTTCTATGGTCTCAAGGCTCCCTCTATGCAAGTTTCCTTCCTGCCCATACCCTGCCAAGGACTTTCACAGCATCCTGCTTGTCAGTGCTGCCATCAGTTACCTGATGAGTGCGCTCACTGCTGATTTTGTGTAGTCACATCAGATCAAGCCACAATTCAATCTTACTTCAATTCCTGGCTCTAGCAGTGGCCAAATCCTGGTGTTTCAGACAGTCAGCTCCCCCTGAAAATATTCTTGCTTAATTTGCAGCTTTATGCATGGTGGAAAGATTACTTGGGATAAATCTGGATCTTTTCAGCTTCTGTGGCGATCAGTTTATAATGAATATCAGTACATAGACAGGAAATAAACTTTGCATGTCCATAGTCTGTCACTCTTGTCCATTCTCTTTCCTGGATTTAATTCTTCTTCCCTAATATGTAAATATATATGTAATATAATTAATTAGATAGAAGGTGTACAGGATTTAACAAGTGTCCTCCCTTCCCTGCCTCACCTGCACTGAGTTTTTCTTTATACTTTGAGCTGCCAGTGCTCTCTGAGGCTTTAACATCTGTTCCGTGGAACACAAATTCTGGAGTTTAACAAATAGAAATGTAACATTGTCTCAGTCAGATATTTAAATACATGATCCTTAGTGGAAGACAGTGGAAGACCGTGCTGGAAGACAGGCTGAAATTACAGCATGATAATTTGTTGTTCTTAGTTTTAAGTAGACTCCATTTTACTTTTCATGAAAGACATTTAGCTCTCTTATTATGAGACAATAAGGCAAAATGAAGTAATATTGTGTAAACCAGTTATTCATTCAGACATGCTAACTAACAAGCCTGGAATTTTTCCAGAGCATAAAATTTGACATACCCCTAGGAAAAGGTCACATAAAATAAACAGTTTAGGCAGACAGGGGAAAAATGCATCCAAAAAACAAATCTCAGATTCCAGAAAATTCAAACCAAAATATTCTAATACTTCCAAAACTGTTTGGTTGGTGGTTTTTTTTTTTCATTTTTTCACATTGATTAAGAGGGAAACAAAGGCTATTTGATAAGGCTATTTATGTACCTATATGCTAGTTGAAATCATTGTGTTTAAGCTCTTATTTGCCCTATTCACCCACTACAGCAGGAAAGAATAAATCAACCAGAAAACTTGCATAAATCACAATGATGCCTTAGTTCACCTTAAGACACAGAAAATCTAAGTTCAAATGTCCTCTTTCTGATTTATAGTAGGAATGACAGCTATATCCATGAGATATTCTGATTTTCATTTTGTTCAATCTTTCTGATGAATTAGGGCTTTTTTTAATAAATTGGAGCAAATTGAAAACGATTTGTCTTTTAGTGACGTATTTCAAATTTGTTTCACTTGTCATATGGTGCTGCCCATCTCCAGATCTCCTACTCGTATAATTCCATTCCATTGTGGAAATTGACTGATTCAAGTTTGTGTATGGTGTATTCAAACTCTGTGAATATTCAAAGTAAAAACCATACTTAAATTTTACTTCTGTAGGTGCTTCTCCATCAGCCTGAGATGCTGCCTTCTCTAAAATGAAACATAAAGATTGTCTTCCATTATTATGCTGCTGCGATTCAGAAACTGTGGGTTCAAAGGACTCTGAAAGATGTTGCTGACAGCGCTGTCTAAACATGCTTGATGCTGCTTCAAAACTTCTGGTTCTAATTTGTTTTTTTCCAATTAGATAAGAAACTTGAGAATAGGCAGAGGACAGACACACACAGAGCCACCACTACATCCCCACCCACACACATAAAGTCATACAGACATTATTAGTACACTCATTTTTAATCAGTCAGCCTGAGCCTGTGAAACCTGCCTGCAATCCATGGCACTGCAAGCTTGCACTACAGCCTGCTCATACAACCAGCCTCTCATTCTAGGCACCCCAACTGATTGCCCATTCAGACATATCTAGCCCTATATCCAGCCCTGTGGGGCTGCCAAGCCTGAATAGCTGCAACAAACCCTGGAAGAAGCAATATATAAAATAATATAATTATAGTATAATATAATCAATATATGTGCAGAGCAGCATAGGGTTTGGCATGGACAAGTGTGCATGGTGAGAAAGTGGGAAGATAGCCAGGATGTCCATTTCCCAGAATTTCACATAAACCCTTGTAAAATCAGAACCTGATTCTGCTCTTTCCTCTTGTTTCAAGGATTTTTTAGCTCCTCATTTCTCACATTGCTTCAATGTATAGTGATCTATGTTCCTCCCTTTCTCTCAACCTGTAATATTTGAAGAAATGCCTTTAGACCTGTCCTTCTCTTTAATAATTCCATCACAAACTGTAGTGGTGACACAAGCTGTCAGATTAGCTCTCATTCTGGGCTGCTGAACAAACAACAACAACATCATTAATTTCTTTGTGAGAAAAGAGGGTAAGCAAAGAGATGAGAAAATAGCGGGCATAAAGCTGTTTGCCAGCTTCATGTGGAATTCACACAATATCGAGGGATGGTGCTGACAGCACATAAGGGCAACACTTCATTTAATGCATCAGTGCCTCAAATGAGCATGACCCACAGCTTTGCCCACGCAAAGATGTTTAAGATTTTTTAAAGGGTGGACTTGCTCTGTCTAGTTCATTTTAGGCTATATTTCTCTATGTTATTTTTTAAAAATGTATTCATGCCTATGTGTTTCACATCTCCTATCAACTCATTTAAATAAAGGAGACCTATAGGAAACCTCCAGTTTCCTAGTCTACTAATATGGGCTCACAGATAATCCGAGAACAGTGATGTTCAAATTGGTTTTCAATGCCTTGCAGACCCCATAAATAACAGGAAGGGAAAAATCCTCCTATGAGGGCCTGTAGTGACAGAACAAGGAGGAATGATTTTAAAGTGAAAGTGGACAGGTTTAGCTCAGATATTTTGATGAAATTCTTTACTGAGGATAGTGAGATGCCGGAACAGGTTGCCCAGAGAGGTGATAGATGCTCCATCCCACAAGGCCAGGTTGGATGGCGTGTTGTGCAACCCACTCTAGTGGAAGGTGTCCCTACCCACAGCAGGTGGGGTGGACTAAAAGACTTTTAAAGGTCCCTTCCAAACCAAATCATTCTTTGATTCCATAATCATACTGTTATGGTATGTTCTAATTTTGTTCTCTTTTTGTGTCCTGAACAGCTAGGTCTAGGCTTAGAAATTTTCACCTCCTTTTCACACACCATCTTCTCATTCTGTAAAAGTATTTTTCAAGCATCTATTCTGCTGAATTTCACTGTATATGGGAAATACATAGTTCTGTTCGAACAAAAATTCCATGAGAGCTTAAAGCTGCTGTTTAATTGGGAATATTAAATAGACAGTTGGAATTGAAATTGGAAAAGCTCTTTCCAGAAAAGATAAAGCTCATTCCATGTTCTAATGACTTCCTTATATTTTAGAATATGTCCAATGAAAGGTGTTAGTAAATAAAGTGCTTGTAGGATTGAGATTTCCATAAAATAACAAAAGAGGAGATCTGGGACTGGTTTCAGTGTGCTGTTCTCTAACTACATTGGTTTAGATACTCTAAATTCCAAATTTACAATTTGCATAATTGTAGGGGCCTAATGATGCATTTTTGTCCTAACCAAAATCTTCCTCGTTGGACTTTCTCCCCAAAATAAGGCTCAGAACTAAAAGACTAGAAGTTGTGGCACCATAACAGACTGTATATAAAAAAAGACACCATACTATTTTCTTTTTTTAATTTTTAATCAGGGGTTTTCCCTCTCCTCATGCTAAGAGATCTGCAGATGGTTATATGCTGATTCTTTTTTTTTTTTTTTTCCCTCTAAAGGAAAAACAGACCCTCTATAGCGCAGAATTTAATTCTGGGTTAGGATATCATTGCTGTTAATGGGCCTTTCCTTCATATGCAAAGGACCATCCCACTGTTAGTTTTGCTGACAGACCAAGCCTGCTGGGTGTGCCCTCCTGAGGCACCTTCCTGGAGTGGTGGCTGTGCTCCTGGGTGAGGGCTGCAGCCTTTGACTGCAGGGTTTGGTTCTCCGGGGCTGTACTGCTCTGACAGGAGGCACTGCCCAGAGAAACATCTGTCAGTGGGGAGAGGCAAGCGGCCCCCAAGGTAAACAGCTCATAGTCAGGCATTTAGAAGAAGCATTCTGATTGCAGGGAGGAGATAATAATGGGGTGGACTGCAAGCACCCTGCAGGACTCCATTTAATGTTCTCTTCATTTACCAAGCCATTAAACTGGAGCTGATTTTATTATCATAATTTTTTCCACTGGCATCTGAAGAAGTTTTATGGCTTTCAATAAAGCCTTCACTCTACTCAGAACCCTGTTTGATTTTATTATAACATCTTCTAGTGAGATTTATGTTCTTGTTTTGCTTAAGATTCACATTTTAATGTAGTCATAAAAACAAGTTAGGTTTCCTTGTTTGAAGGAATCTTATTTAGTTAATTATCAGACACCACGTGTCAAATCATTTAATTTGGCTTCTATTATACAACAACTGTTATTTATTTTCTTGACTTCACAATGAAGAGAAGTTAGACACAAACAAGTATGTAGTAGGAATTGTCACATAAAAAAGGTACGTATTTCAGAAATGGGGATGTTCCTTTGGACAAAGTAAAGAGCCTCTCTCAAATTAGGAATTAATACAACCATCCCAGACCTTTTTAAAGTTAACTTTGTGTTCTTTCTGTTTTACATTTAAATTTGTTCTTTTTGCCAGTAAAATCTCATGTGATAATCTCATGGCAGTGTGACATTAAAGTTTGGTCATCCCAGAGATTTCCTTCCAAGACAGTGTTTGATCATTTCCTAGGCTACAGGTTTCCTTGCAGCCTAGATTTAAGGTTCCTATAACTATCTAAAAGATTGGACTAAAAGTATGATGATTTATAAAAAAATATGTGTATGTATTCCTCCTAATGGAAAAGAAAATGTTTTTGAAGGCTCTTAGTAATTCTTATGATCTATAAATCCCAGATTAACTAAATGAGTCCTAAAGTCAATAAAACCAAAGCAGGATCTCCATACTACCAAAAAAAAAAAAAAAAAAGGAAAAAGAAAAAATTCTGTTACATTCTGCCACAAAGCAAGTCATAATGTATGTTTTCTTCAAGAGTCAATATAACCCATGTGTGCCATTCTCACTGAGAGGTCTCACAGTACTTCTACTCACAGTAGAAGTTTTAGGGTTGATACAAGCTGATCCTCTGTTATCCTTCTCACCTCATGGTCAGCACTGACTTATTCTGTGAAATGAGAGGGAATCTCCCATTTATAAAAGTGCACTGAGAATTGGTATTCCACAAGTTTAGACCACTTAATTTTTTCAGTAGAAATGTCACTGGATTTTTTTTTTTTTATTACTCAGGTAATATTGGAGGATTGTTCCATAGGATGATACTCTTTTATGTTAACCAAAGGAGGCTCTGGCAATAAGCCTGACTTCCAAGACGATCATGAATCAAAAAACAGATGGCAGAAGATCAGGGCTTTGCTCACCAGACAGAGACTGAAGTCTGCAGAATTTTCTCTCCAGAAGGTCCAGTGTTGATGGCTGAAGGCTATCACCTTTTTATTGATCTTCTAATTAAAATTCAAATACTTTGTTTAATTACTTGGTCTATAAATTTTTCCACTTATAACAGAAACATAACATTTTTGTGAGCGTTTAGTTGTACTATTATTATTATTATTATTATTATTATTATTGGCATTCCAGTCTTTGTCAGCTCCATATTTTTCCTGTGTTACTGGCACAATAAAGAGTCCAAACTAGAAAAAGAGACTTCCTTGGTCTCAGTTCATTTCAGCACCATTACAAAGACTGTTAGTACAAATTATGTTTTAAAAAATCACAATTGAATTTAATTCAATATATTTAAATATATGTTTTTATACTTGTTAAAAAAAAACCGGAACATTTCAAAGTAAAAAAATAATTTAAAAATAATTTTTACAAGTGCCTGGCATTTCATTTATTAGGCTTGTTAAAAAAATTGTCTCCATTCCAGTGATTTCAAACTACTTCACAAAGTTGACATTAATTAATTAAACATGTCCATTGACCCAAATCTATTTGTGTTGGATATAAAAAATATTTGGTCTAAAAGTTTCACCTTGCCCTATGGCTGAACTTCAGTTACTGTCAGTATGAGTTTTATCTTCTTTAAAAAGTTGTGACAGTAATATTGTACCCTTGTGAGAAATTACTTAATTAGTGCCTTCCAATTACTGAGGTCACTGAATGGAAAATTCTGAAAGTGTAATATCATGCTGAATAGAAATTGGAAGAGAGACTAGAATTGATCACTGCTCCAATCGGATCTATCATGCTCTGACCTGGGTCATGGTGTCCCCATGGACACCAAATGATCCCAAACAATAAATTGGAGAGCACACCAAATTGCAACAGCTGGTGGCTGCCAAATGCCCTGATGAACGTGCATTGGCATGTTGCTCTTTGGACTTCTTAAGCAGCAAAATGCTCAACTATAAATCAAATCATTCCCGGAACCTTGTCTTATTATGGTTCTCTCTGTCATCACTATTAAAATTATGGTCCACATATTTTACCCCCCTCAAAATTTTTAGAAATAAAAAGATGTAGAAGAAAATTTCTGCCATAAAGATTAGACCAGAATCACAGCTGTAGCGCTGAAGTATTTGTTAAATGCGTACCAAACTCCCAAAAGTGATGCTCACAGTTGATAAAGTTCTGGCCCACGTGTAGCTACAATCCGTTATATAAATGGGCAACCTGAGTAAAGAGATTTACGTGCTTCACTCCAGAAGTCAGAAGGAGAAGTCTTAGTAAAACACGATACCAATGATTCTCAATACCCAGCTCATAATGTATTCTGCAGTATGCCGTGTTAGAAATAAGTGCCTAAAGCAGATGAGGGAAATGACAAATTAGAGAGGGCATGTACAACGAAGTGGAGGACTTCTAAAGCAGTTATGTCAGCAGCATCTGCACAAAATTATTCCTTTTTTTTAATTTTGTTACTTTTGTCTTGTGTCATCTCGTCATTAACTGTAACAGCGTATTTAGAATTTAAAATTATGTTACTATCTAGAGACTCAGTCATCTAGATGGTCTAGACATTAAAAATTGTGTTTGGGGTTCTTTTTATTGAAACGACTGTGCATAATCCAAAATATTTCAGGCTAAATTCTCCAAAGTAGTTAGTGTCTTACTTCTGTTGAAATCAGTTTTATTTTTGCAGGCCAGATGGAGAAGAACTGTAGAATCCAGAGAACAAGGCATAATAAAATAATAGGACAAGCAAGTGTAGGGAAAGTTTTATTTTCTTTCTTTCTTGTTTCTAATTTTCCTTAAGAATTTAAAAAAGCTTATTCTGTGTGTCTTTGGTCTCCTGTAACTGCAGTGCTGACTTAGGCTGTCAATGTGTGATATTAAGCACTGGCTTTCATTGCTTTTTGCTGACTTACGTGAACTAGCAAAATTTATAATAGTACCCCAGCTACTCAGGAAATTAACAGTCAATGAATATTTACTGGAAGTGAAATGTTGTCTACCAAAGAAATATAATGCCCTCTGGCTTCTGGCTGGTAGTATATCAGGAGCACTGGAGTCAGTTGATTCTGGTTTTGTCATGTGGCTGATTATTTGTCTTAAAACTCTGATTTATGACATGGGCTCAGTGTATAACTTATCTACTTATTGATAGCAGTCCCTTTTTTTACACATTTGTTACTTGGCATACAAGGAAAATTTAAATGTTCATAAAAATGCATTCTGAATCCCTTTCACTTCAAGAGTTTTGGGAAGACCTAAAGGGAGATGAAAAATATTTCCAGGCATACCTCTAAGTTTGTGATATGAAAGAGAAACTGGAGAAGAAGAAATCTGCAGTACTAAACATGAGGAAGAACTCCTTTACATTGAGGGTGGCAGAGAACTGGAACAGGCTGCCCAGGGAGGTGATGGAGTGTCCCTCTCTGGAGGCATTAAACACCCACCTGTATGAGTTTCTGTCTTACCTACTTTAGATGGCCCTGCCTTGGCAGGTGGGTTAGACAGGATATCTCCAGAGGTCCCAGCTCTAAGGATTCTGTGGTTCTGTGATATAGTGGGCTCAGAAGACTTTCCAACTTGACAGTAACCATAAATGTCATAGACTGCAAATTGTTAGACAAGAAGTAAAATAACAAAAGTACTCAAATCCCATTTTAAAATGAGACTTGGACATTTAGATTCCAAAATACCATGGAAAATCAAAAGGCTTCAAGTTGGCAAATAGAACTTAGGCTCCTAATTTACAAGAGCAATTCAAAATATTTTTAAATTGTAGCCCTTTAATGGTTGTTTTGAGAATACAAAGATCCAGATATGACTGTCAGTTTGGAAAAGCACAGCCTTCTTACATTAAATACTTATTAGATGAGATGTTCGGTCCTAATTTCCCACATTACAAATTTACGTTATGCTATATGTTGAGCTGAATGATTAACAGATGAACTAATTAATGACAATAGTACATGAATTGCAATTAATAGCAAAGTTGAATTAAGATTACTTGCAGAAAGTATTTGTCTCTGCCAGCTATGGGTTCTTGCAAGGTTGGTGTAAACTGTATTTCCCAAACAGGTGCAATAATAAGCTCTAAGTGACTTAATGTGTTCCACCACAACAATTCATACCTGGGCATGAAATTCATTCCAAATTTAAGAATTTTTTTAGTGGATATCCATTGAATTAATCAGAAACTGGTCATCAGAGATCAAATTTGTCTGCAATGATTGTGTAACCCCATGCTGGGACACATTAAAGAAGAATGCCATTCTAGAAGTATATATTTTTATTTTCAATAAAATAGGCAGTTTAAGAGGGTTTTTGCTTTTGTGTGGAGCTTTGAAGGTTTTTTTGTTGGGGTTTATTTTGTATTTTTTTTTCAAGGGTTTTTTCCCTTCCTCTTTCTCCCATCTTTCTCCCCCTCTTACACCCACACAGAGAAATCATTCTCCGTTTTCCAAACTTGCTTTGACACTTGCAAAATGGTCTAGTGAACTCTGCAATGACTGCAAGGGAAAAGTCTATTGTTTCAAGCTTTAATGAAAATTCCAATACCATCTATGCATAGAGGCTGCTACATAATCAGTATGAATTAGGCATGTAGAACAGTAATGTCAAATTCATGACCTACCAGAAAAATTACTTTGGCCCATAGATCAGTGTTAGCTGTGCTTATCCTAGAGCTGCAGGACCCTGAGGGATGATGGTGGCTAAACACTGGCTGCAGTCAGGAGCTGACTGCACTGACCCTGTGCGGGAGATGTTGTCCTTGGTGGGGAGCACAGGCAGCAAGAACCCTTCCCCAGCACTAGGATAGGCTCTGTAATCCACCTGGACAGAATGATTGCCCACTCTCCTTTTCAGTGCTGGCCCTGCACACTGATGTTGGTTTGGGATGTGCTCCAGCCCACTTCTCGCTTCTGAGTTGCCCAATGGCAGGCAAAAATATCAAACAAAGCCTTTTTGCCCTTTATGGTTGTTGTGAATTAGTAGCAGCTCAGCTGCTCACTCACTCCAGTGGCATGGGGGAGACAATTGAAAGTGCAAGAGTGAGAAAATGCATGGGTTGAGACAAAAGCAGTATATTATTATTATTATTATTATTATTATTATTATTATTATTAGCAGCAGCAGCAGCAGCAGCAGCAGCAGCAGCAGGAGCAGCACCAACAATAATATTGTAAGTAAAGGTAAAAAATAAAAAAAAAAACCCTAGCAGAGATAATAAAAGCCAGGAAAGACAAATGATGCAAATATAAACAATAACTGCCCAACACCCAACCAATGCCCAGGCAGCCCCCATGCAGCCGGGCTGTGTGAGAAGCACAAAAGGCCTTGAATCTGTGTAAACACTGCTCAACATCAGTTAAAACATTCTATTATAATCAGCACTGTTTCCAGCACAAATCTAAACCACAGCCTCGTACTAGCCACTGCAAGGGAAAACAACTCTATTCTAGCCCAAACCAGCACACTGGTGAGCTTGGTTTCTGAGGCTGGTAAGCATACTTATTCTCTTGCCTTTCAGCCCCTAAAGTTCTGACAGCCCTGAGCCAAATAATTTACTCATTGTATTTACTCGTATCTGCCCCAGAATAATTTTCAGATATTCAAAGAGTATGTTTTTGAATCAATAAAGCTTCTGAAAACACATCAGTTAATTCACTAGAAGGAAAGCACCTGAGTCTGTTCAGGGCTTTCCTTTTGTTTATTATTTGTATGCAAATAGTTTCTTTATTCAAAATGCCACATGATATTTGCAGGCAATCATCGTTTTGGGTATAGGGATTTGAATTTCTCTCTTTCTGACACAAAAATCCAACATTCTTTTCTTAGGAGTAAGAACAAGCAATATTTATAGTACTTAAGAACACAATTCCAATCATCAGCAACATTTTGTCAAAGAGGGGGCAAGATGAGTTGAGAATAAAGGAAGTGATATTTTAAGTGATATATCATGTCATTTATCTCTTGGCTTAGAGGTCCTATATGAATAATGGCAGAATGGAATAAATGTCCCAGTGCTCTGTTAGAGGTCTTCATCTCTTGATGAAGACTTTATATTGCCATTGTAAAACACTGCTGAAGACTGGATTTTTCCAAAGTAAGACTTCTGCTGTTTTATAGAAGCTAGCTTTGACTAAAGTAATGGATTTTGTTCAGTCAGGTAACAAAAGCTGATAATAATGCGTGTTCTTAGTTTTATACAGTGATAATGAAAAAATAAGAATATACGGAAAGGTCTCAAAAGCAGGGTTAATAGGGTTATTTTTTTTCTTCCTGCATGTTGTGTTTATTTTCAGCAGAAAGTACCCAACATAGAAAATACACTGCAATGATTCATTAGAAGATTAACCATGCATGTGAAAAAGCGTTTAGAATCTTCAGTTTCTAGAGCTGTCCTTACTTTAGGGGCAAATTTTAGTTTTCTATTTTATTGCTTTGTTTATTTGGCTGTTTACAGTCAACATGCTGTCGCTGCTCAGAAACTGAGCTGGTTTAGCTGTGCCTGGTTAGAGATGTCACACAGCACATTCAAATTCACATGACTGCCATTGGGACAAGCTTTGATCCACAGGCTGTCTAAGATCTATGTAAAGCTAATGGGTTTTAAGTGCCTAATTTCATTGAAAGCAATTACATTTCTTTTTAGAGGGAGACAAGTGTAAATACTAAAAGCTTCCGCAAGAGTCATGTGTGTCCAAAAGTGAAGCAACTTGGCTAGGTATCTTCCTATCACAGAATAAGAAGGCTTTTTAATATGCTGGGCCAGGAAGAGAGAGAAAAAGGAAGATGGCAAGCAGGAGAAATAGCTGTGAGTGTAATTCTTAAGCAGTAAAAGAGAAGCAGGGCTTCTTAAACCGTGGAAATTGTTAGAGGGACAAGATTGGAAATTGATCCATGACACTGTGATCAGGATGGTGATGTTCATTCACTTTCCATTGAGACTTGCAAAATTTTTCTCACTTACTTTATTTAAAAATAAAAAAAAATGGTGGGAGAGAATCTTTCTCTTTTTTTATCTATTGTTTTATCTATTCCTAGGAAGCTGGGAATTGACAATAAGGAGCTTTGCAAATGGAAAACATGTTGCAAAGTAAAACATCTGCAGTGTATAGACAGGAGCTGATGAGGTGCCTCTCCATTTGCTGGTGCCTCTGCTGCACCTGAAAGCAGCACCACTCGCTGCTTCCTTAAGCCTCAGCCCCTCTTGTCACAGGTGTGGAGTTTGATTCCAGGCCCTTATGCAGGGCAAGAGTAATGGTACACTACAAAAGCATGCTCTGTCTGCATCCTTCTCTGTCTATAGGGACAAGGTAGAATAATCTTCTTATTTTGCCCTTACCCTCTTCAGGAAAAATAGGGTCCCTTCCAGCACTTCCACCCATCTCCAAAAACTTGGAATCATCCAGCACAGACTCAAAAGTAAAGGGGTTTTGGACACTGTAGTTCAATGCCATCATTTGCAGACACATTTTTTTAAATGGCTGGAATCTAGTCTTAGGAACAACATACAATCTTGAGTGCAGCTAAGACGGACCAAGGGACAAATTTTTATAGCAAGCCATGGACAATCATTAGCCAGGAGCAGATGCTGGTTTGAGAAGTGTCCCTTGTATCTGTTTCGAGTTTGAAACTGTCAGTCTGGAAGATGAAGTCTGCCTTCTTTTGTTTTGGGTACTTTTGATCTTTGGGTACCAGTGACTGATTAAATAAGTTAGAATATCTTGTACAGGTGTCTGTTTAACAAAGCAAAGATCTGACAATACCTTTGTTATTTAGGAACTCACACATCCAGGCATGCACGTACATGACTAGTCCAAAGGAAAAATAAATTTAAATACTTCACCTATCTAATTAAATCATATGGAAACTTTGGGTTTTCTTAAGGATGAAAATGTGAGAAATAACTTAATGGTTAAGGCTGTACTGAGATTTCCATAAGATTCAATTAATTCTGTTCAATATTTTCAAAAATTGACTAAAAATTAATTAGATCTTAAACTTGGCACAATGATTCTCCAGTAGACATTTGAACTATCTGGGTAGTATTTTAAATGAAAAAATTCTATAACAAAAGCCTTTTAAGGTCATATAATAATATGTGTCCTAAAGTGGCTTAACTGGTTGGGTTTTTTTTTTCCCCAGTCTCATATACTAACTTTTAAACCAAACTGTGTTTTATTCTATCATCCGTATAACTCAACACTTGTACACTTCAATAAATGTCTAAATAAATACCATAGGTGTCAAAAATGTCATATTACTGCTTCTTTTTTTGTTTGTTTTCTTCTAAATTCATGAGGACACTACGGGGCTTTTAATCCCTAATTCAATGCAATTTTCCTCTTGGAAGTATCCTTGGAGCATTCTAAGGAAACAAAGAATTGCCTGATGATGTTGCAGAAGATTTTCTTGAAAGGAGCTGCTTTTCCAGTAACATTTAATTATTTAGCAAAATATGTCCTCAGTGTAATGCCCTTTATGTAATCTTAATAAAGTCACCATGATCAGCATTGCACATGCACCCTGTCTGAAAAGCTACTCTAAAGGCATACCAAAAGCTAAGGAAGCTCATGAGGAAAAGGTTAAAAGAATTAAGTGTGCATAAAATAACTACAAACTCAGGCAGCAGAAGCAGGGAATCTGCCTGAAAATACTGACGGACAATATTAAAGAAATTTAAAGTATTGCTTGGGAATATGGAAAAGAAAGTATCTATGAAAGAAGGAAGGGGAAAAGCTAGAATTATTTGCTAAACAGAAAGACTAATTACAGTGTTATCAACCTCTTAGGGGAAGCATTAGAAATCTCTTCACTCAAGCTGTTCAAATTTAGGCTTTGGCAAAGCGTCAGGGGATATTCTGCATAGAACAATGCTTCTCTGGTGAGGTGAACAGGCTGGAGAGAAGCTGATAAAGCAACAGTATTAGCATGGTGCACAGCTGTGTGAGAAAGACACAATAAATGCTGAAATCAAAAGTAAGCAGTTTTGTTTGAAAAGGGCACAGGCAATTACTGGTGCTGGAGTTTAAAAAGTCTTGGTGACATTCTACAGGGTTAGAGAAACTGGAAGCTTCTAAAGCTTTCTTCTCTTACCTCTAGAATAGCCCTTTTTGGTTCATTATGGCTAAACAATTTTAATAGTCAAATCTTCTTTCTTGATGGCTACAGAATATGAAGCACTACGAAGAACAATACTCCACACCTTAAGAAATTAATTTCATACAATTAAAAATGCCATCTATGCAAAATGCAGGTACTCTGGTTAGTGGGATATGGTAAGAGTTCCTTCATATTCTAAAAAATAATCTGAGGACCGTGGATGGATTTAACAATGTAAAAAAAATCCAGTAGTACTGTAGTTGGTTTTCTTGAGTCTCTCTTCTTGTGGCTTCTTTGTGAGCACATTGGCACAACCAATTTTTTTTCCTGTGTTCTATGCCTGTGCCTCTCGTTCTGCTGTTATTTATCTTCTAGATTCTGTAGTCATTTCTGGATGCCACTTTGAATCAAAGATGGAAAATGAAAGCTGTTCTGAGTTCTTTTACTATCCATAGGTTTTTTATTATTTCTTAAATTTCTTCTCAGATGAAACTTGTCAAGTTTTAGTCTATACCATATTTATCTTGTTTAGTTTTAATTTCACAGTTTCAAAACCCTAGAGGTTTATAATTGGTAGGATAACAGCAACTTAACAATTTCAGCTAATAACCCCTGACATAATCTGGTGTTCGTATTAAGTAGAATAGAAAATGCATAAATAAACCCAAAAGTGTTTAACAACTCTGTAATTTCACTCTGTTTCTGTGAACAAGATCAATACTTACTTGCTGCACGGCTGTAGTATTTCAGGATCAATTCCTTGCCATAAAGGATATGATCACCTTTAAGTATTCATTGGAAAGCTAGAAATGAAAGGTTTTGTGCAGATATTTCAGGAAAAGTACAAAATAAGATGAGTGAACCTGGCTAAGATGGAAGTAACTCTTTTCTGCATATTTTAAACACCAACTCATGTAGTCAAACTTGACCAAAACAAATTTCCAACTTTTGTGGGAATGCTAGTGATATTACAAATATAGAGGCAAATATTTCCAATCCCTTATACTAAGAGGAAGGTAGGATAACGTACCATCTGCAAATGTAGGTCTACTCAGATACGAAGGATTTACAAAAAAAAAAGCCAAAAGATATAATAATAACACCATGTAATTGAGCAATAGAGAATGTGAAATGGTTATTTTATGAGAAAATAAAACCCTTTGGAAATAGTCTAGGTAAAATATAATGTAAAAAAAAAAAAAGTGTGCTTCAAAAGAAATGTCTCATACTGGGAGTAAAATGAACGTTGGTGAAGTTGTAACTGTTGCTTCCTTTATTGTTCTAATAACGTTATTCTCGGTAAGCTCCCATACCATAGCAGTGTATTTTACTCAAGTGGAGCTATTGGAAAATGAAAAAGTAAACAAGAAAGAATAAATGTCAGTGAGTATCCCAGCCAAGACCCGGGCTGTGTCCCTGTGTTTGAAGTCTCCTGACCTGTCAGGATGGAAAGGTTGCATGCACGTTACACATCAGCATGAGCACACCATAGCAACTGCGCCCTCACTAATCCCTTGCATCCCAACAACGCACACTTCTGTGGGCTGTCCACCTCACACATGAGCATTAACTGCTCCCATGGGTCTCTGTAAATTCCCAGACCTGTTTAGGTTCTCCTTCACACTGCCTAACTAGCCTTGCTTGATGCCACTACTGCTGCCGCTAGTGACACAGATGACAGATCACACCGCAGAATGGCACTTCATGAAATAACACACTCTATAGGATGGTCTGCTACAGGACAGCATTTAGGAGCACAGATATACCACAGAAACATACTGTACACTGTGGAAAGACAGGTCTGTTCCCAAAAGGATGCTGCCCTTTGCTTCCTCAGCAAATATTGGCAAGCCATGACTGGGAAGTTTGATTTCTCAAGTGCCAGATATGCTAAGCAGGAAATATCTTCTACCCAAGATGAAAGCTCCCAATTCAGGGAATACTTAGCTCTTCTAAGACTAAATCCTAGACTGAAACTAATTTACAGACGTATGAATTATCCGGGAATGAAAACTGTTACACCCCAACATGAATCATCTAAAAGTACCCTCAGTCTCTGTTCTTTGATAAGAGAATGAAAGATGTTAAAATAGAAATCAGTTGAATGAATCTGATTTGTCCCACAGAACTAAGCCACTACTTTTCATCAGTCTCATGCCTCATGACCTCCATTTCACTCAGCTCTCTGAAGCCAGATACAGCGCCCAGTTAGGTGCTGTCAGAGAATTCACTTCTGATCTCAGCAAACCTCTGCTATTAGCATTATTTTATCTCTAAAAACCTGCTGGTTTTAAACTCAAGCTTTTATAGCAGCAGACCATTGGATAAAACTAAAATACTAGCATTTTTCTAATACTAACCTTCCTAGTGAAGCAAGTAGGATTTAAACAAATCACACACACATGTAGTACACAGTCTGAATTGGTAACATCTGATGAACTTATATATGATAAATTTCTCTGCAGATCAGTATTGATGCTCATCTCCTGAAGGCAATGGGGGTTAAATCAGCCCTGGAGAATATGGTAGGATTAGGGTATTAGGAGTTCTGCAGACATAACTCTAATGCCAAAAAACAGTGGAGCACTATTAAGTACATTGCAGTCATGGGTCACACTGAACACACTGACTTGAGAATCCTAGGATTTGATTATTCACTGCTCTGCAGCTTAGACAGTCACTTCTAACTAAGTGGAAAAATCAATGTGAATGTCATAATTCTAATTCGACAGCCTTTTATGCTCTCTTTACATGAATGTTGCAGAGATGGAAATGAGTCCACAGGAATTATGTCAGCAGAGAATATAGACAAAGAGTCCCAACTCAAATATGTAGAAAATGGTGGCAGTAAAAAGGACACAAATCGCACCAAATAAAAGAAACAAAACAACCAACCTCAAAACTAAGAAGAGCTAACTGGACTGGAAGACCTGCAGCAGAAAACATCTGGGGATATTTCAGCAAAATACATGTAGATTTTCGAATTCTAGAGAAAGGGACATACATCAGAGATCAAGCCATTTCAACAACTCTTGTTTACCAGGGACTTTACTTAAATGTTTATGGTTTCAAAGGTTATCATGTTACTCAGTAAGTGACAATGTGTCCCTGGATGATCAACATTTTTAGTAAAGAAATATATAGTAGCCAAAGTTAAGACTTCATTTTAAAATGGAAGAATGATCTTCATGTTCAGATATTCTACGCCTTGCAGAGGAGTTTGCCATTGAAACACCAAAAGCTTTTCTTTGCCTTTCCTGAGGTACAAAGAACAGTTTCAGTAATAAGTTACTGCTTCATTCCACAGCATATGTGTCTGAGGCAAGTGAACTGCCACAGAGCCATATTTGGTTTTGATGCAGGCATAAATCAACTTAGAGATAAAACAGAGAAATCACAAGCCCAAACAGGTGACAAGTCTTCATGTTACAGGCAGCTGAAGAAGGAGGATCACAGTAGAGAGTGTCAGACAACCTTTATGCAAGACAGAACTGCTTTCCTATTTCTATTGCCTTATTAACTAAATTTTATTTAGGAGAGTCATCTAGAAGAATGACCAGTGAATGAATGAATGGCTGCAAAATATCCACAGAAGAAAGATTGAGACCTTTTTGCACCCTGACTTTTTTTTTTTTTCTGGGTTTTTTTTAAGGAGTTTTTATATACCACCTGAAAAATCAGTAGGTCAGGTTCATTCCTGCTGTCCATACAGATGTTGGATTTGGCCTCAGATGACAGAGAATAAGCAAAGAAACATAATCCTGATATGAGCATTCTTCTCTTTCATTCTTTGTATGTTCCCAACCCTACTGTAATCATGAAAGCAATTTACAATAGGCTGGAAATGAGGAAAGTATTTAAGAATGGCAAATTTTATGTGCAAATATATAATGCAAATGCACATACATAGACGTTTTTCTACCCATATATTTAATCAGAAAGATGCTCAATTAAATGCAGCCAGTCTCATTTAATGCCTTTCTGCTAGGAATGAAAGCATTTGGCTATTGGCCAATTCTATTCAGTACTTTTTGTCATGCTCCAGCATATTACATCCCATTTCATCTCCTCTTCTCTTCCTAAAGAACCCCAGGATCTCCCCATGGTAATGGGGCTGCAGATACCAACAGAGTCAATGCCAGATCAAACACTCCCAGACAAGCAGATTTCCTCCCAAAGTTGAGATTATTTGGAACCATGCAATTAAAATACATAGGGGGGAAGGAGTGGTGACAAGGCTGGTTTGATTGCTGTCCAAATTAATCTATTCTCATGCTGTTTTTCACTTCCCCTGCCCTCATTTGGGCTATCTCCCTGTGGGTCCAGTCCTCCCTTTTTCTGTAGTATACAGAGAAAAGCAGTGTGTTGGCACTGGACACTGGAGGTTATGCACAAAAGAAACTGTTTAAGTTAAGTTTTTCTTCCGAAACTGAACCTAAGGGTGTTCCCATGCACACACATACAGTGGGTGCTAAATTTTGTCTACCAAAAAGGCAGAATTCAGGGCTACAGCACCGATATTATTCATCTTCCCTGTGGCCACTTTCTAGATTTGAAAAGTCACTGTCAGATCATATCCCTTCTTGTCCTCAAATAGGAATATGAGGTTAAACATGTGCCGACAACAAAGGAGAACAGCAGTTTGGAGAACTCTGCTGATTGCCTGCTCAAAGGGGAAATTGCAATTATGGATGCTCAAACTCTTAGATCTGCTTATTTACACTTTCCGGACAGGTTTCACCCATGTACATTATCACGCCCTTTGGCACCGAAACAAGGCTATAGAAAACTGGCACGAGCCTATTTAAATCAGCAGGTATGCTGGAGGCAGCACTGATCACCAGCAACTTAATTGGAAATTTCACATGAGGGAGAGAGGAGCTGTGGAAGAAATGAATGATTTGTTTTGACTCCAGTGCCTAGAGTAAAAATTTACAAGAGACAGCTATGGGTCAAGTGTGTATGTTCATCTCTTGCAGTGCCATAGATGAGCACAATTCACAATTCTGTACATGTGAGAATCCACTGGGCTGAGCATTTATATATCTATATGCTGAAATGTGGTTGTTTATACTTTGTATTGCATGCTAAGGCAGAAGTTAAGTGAAATAAATGAGCCACAGAGACGTCACACATAAGGATTTAGTTGGTTCTGTTACTAAACAAGAACTACCTGCGGGCATGTTGCAGGTGCCAGAAGTTAAATGCATATTTCTTTATTCTCAGCAGTAAAATAATCATATGGCAGCATGCTCAGATCCTGGCCCCAGGGCTCAGCAATAGCAGCAAAGTGAATGCAGGGCTCCAATTCAACACAGTTGATCATTGTCAAATCCTGGAATACATTTTTACAGTGGAAGGACTCCTGGTGCGTGCTTGCTGAGTCAGCACATCTGCATTCCCCTCTGTGGCTCTTCCATTACTCTCTGAGCAGCATGGACAGAGATGGGAGAGGTGTTTGAGGCTGTCCCAATGTGTTAGCATGTGTTATGACGTAGAACCAGCATTTTCAGAACAAACTCTACTAGTTACTTCACAGAGCAGCATTGTATAAATTTGTCCCTACTTTCCTTAGTGACTAGTTCTGGTGTATTAACTGTTATTGTGCTTATGTGGACAAAATACCTTTACTTCCAGTTTTCTGGTCAGCATCACACCAAATACAAGTGATAGTCTCCTCTGCAGCGGTAGTGGAGGATTCACAATTCAGCAGAGTCCTCACAGATCCCTTTATAATTTGTTGGTAACCCCCAAGGCAGTACTGATGGAAAGGCTAAGCACTGGGCAAAGGTAGGGAAAGAAGTAAGTAGAAAAACTGATATGTTTTCATTTCTGCTTCAGAAATGCCTTAATAGTCATGTGTGGAATCTGAAATGCTCTGCAAAAATAAACTGAAGGTTCTTTTTTATCTTCCTGGCGTTTGTGAGGGTTTTTTATTATTATTTATTCTTTAAAACAGTGATTAAACAGGCAAGATAAAAGCAAAGGATGAGGGACATTTTTAGGCCATTTTTTTCTGAGGAGTCATTTGATGAATCAGAACAAATCCCCTTTAAAGCCAAGTGCTGTAGAGGTGAGTGTGTGGACATTAGGCAATTCCTTTCTCCATGATCAAAACAGGTATTCACACATTAATGGCCAACATGTGGAGGAGTTAACCCTCTGCTCCCCATACTTCTCTCCTGTCATACCCTCCAATTCTTATAACTGCTTTTCAGAAATATCCTTGGAGAGAGGATAGAGATTTTATGAGAGAAAAAGGAGAGATGAGAAGGAGAAAAGATGTTTGTACTCTGTCTGAGTCTCTTGACTTTTCAAGCCTTTCCTGCAAATGCATTTCATTCTACAGGCACCTTTGTTACGTCTACAATTATCCTTTAACATGATTTTATCAGTCCTATTCAAAAGATGCTCATCATCTTGGACTCCAAGAATAATGTTGTGCTCTCCCCCCTTCTCTCTGTGCTTTTCCATAAACACCAGCCTCTTGATGTTGTTCATATCTTTTTTTCAGGACACAGGAGCCCCTTGCAATTAAAATGCAACAAGATCTCTCAGCCTTTGGTACTGATCTCAGACAAAAGGTAGATGTAAACTGACCATACTGCCTCTCTTAGCTGAGCCATTCCTATCCCTACAACCATGAGAACCACAATAACTGGGTAGCACAAACTTATGGCTTGGTTATTGGAAATTTGAAATCAGGATATTTGATATAAATCTGCTAAAGACATTGCAGTGGAAAGCACTGACAGTAATCTCACACATTACTGCAATAGGCAAGCATAGGGAAATAGAAGGTGAGATAAACTAATCAATCTCACTCCTTCAAGTCTGATACATTTGAGCTTGCAGGGTTCATCATCAGTAATTTTTAAAACACTTGGAGTACCCCCACACTACAGGGACCTAAATCACCAGTTTTACTTCTGTATTTCAAAAGTTGGGCCTTAGTTGTAAAACTTAACTCTCCAAAGGAAAACTAAACCTATTCTTGCCCTTAGCTCACTATCTTTATTACTCAAGATTTCTAAAGCCACACTACGAGAAGAAGTGGAGTGTCCTCAGACCTCAAAAGGAGTGAAAACTGGAGCAATTTCTCTCTGAAACCATGCTACAACTTCTGCTGAGGTAGATGCTGAAATAGTCACGATGCATAAAGTTGCTTGCCTCTTCATTGCTAAAATCAAACAACACAACAGCTCATCCTGTGAAGACAATGGGGGAAAAAATCCAGTTTGGAGCATGAGAAAAGGATATTTTTTGACATTTTCTGAATTCTTTTAGGAAGGTTACTGCTGCTTTGACAGAAAAGAAAATATTGCATAGCTGCTCCTCGCCAGCATGATTCTCTCTGGATTCCAAAGGCAAGATTTCTTTGTTTATTAAGAATTTGTTTTGATTGGCATTCAGGAGTCTCAGAGCATCCAAGGTCTCTGCTAGCTGTGAAAGACCTAGAGAAGCCAAGTGAATCAGACTATAACCTTAAGCAACTGTGGGACAGCCTTTGAATGAACAGAGATAGCTCTCTTCCTTTTTATGTGTGCGCCTGATTCACTGGAATAACTTTCCAAGCATTGCAATAATAATCTGTGTGAGTTGGGATTTTTGGCATCTGATAGTTACATGTTACAAAAGGGCCCAGAGGTATTACGCAAAGAGCAAGAATGATAGAATGCTCTCCTTGGAAGGTTTGTTTGTGTGTGCTAAAAGGTAAACAACCCTTGATTTAGATTCCAGATGGGTTGTTTTATTTTCTGTTATTTCCCCTTGTTTTTCAAAAAATTCCAGAAACATCATTGTCTGCCTATCTTGCAGATATTTATGTGACCCTTGTGACTTTGCAGCTAACGCACAGACTGCTTAGATTCATCACCAAAGGAGAGCAAGAAAAATGTATTACAGCTGTGCAGCATAGTGGGTAGTATGTATTGCTCAGGAGCAAGGCAAGGCTGGATTCAAATTCCTGAGCGAGGGGTGAGGTTTTGATTTGGATTTTTGAGCAAATAACTCTTTGATGTGAAAAGCAGAAACTCTTCCTTGAGCAGGATGCTGAAAGACATTCTTGCTCAGCTATTTAATGCAGATTTATCATAAAATGATTTAGGTAATTTTATCTTTTACAAATAAATTGTGACTTTTATGTTTATTGTCCTAGGAAAATTATTGTATTTAAATGTTTCCATTCAAAGTACTCCATTATAACACAAGATTTAGTGTGCTATAACTTGAAAGCAAGAGTTATGCATGAAGTGGTGCAGTGAAAGCTGAACAAGCTACTTTAATTTTGACACCTGTGACTTCTTGAGTGTCTCAGTACTCAGCATCAATATTGTCATAATGTGATATTTAAATAGTTACACGAAGGAATCAGGCTATGAACTCACAGAGAAAACTGAAGGGCTTTACAGTAGAACTAACCAACACTTAATATTCCCAGACTTACAGATCAAAGTGGGCTTTTTCATATGTTCAGTACCGCAGCTTTCCATTTAATTCTGAAGAGGTTATTTTGGGTGCAGCCTCAAGAAGGACTCATTAAGTGTTGATGCTTCAGACCCTGATGTGTCAAGACATCAATATTATTTTCCATATTTACCCCAGTTTCCCAGCAGTGCTCTCCTAACCACCTAAATGATCCAGCCAGATCCTAATGGACTGTGACTCTGGCAGAGCTGTAGGATTTAGAGATGTGCAAGAATATTTTAGAAAAGTAGGACAACTTTTTCTAGAGGAATGCACTATTATTACATATAGCCTTACCAAAAAGAGAGCAATTATGTCAACCACTTTTCCTCTATATCACACCCTTCTTATCCTCAGTCTATTTATTAGTTTATTGTCACTCGCCTTGAAAAACAAGGCTCTTGGGAAAAAAAAATTAAATTTATGGATGTATTTGAACAGCACTTGACAAATTGTGCGATGGCAAAATAGAAGCAAGAATAACATTGATAAAATTTTAAAATTCACTCTAAAACCTGTTCATCCACTAAGATGTATCAAATTTAAGTCAGTGTTTTTTGGGAACAAAATGAAGAATTCAAGCCTTGTTCCATTTTGGTTCAATGTTTTATGTTTTCCTCAGCTTGTCAGGGCAAAAAGATATGGGTCACAGCTGAATGGAACTGTTTTTGTTAAAGAAAACCTGAAGTCAAATGTCATTGTCATTCTATATAAATATTCAGCATGCGTGCAGTTCCTCCTAGGCAACTTTTATTTCTCTTTCAGGGCACTGGCCTGAGTTAAATTTCTCAATAGAAAAGTAAAAATCAAAAGTAAAAGCAAAAAATAAGATAGAAATTACGTAAATGGTTCCAAAATGTATATTCACACAGTTTCCAAGCTGAAGGCTTTAGAGTGTTCACTGAACAATTATTCACTGAGGATAGGCTAAAATCACAATACTTTTGCTGTCACAAGACGAGCTTTGTCTGAAATGTTAATGATGTTGTTTTACTGTAGGAACTTTCACTGCATTTTAAGGGAGAAAAGTAAATCAGACATAAAGGAGCAGAAGGAATGCTAGGAATATCCTAACAATGAAACCACAGCCCACCACAGGTAGGGACGGTTCCCTGTTGGCAGCTGTCACAAATAATCTGGCCTTGCTGGAATCCAGCTTCTCATCCCCAAGCACAGAAGTGATGAAAATGGCATGGCACGGAAAACTCATCTGTATCAGGGTTAACCCCTTCTTCTCTTTTCCACACACATCCCTGAGCTGCCTTCTCAATGACCAGAGGAACCTCAACTCTGCTATGCATCTTGCTGTTTGAATACCAAGATTTTTCTGTTAATTTTGACTAGTTATGATATCCAATCTTTTGCCTCAGCATTCCTCCTCTTCCAGGAAGCAGTTATTAAAGTCAGAGTTCCAATGCAGTGACAGTCCAATGATAAAAACCTGTGTGGTTCCCAGAGAAACTTGTAGGGCATACTTACCGTTCCCCTCCAGTAGGAACGCAGGTTGCTGAGTTTGGTAGTATTTGTGGCCTGCTATCTCAGTCATCCTCTGGACCTCTGGGCATCTAACAGACACAGTACTAACTGCTGGATACCCCAGCTTCCAGGGCACAATGCTGCTCTTGTGCATGGAAATGCTTTGGACATGTCATCCATGTTGAGTGAAAGCTGTTTTTGTGCTAAGGCACTGTAACAGGTGGGAAGAGAAANCCCTTCTTCTCTTTTCCACACACATCCCTGAGCTGCCTTCTCAATGACCAGAGGAACCTCAACTCTGCTATGCATCTTGCTGTTTGAATACCAAGATTTTTCTGTTAATTTTGACTAGTTATGATATCCAATCTTTTGCCTCAGCATTCCTCCTCTTCCAGGAAGCAGTTATTAAAGTCAGAGTTCCAATGCAGTGACAGTCCAATGATAAAAACCTGTGTGGTTCCCAGAGAAACTTGTAGGGCATACTTACCGTTCCCCTCCAGTAGGAACGCAGGTTGCTGAGTTTGGTAGTATTTGTGGCCTGCTATCTCAGTCATCCTCTGGACCTCTGGGCATCTAACAGACACAGTACTAACTGCTGGATACCCCAGCTTCCAGGGCACAATGCTGCTCTTGTGCATGGAAATGCTTTGGACATGTCATCCATGTTGAGTGAAAGCTGTTTTTGTGCTAAGGCACTGTAACAGGTGGGAAGAGAAACTGAAAGGAGTTCAGTTCATCCTCTTCCAATGAGAAGAGGATGTGAAAGCATTTCTCTCCCCTTTTTCATTTCCTATATTCACTTGTTATCGCAAGCCAAGTCTTCAGCTTTGGCATTGAAATTAATCCTGCTGGGTTTAAGTCGTTAAAGAAGGCTAGTGATTAACAATTATTCATCTCTACACTTTAAACTGCATCCTTAAGCATTCCACATACTTCTTTTACCTAGCCAGGGCAACAGCCATTCTTGTGTCTCTTTTACAGACTGCATTTGCAGTTTGTATGTCCGCCATGAGATGGCATTGTCAGTTCCTATATTTTTTCCACCGTCTGGTGTGGTCAGGAGCCAAATCTGCAGCCGTACTTCTCATGGAAAAGTCAGTGGTGTGTCAGCACTTACCCCACCCCAGCATGTGTAGCTGCTGGGATCACTAGAGGACAAGTGCAGTGTGACTATGGAAAGCGAAAAAGTTTTTAAACCTTTTCCAAGAAAGTGCCAGGAATAAAAATATCTTCTTTAGCGATAAATGTAAAGATCAAAAGAAAAAATCTCCGTTCCCAGAGAGACTGATGCTCTGAAAATTATAATAAAAGCAATTTTACTTTAAAGATTCTGTTCAATTGAATTCAATTCATACTTCAGAATATGAAAGAAAACCCAAATTGAGAATTGGACATTTTAAAAAGGACTGGCAAGGTATTTTGCTCAAAATGTTGGCCCTGATCGTCAATTAGAGCTGGAAATTAGTCAGAGCGGCTAAGAACAGGGTGTTGATTTTGTCAGTAGCCTCTTCTGAGTTTATCTCCAAAAATAGAGTAGAACAATTATGTCTACCCTGATCTGACAAAAATCTTCCTATGTTCCTCATCTTGCATCATTCACAAGCACTGTTTGAATGTCTGCAAAATGTTGAAGATTGTTTATTGTTTTCACTTTTTCTTCTTTCTTATTTTTCATTTCTGTATCTTAATTCTGAATTTCATTAGTTGTATGGGGCTTCTTGCAGTATCACCTTTCATTTTTCAGCAGGGGCATTTATTCTAGTGTGCTTTGGCAATAATACAGGCCAGCTTATTGATCCCAGTGGGAGCATTCACATGATTCAAATCGTTCATTTGCTTACATGTTCAGCTGAATTGATATTTCTCAGCATTAAAGTCATCTTGAAAAGTTGCATAAATTTGAGCTCACAGTCCTGGATTCATTAGTTTGACCAACAAGCTTGGAGTGTTTTCTCAGTTATCTTAGCCCCTTCAATTCATTCCAAATTCACCTGGGAATTTTTTTGAGAGAAATGAGTCTACACTGTGATGTGGACATATAAGATATGTACCAGTATCTACATTACTAGAAATGTAGAGAATTGACATTTATTTCTCAGCATCAAAAATTAAGAAAGTTAAGAAAAAATATATTTAGGCTCGCACATTCTGACTCATGGACTCTTTAATTTAGAAGCGCTTTTTTAAAATTATTTTCTCGTGGCTGGTGAACTAGTGATGGAGATGTGAAACCAGAAGAGACACACACATATACATGTAATTATTCTCCTGTATTCCCCTCATAAAACCCAGCCTCATAAGGGTAGGATTGGAATCCATCACAAGTAAGAGGGTGAAAATTTTGGTAAGAAAGTGGTAATAAACAGCAGAGAGTCTCTTAGCAAGGCACTGCCACAACAGAGAAAATTTCCATTCAGTCAACTACTGCTTCAACCCTGCACATTCATCACCTGCTCTCCTCTTCCCCAAAGCCACTTCTTGCTTTCTCCATAGAGGGTCCTCCCACTCACCTTTAAAAATGCTAGTTAATTGCCATGAAGTAATATGAAGTACAGGAAGCAATATGGGTGAAGAAAGGAATGGGTACTTCTTAGAATGGTTGCAAGACATTAAAATATTTGCTACTCATAGAAAAAGACAAATGCATTAAATTCTGGCATTTATGAAGTATAAACAAATTTATTATTATTTATTTCTTATCAATCAATGATTTATTGCTGATTTTGGTAAACAAGATACACCTCTATCTTAGGAAACCAATAAAAATCTCAATATATTTCACAAGTCTGCTTCAAGTTGTCAGACAGTATATTTTTAAGTCTACCTTTATTTGTATATATTTTAAGTCTACATTTATTTCAGGTAATGCGGTACTAACTAATAGCACATTCCTTTGATAAGTCTTCAGGGTTACCAGAGGGAGCTCTGAGATGCAATTTCAGTGTTTTAACCAAG
Source organism: Phainopepla nitens (assembly GCA_013400175.1). Taxonomy (NCBI): domain Eukaryota; kingdom Metazoa; phylum Chordata; class Aves; order Passeriformes; family Bombycillidae; genus Phainopepla; species Phainopepla nitens. The sequence continues at coordinate 200,631 of VXBQ01005218.1, forward strand.
CATTTTAGGTGTGAAAGTAATTTGTTAAAATACCTGAGTACAGTAAATCAAGTTTCATCTTCTGGTAGCATTTCCTTCTGGTACATAATTTCTGAAGACTGTAGTACTTCCTCATTCTGGATGTCACCATCTATAAGTCAAATCCTACAGATGATAGGTGCACACTGAAAGCATTAATCCATCATTGCTTTTTCAAATTTGGGTGGATCAGTCTAGGAACATATCAGTTAAAGGCACTTTTACCCCTTAATGGTTTTTTTATGTTCATTAGACATTACTGCAGGTAATGAAATACAACTACCAGCTTATTCTAGCTTTGTTAGTCCATTTTATTTCTAAAGATACAGACAAATTTTCTACCCCAAGATTTTTCATCTCTGATAGCAGAATAGACCAGCTATGTGTGATTTTTTTTTCTTTATTTTCTGAAGAAATGTCACCACTTTTGGAGAATTATTTATTTATTCTGTATCTGAACTATTTTATCCACAAAATGGGATATTTTGTGCCATAGAGAAGTGCTCAGAAGATGCAGCTTTTAAACATATTTATGATTTATGTGGCAGCATGAGAGTCAAGAGGTAGGCAGACTGTTGTTTTTTTGCTATTTATTTTAACAGCTTGGAAGGGGAGTTTAGGTGTACAATTGACTGACAAATCTTCAGCAGCATTTTGTTGAAATCTTTATTGGATATAAAATGTTCCAAGTAAAACATTTTGACTTATGTCTATAGTGTGGATATACACCTTGATTCCCATCCGGCTGCTGAGATCCTGTTGTGCACAAACTGCAGGCATTGCAACTCCAAATACAGATCTCACCTGTAAAGCCTAAAAGTGTTGCAAGAACTTTCCAGGGCCTGCAGATCCAGAGCATGCAAGCCAGTTGTAGCCTATTATTTCCAAGACACCCAATTTACGGGGAACCAACAAAATCCAGAGTGCAGAGTCAAAAAGATGTGGGGATCTTCAGAAGTTGACAGATAACAGAACAAAACTCCTGTGCTGGTGTTTAAATGCCTTGCTGCTTGGCTGATGCCAGAGAACATGGCACTCAGGGTCAAGTTCCTCATTTGGTGTTTATTATCATCATCATATTTCATCACTTGTGCTGTTAATGTCTGTCCTTGTCCTGCCGTCGGTGAACACCCAAAGAAGAGTCAAAGAGAACATGTGCAGAGGAGTTGTCAGTGTGAATCCTGTTCTTAAACTGTACTGAACTAAAAAGGTTTTGGTTCAAGCCAGGAGCAAGGCACAGAAATGTGATGCTTTATGGTTAATATCTAAGATACTTTCCAGTTCTTTTATACTTTAAGATATTTAATCTTAAATTTTACTTCTGCTGTTCTAGAAAAAATAGGTAACTTCAATCATATCTTTACCTCAAACACCCAGGGTGCAACTTTTGTGTGGCTACAAACACTGTGTGTACCACTCCTCCTCAGTGACATGAGAACTGCTGAATCTTGTGCAGAAACTGCAGGCATGTCAGTCTCAGATCTCAGCCATGGGAGACTGTGAATGTTGTGGTGTGGCGAGCTCAAGCACCGAGTATTGATAAATGGATGTAACTGATCTTTACTTTTTGCAGAGAGTTTGGACTGGATGACCTCTTAAAGGTCGCTCCCAACTCAAACCATTTAGGGATTCTGGGATTTTTCACTGAGCTGTTGCTATCTAACCCAAATACACAATAACTTTAAAATTATATAAAGTCCTCAGTGAGATGTTGTGATGACCAGGTTATTCAAGGTCTTTTGAGCAGAAGATTTTTCCAAGTCAGTGGCAGAAGTCCACAATTCCAGAGGAAGGTGAAGGTACAGCTGAAATTGAAGAGAAATTTGGCTCAGGAGGAATCTGTCTGAAAGTCCTTTTGTAGTGTGATTGTGGCTTTCCTGGCAGTTATTTTGGCACCCTGCCAGACCCTTCCCTGAGGAAAGTCAAGTACAGGCAACTGTAGGAACAGTGTTTAAATAATCAATGTTTGTGCTTAGAACTGTCCATTTTCAAATGCAGCTCAGAAGAAAGTATGAAGTGGTGAGGAATGGGTGAGGCTTTAAAAAGATCAAGGAAATAGCCTCTTCTGTGTCATAAATTGCTTTCTTTGCACAGTGTTTTGATGTGACAGATACAGGATTTATCCTGTCCTGTTTTTGGAATTGTTTAATGGTCAGTTTGTACGTCTCAGATGGCTGGTTAAGAAATTAGGCCGAAACACTGGATGGCCATATTATCAGCATGCAAACTCCATTTGTGAATGTTGATTTGATTTATAAATGACACTGTATCCTGGATTCTATCAGGACATTTCTCCCTGCTGGATGGCATGGTGCTAGCTTGAAATGCAGAGTCTGCTTCCCTGTCCTTGGCTAGCAAGTTAACTGCAGCCCATGTGGAATAGTTAAGGTTTTAGGTGGGCTGCAACCAGACAAAGGTATCAACTGGCTTGTGCTAGGGGTAGAAGAAAAGGTCACCAACAACCAAGTGGGCTGAAAATTTACATACAGTAACTTTATTAATAGGAATTTATGAGGAATGAGAAGGCTTGCCCTGGAAAATGAGGGAGGACCTGAAGGACTGAATAGATTGACTAAAAGAGATAAAGACTTTGAAAAACACTTCCATTTGACTGTGTCTTTCCGCAGCTGACTATATTGCATGTGGTGTTCATGTGTGAAGCACGATTATTTTAGAAGCCTCACTGAGATTATTCTCCAAGCCTTTCTTTATCTGTCACATCATTTTTAACCAGTGAGAAGCTAAGCCCCCAAGTCCAGAATTCTGAGGATTGTGCATTTTCTTTTGAAAAGGTTCTGGAAAAATTTCACTGTTAAATTGACAGGGATGGTCAGACTGTAGAGCACTAATTTTCAGGAAAAAGCAAGAGTGAGAATATCTGAATCCCAAAAAGCATGATTACAAGAGCTGAGTTTGTGAGATACCACTGGAATATCATTAGTTTTTTCAATTCAAGCATGTGAGATATCCAGAGAATGAAGATTCTTGCTGAAGTCTGGTAAGCATCTTAGTGGAGTGTCTACTAGGGCTATAGAAAAAATGCTTCTGGGTTTTGTTGGCACAATGCTGTTTTCTAATTTGGCTCTCCATGGAGCAAAGATTTTATTCCTCCCTCAATAATAAAATATCCTGTCTCCATGAGTGCACATTATGTATATTAAATGTCCTATCACTAAATGCCCTTGTAAAAAGGCCCTCTCCATCTTTCAGCAAAGAAGAAATTCTTTACTGCAAGAATGGTGAGACACTGGAACAGGCTGCTCAGAGAAGTGGTGGGTGCCCCATGTGCTGTGCATTTTCTAATCTGAGCAGCCATTTCCACTTGGTAGGAAACAGAGGCTGATAGGAACCTGCTGCTGCAGGCCTTGTGCAAACTGCCTCACAGGAATCACAAAAGGAGTACGTAAGAATTCTCAAGTGTGACAGGCATTGTTTTTCTGTGTTTGGGTTGGGTTTTTTCCACTGTTGACCAGCCCCTAGTTATACTTATTTTAATAACTAATGTTATTAAAATTTATGCTCTTATGCTTTTTTTCCTAGTCTACTTTCCTGGCTGTAAGTAAAAAGATAAACTAGAAGAAAAGTCAAAGCAAAAGGTAAGTTAGAAACAAACATTTCAAAAAATATATCCACTCTTTTGCCTTGTGGGGTTTTTTTTGTGTGGATTTAAATTTTTTTTTTAAAATTTAAATTATTAATTTTATTTTTGGTTTGCTAAGTTCTCTGAATTCATAGGTGAAAACAAAAGCTGCCAATTTGAAGGTCTCTTTACACTGGCATTTTGTATGTGGAACGTGAAGACCTCATGTTTGTGAATTTAACTGTCTGTTACAATATAGGTAGAAGAACTGTTTATGTCACATGTACTTATAGACATGTAAAATTTGATATTGTTTTGATGAAAGGCACACTGAAGGGCGTGTGCCTTTGAGCTTATACTTTTTTCCTGTCTCTGCTTGATTGTTTGGGAAGCCTTTTGCTAAATCCCTGACATTGATAAGAGACATTTGAGAAGTTCCCCACAGCCAGACCAAGCCTGGGCTCACAAGCACAGTTCCATTATTTCATCTGGATTTTATTACTGCAAGCAGCTTACTCAGCTGCATAGCAGGAATGTTTAACCAGGAACAAGACAAACTTCCATAAGCTGCTTAATTCAGACTTGGGACTGTTCCTTCAAATCAATTGATATTGAAATAATTACTTCTCAGGATCTGCAGAGGAAAAGGATGTAAAAAGAAAATTAAAATCTAATTACATGGAGGTAGAAAGCAGTGTCTGAGTAGACAAATCTTAAGCTTTAGCAAATTTTAAAAGGTTACATTTTTCTTTTTGTCCCTAGAAGTCTGTCTTTTTTACTTTTCTCTCCTCCTCTTGCACTTTTATCACTGGTTTTTAAACAACAAGGAAAGTTTGGGGTTTTTTTTAAATAATTTACATTTCTAGATGAAATTCAGGTAAAATTATTTACATATAATTTTTTCTTTTTTTAATATGTATAAAGAAAACATCATCTAACAGAATTGACTGAGCTACTCTGACAGTGTCAATGTCCTGAACAGAAGAACGTAATGCTGTTTTCCCAAAAGCAAAGGTCTTTATTCTTAGTGTTTGCAGCTAAATTTCAGCTTAGGCAACTGTTCTGCTTCCTCTAATTCCCTCTTTATAAACTGCATTGTTGTTCTCCTCTACACTATGAAACTACAGGTAGCATTATAAATTCACTGTGGTGGATGCAGTAATTCATGTATAGCATGGGCTAAAGTCCCTTCTTCTTTTCAATAATGTTATGGTAATTTAACTGCAATGGAATTATAGTGATGGAGAGCAGAGCTCATGATACTTTAGTGAGGCAGAAAGAAGAAAAAAAGGCCATGTTGAGAGTGTAAATATGTAATATAAAGGTAAAGTACTAAAAGAGTTTTGCTTTGTCTTGGCGGGGGGAGTTATGTTTATAGTAAAGCTGATGCATTTTTAAAGTAAATGACACTGGAAACATAGAAACTTGTTTGTTTGTTTTAGCACAAGTCCGGATTGAAAGCACAGATATTGTAGCGCATGGGGTAGGAAATGGGGTTGAACTTCCCCCAGGGAAAGTATTATAGGACAGAGGGACAGGAGGGATTTATATTGGGCTCAAGGTGTCCAAAAGTGGTTTTCTGAAGTAATGCAGCTAATCATTAAGACAACAAAAATGAAGAGTGCCCATATACAAATACTTGCGGAAGAGTAAAAATGGGGCAAGCATATAGAAGGCTTAACACATATGCTCTCTAAACCTCCTGCTTTATTCAGTACAGGAGATTTTTCAGTTCCTTTATAGTTTATCTTTTGGGTAATGCCAAATGTATGTACCCCCTCAATATTTTTCCCTTTTTTCCTTGAACCCAGATAAGCATTTTTTTATGCACACAACAGCAAATTACAAGTTTATGCTACCCTGTGCCTTCCTTGCTACTTTGAACATGGTTCCTTGTAGTTTCATTTACTGGACTTCCTTAAAAGACTGTCTATCCCTCTCCAGCCTTTCCATGTCCTTTATGATTTTACACACCTGTTATATTCTGACTAAACCCCTGCCACTGCCTGAAATATTTTGCCTACCTGTTGTCCCCCATAGGGAAGCCACTCATTTTTTTTTTACTGTTTTGACTGTTCTGACATATTTTCATCCCTGTTCCCCCTTCTGAAAGTTTTTGTTTTTCTAGTTACAGATGATTTTCAAGCCAAGGGCTTCAGCCATACGCACACCACTCTTATATATTTATGTTCAGTAAGATGAATTGTAGATTTAAACTGTGGCATAGTGACCTGTTCTGTTTATCCCTCTTTTACTAATTCCAAAAGTTTCCTTTTTTTTTTTCGCTGCTATTGAGTGCTCCCTTGTTACTTTGTGGAACCAACCACTGGGACCTCCAATTCTTTCTCTGGTAATGGCCATGTATAAGACTAGGAGTTATTTTCCTTGCTTTGTGCTTATTTCTACTGGGTTTCACATGCCAAGTGAATGGTTTTGTGAGGTCCTTCAGGATTCACAGTCCTTTCTCATCCTTGCTCCTTTGAATGCTCTTTCTATCACTGGCCCACTTTCTTGCCTTATCGCTAACACTCCTTTCAAGGTTAAGATTTAATAAAATGAATAGCACAAACTCAAAGGTTTCCACTAATTACCTTCCTCCACTGCAATACTGACCAATTATCCATATCATACCTCCTCCACCCTCCATCTTTTAGCCACTTGCTTTCTCTTTCCTAGACAATTCCCACTTATTCCACTGCTGCTAATTTGTTTTAAAAGCCTATGGCAAGAGAGTTTGTAGCAAAAAAAAAAAAAACCAAACAAAAAAACCTACTTCAAATCTTTTGGTTATATAACTGTTTTTCTGTTCTTGATTTCTTCCAATACTTCAATAATTTGATGAAACACAAGACTTCCCTCTGCCAAGCCTGTGCTGGTATCTGTATCTGATACACAGATACAGGAGGTCGTATCTTTATAGTTGCCCACTAATTATACCTAGTGGAAATTGCTTTCTGTTTCTCATTTAATTTTCAGCCTTTGTCCTATGATTCACAAAAGTAAAGAATTTTTGCATAATGAGAAACACTATTCTGCAAAGAGTGTTCTTTGCATTCATTTGGCTTTTTCTTACTCATTTTAAAGTTCACTCATGGTCTTTGTTTAAAGTATTGCAGCTTGGTCCCCCTGCAATTCAGATGAAGTCCATCCCTTTTGCACAGGATTTTTTTCAGATGTGTACCTAGGTATTGTTAAAAATTGAAGAAAATAGAGTTTCAAGCTTCAGATAAATTTGTACCAGCTTCACACTGCATCTATATCAAATAGACATCTTGAAGGAAAAGACACATTTTAATCGCAAAAGGTTGACTTTTGCTTTAACACTAGAAAGAGATAAGTTGTCACAGTTGAAAATATTTGAAGGTGGGTTTTGTGTTTAATATTTTGCTGAAGAGATCTCATTTAGCAAAAATGTCCTCAATTCTGTGTTAATTTGTTTGTGGAAACACTGGCTATTTTTTCTTCTCAAAAACAGAGTTATAATGGACCAGCAAATTTATCCAACTTCTGCTTCTGAATATTCCAAATATTAATGAATATATTGAGCTGATGATAAGGCTAGTGATGCGTTGTGGAAATGTTAAAATTCCATATAGTTCTGCTTCATTCCTATAGCTGTAATGAAGAAGGCTGTATTGTGGATAATTTAGATAATCTGCAGGGGAACTAAAGCAATGACTGTGAAGGAGAATGTGGCGTGTCATCCCCCTAGGCCATGGAGCACTCCATTTGCTGGAATAGCTTCTAACTGCTATTTAGTGGGCAGCTAGTGGAAAATAAAATTGCTTCAGGCAAGTGTGAATCTTATTCCGTATTATTAATGTTTGCAGTCTGGGTGAGGAATAGGGTAAACTAGCTCCATTTCTAATAAGGGGTGAAAACTGGAGGCTAAAGGAAAGGGCCGAAAATACCAATATCTTCTTTCTGTGAGATTTCTTTTGAAGGATTGTTTGTGTTTTGCTGGGTTTTTGTTTAGGGTGGAGGGAAGTAGGGGTAGTATGTTGGACACCTGTAGCTTCTTCTGGAGACAGTGATTTCAGTTATCTAATGGTCATCCATAAGTGACTTGTTGATCAAGATGGTAATCTCTGGTTTGCAAGAGCTCAGACATTTCTGAAAAACTGAAAGGAAGAACGTTATGTGAGAGAAACCTTTCACTCATGAAAGCTGGATGAGTTCACCATAGTGTGCTGAAATCCTCTGGGGAAATGAGAATGCAGATTCTGTATGCTAACAGTTGATGAAATTAACAGGATAGAATTCCACTAAGAAAATCTGAAAGATTTCAAATTCTCTGATTTTGTGTTTTGTTTGTTTAATAGGTTTTGGTGTATTTAGTTGTTTGGTTTGGCTTTGAGTAAATAAGTAAAGCCAGCTTTATGGTATTGAGATGATAAAATATTGCAATCTATATAAATTAGATCCGGAGGAACTTGTTCATCTGGGAATCTGTGTGTCCATTTATACCAGAAACTATTGGTCTAGAAGGGCTGTGACAGGAGCCCATCAGAAAACCTTTTCTTCCAAGTTTTCCACATACTAGCCCTACAGGAGACTTTCATCTTATAAAGTAGATTTCCCAAAATGGTTTCGTCTGTGAACTGGCTGCCCTTAGGATACAGAGAGGAATGCTTCAGAGATGATACAATGTTTTCAGAAGGATGGTATGATGATCTGGCCTCAGGCAAGATTTTCTTTTCCTTCCCACTCAAACTTTCTGTCAACTCTTTTCTCAGTGTGCCACCTGCTCTCCTGTGAACCTGATGTTAAACATAGGAAGTACTTGTGGTATATATCTTCTGGGAAATATCTTCCCAACTGTGCATGGCTTTCTTTCCTGATACCTCCTACTTTTTGATCAGTTTGAGTAAGGTTGTGCATGACTTCATCAAGAGGAGAAGGCAGTGTGTTCCAGAACACATGGGCTAAAACACGCATGTGATGTGAACGAGAGTGAGTGAACTGATTGATACTCCAGTCTAACATGCGGATAAACTCTAATACCCATATTCAGTACTTAACATTTCTTTCCTGAAGAAAGAAATCATGCTGTAATCACTGTGCTGGGATGGATGGTGGTGCCTCTTTGCTTGCATTCAAAAAACTCCAAAAACCACACATCTGGCAAGCCAGATATGAAGATTTTGTATAATCAGCATAAATCCTTGAAGATGTTGTTGATTGTTGTGTCTGGAGTGAATCCATAGCTACCAACTGCAGAGCTTACTTCTAAACTCTATAAAATTTATTTTTATTTTAAATACAGTGGGTTGAGTGGACATGTGCACATGTTGAAATTCCGTTAGCAGATGGGAGTCAGAAAAACATGAAATGAAGGTTAGTAGTAAATCAAAGCCTGGAATCTGTGTTGGGATTGCTAAGAAGCACCAAGCAGCAAACTGTAAATTCTGCTAACATTCTAAGTGGTTTAGTTTTGACTGTGAGAATGTAGATGGGGGAGATGAGAAGAACTCTACATATAAAGCTATCAAGAGAAAAATAACTGCCTGTCAAGTGAGATAACAACTATGTGACATGATCAGAGATTTTCTTTAGTTTTCCACTGGATCAGTTTTGAAGCATCATAGGAAACGGGTATCAAACAAATGTCCAAATTGATGCAAACAATAATTTGCGTGATTTTTTTTCTCTTCAAACCCTTCCCAGAACAGAAGTAAGGCTGTACTTCCTAATTGTTCATTTGCCACATCATTTTCCATTTGTGCAAATTCCTGTGGTGCATTGGCTACAGTACATTGTGCTATCCTGCAATACCTCATCTGTTGTGTAAGTCTAAAAGCAGTTAATGTTGGAGTAGGAAGGGCTAGCCTGAAAATATTAACTCAATTCATCCTTGATTTTCTATATTCCTTTCTACCATCACACCACTAGTATTTGTTGTGGAGGTGGGTTTTTTACTTCTCATTATGAGGCTTTGATTATTCTGTTTGGAGAGGGCAGTTTCTGAACTTACTACAGGATAACTTATTTCCTAAAGCCAGCACTGATTTTTTTTTTTCCCTTCCTTTAAGATATACTTTTAAGATTACTTAATCTTTTAAGATTCCATTAAGATTACTTTTAGGGAATACTATTTGGGGGTTTTGGCCATTCTTTTTTGAGGACAGAACTATAGTAGAATTATGCAGCAGAGTTTGATCTTAGGCTTCAGGGAGGCTCAGGAACCAAGATTTTTTCTCCTGTCCATCTCCTAAACACCAAGCCATGGTGTGCTGTGTTACCAGTCAGATAAAGAGCAGCTGAGAATCCCTTGGACTCTAAAGAAAAGCAGCAGACATAGCTAATAGTGATTTAATAAGAAATTAATCCACTGTCTGCTGATAAGATTTACCTCTTCCTTTTTCTTCAGGTAAAAGTTGATCCCTGATGTTCTTGAAGCCTCTGTGTCTCTAAGGGCAGATTGCTGTGAGTGTGTAGGACCCAGTGCTAATGGACACAGTGGTTGTATACACACTGACTGTGCCATGTCTCTAATTTGCTAAAAGAACAGGAAGGGGCTTTGCTGCTCCTTGGCAAATGAAAAATCTCTTTCAAAGACTAATGCTGAACTTCCTATTAGGTCTCCAAGCCTCTCGACGTGAAGGCTGTATGGCTGGCAGCATATTTGAAATCATGACTAAAAGTCAAGCTGCAGAGGCACGAATGCTATTCAGCTGATATTGATGGAGGAGAGTTGGTGGGTCCTGTCATTTTAGCCAGAAATATATGTGGCCTTTCTGACCAGAGAGGATTCTCTCTGTCCCCAGCATCAGCCTCCAGAACCCGTGAAAGACTTAACTACAGTGCTGTGGAAAATGAGAAATAAACAGCCTGACTATTGACTTAGCTTTCATTTTATAGGTTAACTTATGAAGAAGTTTTTATTTTCTGGTTTTGTTTTAAATTGAAAGCTGAGGTCTTCCTTTAAACTTCTAAATCACAAATTCAGTGTTAGATGGGCGAAGAACACTTTTACTCACTTCAGGTATTTATTAGACATTCTCTCCTTTCACAGAGTCACAGAATAGTTGAGATTGGAACAAATCTCTTAGGACTGCCTAGTCTAACCTCCTTCCTCAAGAAGGGTCAGCTGGAGCAAGGGTCAGGACAGTATGCAGTAAGATTATGAGCATCTCTGAGGATGGAGACTTTACAGGCAATGTTTTAGTGTCTGACCACCTTTGCAGCAAAAAAATTGTTCTAGGTTCACATGGAATTCCATGTGCATCATTTTGCACCAATTGTCTCTAGTTCTCTCTTGTGGCACCTCTGAGACAACTATGACTCCATTTTTAAGCCCTCTCATTGGACATTTATGTACCTTCCTCTGCCAAAACTTCTCTTCAGGCTGAAGAGTCCCAGCCTGTGAAGTGCTGCAGTCCCTTTGCTGCCTTAGTGACCCTTTCCTGGACTTGCCCCAGAAAGTCCATGTCTTGAGCTGTGGCATCCAGAACTAAGAGCCAGTAGTCCAGAGGAGGCTTCACCAGCACTGAGCAGAGAGAACATTACCTTCCTCAACCTGCTGACAATGTTTTTCCTAATGCAGATCAGATATTTTTTTACCTCTTAGCTGAACAAGTCTAATTTCTAATCTTACAAAGAGGGAATGCTTAAATGTAAAAATAAAAAAAAATAATTAAAAATAAGGCAAACACTAAACAGCACTTAACATTATGGATTAAGAGCAGCATACTTAAACTTCTATGTAATCACTGTGTCAGTAATGTTTAATAAACATAATTCTTTGTAATGTCCTATTTTTTGCTGAAATCATTGTGTAAAAGAAAAATTGCAAAAAAATAAGCTAAAATGGTGTTTCTTCTCCCTTGCTCCCCTTTCCCTTCATTCTTCAAGTTAATAAGAAAAAAAAAAATCATTTGTGAGAGGGAGGAAATATTGACAATTTTTGTCTGAACATATTTGATTTTACTAAAACCGGAACTTTGATTTCATCCAAATATTCCTCTTATGGTTGATAGGAAAAGCACCAGGTGAGACCTTTAGCACTCACTATTTAGAAAGAGCAAGACCTGTGTTGATCTAGTCTAATTGAGGAGATGTGTGAGATGTGCACTTGCTGCATCCTTTTAGAAGCAGGAGTGAAAATGGCCTGCTTTTTGGGTGCTCTGTGAAAATGTACTGCATTTGAACACTGGCATATTAGAAATGAGGGAGTCAGGGAGTGGGTCTGAGGGAAGAGCAAGGGGCAATATGCAGTTCTAAAACTTGTGATTGTCCATCCCAGAACTGAGCTTGCATTGGACATTCATAAGCTCAGATAGACAGCACTTCTCAAGATATCACAAAAGGAGCTCATGTAAGACAGTATATTTTTTGTCAGTCAGAATTTAAAAACTTCTCCCAGAGAGGCTGGTAAAACTGGCAGTCAGCCTATAAAGTCTTTGTTATCTCAGAAGTACAAATCCTCCTTGCATTCCTTGTGGGATACCACAAAATTAAAATCACCCTAACTTCCCTTGATTCTAGCCTACTTTGCAACTTATCTTTAGAACAGGAGGGTTCTTAGGCCAGTACATTCCCATTTCACCTGCCAGTCACAATGAAGATTCAGGAGGTGGGTACTGAGGGACAAAATTCAAGTATAGAGAAGTGAGGGGTACAGTCTGTACTTTTTTTATGAAGCACTGTTAGGGAAACTTCCCTGTCTGACCATTCAGGAGCACTCTGGCAGCCATGCTCCCACCACCAGACACTTTCACTGCGGGTGCCTTCACAACAGGCAGCTCCAGTGACCCAACAGGGCCCTTGCTTGACTCCCTGCACACCCCACACTCATACAGTCAGACAAGGTTTCCTTGCCAGCTCAGCCTTGAGTTTTTACAGCAGGGTCTCAGACTCAGCCTGGATTTCTTGAAGTAATGCAGCAACAGAATAACATGGTGCAGCAACAGAATAATAGCTTGAGCTGGTGCCTCCTTAGAGGGACCTGGAAAAAATGAAACCCCGGGCTTTTGTACCCTATAGTCTAAGTCTGAGGTCTCTCATCTGAGTCATCAGCTCCTGCATACCTCCAAGTGTCCATCATCTGCCTGGGCCACGGGTGGTCCCCAATGTTGTGCAAAGGGTCAGCACCAGCTCATGGCCTCTTGCCTCAGGCTCCCACCACTCAAAGCTCAACCTACTGCCGGCTCACACTATTCTTCAGCAATGTGGTATGTAAAGTTTGAGTGCATTCTTTCTTTTTGTTCCTTAAATGATGCCTAAGAACAACTGTCAAGAGGTACAATTGTCCCTTCTTGTTAGGGCTATCAACTCTTTTACTCTGTCTTCAGTATGAGATGCAAAGTCTCCTTGTTAGAGAGAACGGTACCATCATGACAAGATGACCATACAGCAAAAATATTCAAGAGCACTACTTAACAGATGGTGTCCTGGTACAGTGAGCACTCCTATTTGAGTTTCTTAAGCTCTTACATACAGAATATTATCCCTGCATCAACAAAAATATCAGAAAAAAGTTCTTTAAAATGTTATCTTCCAGAAGAGCCTTGATGAGAGCAGGTAATAACCAAGAGACTTCGGCGAGATGATCTGTTACTTTTAGGCAGCATGCAGGCACTAATCCACTGGGCTTTATGGGTCTATTTAAATTAGATATATGCAGGCAGTGCATTATTTATAACCAGAAGCATGAATAATTCAATGTGCCCACTCTCAGCAGGTATCCAGCCTGTGCCAGAAGCCTGCACTAGATGCTTGCTTTCAGAATAATGAAGAGACTATTAGATAAGTCTCTTTTGCTTGTATGCTCGTTTGCTCTGTCTGCTCTTCCTTTTGTATTTCTAGTTTGGCTCTTTTGTCAGTGAGGAAGAATAGAAGATGTATTCTCTACATTATTCCCTTCATCTGGAGATGACATCCTATGTCTAAAACAAATTATGTAAATCCGTTTAGGATGGATGCATTAATTTCATTTCTGTTTCATTGTGGTGGAGACAGTGGCATGTTCAAGACAAGGGACTTAAAGACAGGGTGGCACAGAGTAAGCACAATGCTCCTGGTCAAACAAATCTGGTCTGCTACACTCCACTGCACAGCTTGGGCTCAGCTGTGTCCTGACGCTAGTTGTGACCGCTCAGCCTCGTTGGAAAGTGCCTGTTGTATCACCCTTATGCTCAAAGCCAGAGGCTGGAAAAGAGTTCGTACTGCCTAGTCTCTGGCTCTCTTTTCTTATAATCAGTGATCTGAGTAAGGGCCTTCTAGTAGGAGGGTTGCTGCTGCTTGTTCCTCTATGAAATTTGAACACCAACTCCAGAGCAAGCAATACAGCAAGCTAAATTTATCTGTTTATTCTGACTCTGAGCTCCTCTGAAAGAGCTTATAGTGCTATTACTTGTTTCTGCCCAAGCCCAAGAGTAACCAGGTATTACAGTCAGATTTTCAAACACTTGGCAACCTGAACCATTCGGGGAAGAAATAAAAATTCTTCAGAACATGTGATGTGCTGGGTTGTTACGCACACAAGTCAATGGAGCTGAGATCTCCAAGTTACCTACATCTGAAAATAGAATGCAAGTGCTTTAGCTGTAAGCTTTGTTATTAAATCCTTAGTGGACTCTTACTGAATCAGTGAAGAATTGTTGAGGTATTTTTCTAGGAAATATAATGTATTGATTCAAGCTTTCCCTGTCTGTGTGACTGCAGATGAGCCATTATTTTCTGTACCTCAGGTTCTCATTTATATATCTGCATAATAATAGCTCCCTAATCATAGCAGTAGAATGAAGGGAAAAATGCACTAAAGATAGTAAGGCACTTGAGAATCATGGTTTGGAAGGCAAGTAGAGTTAGCTAAATATTATAAATACAGTTCTTGTCCTACAACAGCCCGAGAGAGATTGCTTCTGTAGTCATCAAAATACAGCAGTTAGAAAGTACAGCCAATGTATACAGGAGTATAGAAGTATTACACAAACTTAAGTAAAATCACAGTTAAAATGTCCTGTATAGTTACTGCTTAGAATTCTTAGCCTAGATGATTATAACAGCTCTGTGTGGAAAATTGCAAGTCTTCAAATCATGAGGTACATCATAGGATCTTCAACAACATAAGATCTTAGTAAAATGTTTAATGGATAATGTTCTTGGGTGTCTTGCTTTAAAAATAAGAAACAGAGAAAACATGCTGTGATCAGATATGCTGTCATCATTTGTACCTCGTTGACTTTTGACTTCCATACTCCCTGCCACATCTCTTCTAAAAGCGCTGACCTTAGCCAGCTTTGCTTAACAGAAAATAATCTAACCAAGTCACAGAAATGTTAGAAAGTCCAAAAGTAGAAAAAAATATTCTCTGGCAATGTAATGATATCCTTAACTGGGATTAAGCAGTAAGATCTGTTTCAAATACTGTGTAAAAAATCTATACTAGTGTGAATTCTTTTTAATATCTTTTTCTTGGTTTAGCATCTTAATGACTGCTTATAATTCCCCTGTGAATGTGCAGTCATTCAATGACAGAATCATTTCACAATATCATATAGTTTTGTTCCAATAAGAAAGACAGATTCTGTACTCCAACAGCAGAACTTAGCTTATTGTGGCAAAAAAAGCATTCAGAAGACAAAAGCCTCACAGAACTGTAGGATGATCTGGAAAAAAAATCTTAGTAATGGTATTTAGCTAAGAAGGGGAAATTGTTCCCAAATATAATAAATTATCAAAGAGCTATGTCCACTTCATACTGTGTGATTTGAAGCTGTGATGGCACACATGCATAAAAGATTTACAGTAGGGATGAGAAATAAAGAGTGCAGCGAACAACTTTGGTCATCAGTGACCTCAGTGGTCCTGCTGTAAGATCCCCTTTTGTCCCACCTGGTGAAACAATAAGGGGAAGAAGTTCTAACTCGATGGTGGCTTGCATATGAAATTTATAAATCTCAGAAGCAGAATCTGAAAGTCTTTAAGGGAGGAGAGCTTGAGCTTTCATTAAACCTTGTTACAAGTTCAAGATGGCCAGTTGCATCTGAAACATTGGTGTGAGATTCTTTGCCCTCATAGATCTGTGATCATAGAAGAGCTCTGGAAGTCAAATTTCAGGTAACTTAAAACTTTATTTTCATCTGTTGCATATTTTCTTTTAAGGTAGTCCTAGAAAATGTAAAATATAAGTTATATACAAGGGATGAAGGAATTGGAATCTAAAAGCTGTTTTGTTTGCAGCTACTCTCCACAAACTTTGCTATCTGCATCACAGCCAGTACCTGTCATTACCTGTTTGTAGGGGAGAAGAGAGTGCTTTCCTTAAACTGTTTAGCAAGATATTTACTGCTCAAACTCCTACTTCTTACAGGTACTTGGACTCTAGTAGCACACTGTGATGGATTTTTATGTCAATGTTGCCACCTTACTTATGGTGAGAATAAAGTGTTGTAAGAAAGTGAGAAGGGAAGAGATAGGAAATCAAATGTATGTATGCATTGGTTTGGTTTAGGCTAGGTTCATTTAGCATTCTATGATCACTACAGAATCAAAATAGTTTTAAAAAAATGGGGTATTTATTCTCATAAAATCTTATCTGTAGAAGTGAGATAGTGCTCCTTTGTTTATCTGAGGAAACAAGGCACAGCAAGATTAATGTGGAATTTCATTGGATGTAAAGAGCCTGGTTTTAGGATATGTTTCCAGGGCAGGCTTCTCAGAATAGGAATATCTAGAAGGCATTGCAGGGAGAGAGTTGTATGAGGCCCAGTAAAAATCAGGCACCAGCTTCTGTAACTTTTGCCATTGGTCAGGTTACGATTGGGAGTAAGCAAATTGAAAGGTATGTATTCCTAAATGTGAATAAAAGACGAATGGGATCTAGATTATTAAGAACTTGAAATAAGTAAATATTTTATAATGAAAACACTACCAATTTGAGAAACACTGAGGAGGGGAAATCAGAAGAAAACTGTCCAAGAGGCCGCTGTCAGTTGTGAGTAGCATTAATTTCTCATCTAAGAAACTGCTGTGTACCTCTCAAGAGCAGAGAGGACAAAGATCCCTTCTGCCTGTGCCCCTCAGAGACCCTTGGCTGGCCACAGGGCTTGCAAGAGCTTTGCTGATCTCATTGTATATTCCACTTCCACCTTAAACTAAAAGAGAGGTATAATCTATTCAATGCTGCAGAGTATGGGTGTCACCAATAATTCCCTTGAGGGCTCAGAAAATCAGGCAAGGTAGAGGAAGGATTTCCATTCATTTAATGCACTGATGATCTGCAGTTTGCAGGAGCACATCTCAGATTCTGCAATTTGACTTAAAAATGTATTGCTGGATTGAAGGCAGCAGCTCTGTGGTTTGAAACCAGAGCAGGGCCACACATTCCCCACTGTCTTCACTGCAGCTCTGTGAATGCTCCAGTGATGATAATTCTGTTCAACTCTAGCAGAGTAAAATCTCCAAGAGATCATTTGTTGACAGATGCTGGAGAGATAGAGGCCTTGAATTCCTCCTTCAGGACCTCTGAAGAAATGCAGAAGGTCTGCAATTACACCATCTCTGGCATATCTTCTTCTTTGATAAATTTAGGGCTTCATTTCTTAGGACTATCAATTTGGCAACTTCTTACCCAGTGCTAAATTTACTGAAGGTTGAAGGATGTTTCTAACCATAATATTTGGATTTATGAACTCTTTCTTGTAAGACGTTCTCTTTGAATATCATTGACAAGGAAATAAGTTAAATGAAGACATAATCCTGCAGCATGTCAAGCACTGTCCTCTGGTATAATGTCTTCCTTTCTGAAAGAGTGCACAGGCTGGAATTGCTCTACCTTTTGCAATGACACAGAGTTTCAGCCTGAACTTTCTTTCATGTGTCTTTCCCCAGTTTCAACACCCACCCACCCCCTCCCCAATATATATTCACTCCTTTCCTTCCTTGCATTTTTTCACCTAAGCACCTACTTTTCAATCCTTATGACACTTTAAGGCTGAACAAGTTTCCCTTGAACCAGCAATTGCCTCTTTTGCCTCAGAGCCTCTTTTACCCTTTTACTCTTGCTGCAGTTCGCCCTCTGTCTGATCCTTCTGGATCCTTCATAGATCCTTCTACATAGCACAGTGATTCAGCAAACTCTCTGCATCTGATTTCTTTCTTGACAAGCAGAACCGGTTTGAATAGGATAGGATGAGAAAGCCAGAGATTGCAGATATTCTTGTAACAAACTGATAGCTGTTTGAAGTTTTTGAATAAAAAAACTAAAGCAAAGTATCAGCTGAAGCAAAATATTTTATTAAAACTTTAACTGCTTCAGTTTTTAAGCAATCACTGTAAACAAAAGAGAATTCTTCATTTTCAGAAATGTCAAAAGTTTTTAGATTACTTTGAAATGCTTTCAAGGTGCAAATTTAAAAAAAAACTTTGAAGTGCAGCCTTCCTCACCCAAAAAAAAAAACAAACAAAAAACCCCAAACAAACAAAAAAATAACTAACAAAAGACCCACAAAGAACATCTGAAAAACAGTGAATTTCCATGAAGCATTTAATAGAAACATTTTCTGACCAAAATTATGAAACTTTAGCTCTCCTCACATTCTCCTGTGATGCTAATCCTGAATCAGTATAACCATATAGCTTCATTTAATGATTAATTAACTTGATTAATTCCATTTTGCAACAAACTCTGAGGATGAACCACATTAGGTGCATTGATGCAGCTCCTGACAGACCAAGCAGAACTGCCTGTGCAGGTCCACAAAGAGCAGCAGAGCTGTGTTAGCCCTGAGCTGAGCTGAGCTGGGTAGAGTGCCAAGCTAACAGAGGGAGGTGGCTCCTGATACCTCAGCTGGGTTATTTAAAACCAGGTGATTTGCAGATACTGAATACTCAGTTGTCCAGTGTCAGTAAATTCTTTCTTTATGTAGTGAAACACAGCTGAATCACAGCTTTGTAGGGTCACAGGTATGAGGAAAGTCTGAACTGAAATCAGGTACAGCTCTGGCTTCCCATGTTTCAACAGGCATTCTGCTTAGCACACTTTGAATTTCTTGTTATATGTCAGACAGAATAAACAATTCTATTTCCCTGTTGTGCCAGGTATTGTGTAGGCTCACAGTACAGTAAAAACCATGCTCAACAGACTGAGACAAAAATAATTTTAAATGAAGAATTACTGTCTCATGCTTTGAGAGAAGTGCTGGAGAACCTCCACCTCAGAGGCAGCAGGGACCAAGCAGAATAGAACAGAATTATTGTTATTTAGCAAATACCAAAGACTAATTCTGCACTTGGTACAGAACAAAAATCATGTGGAGGTACCTGTCAGCACTGGGTCCTTGGAGGGTTGGGGTACTCCAAGACGATAGGGGCCATTTTCAGTAGGGTTTGCAGTGTCAGAAAGAACTGCAGTAGACTGCAGTGATATACATTTTTGCTGAGAGTTGAATTCTGACTGGACTACTAAACTGTAGCATTATTTTCCTGTATTTATCAAAGACAGAATGAAGCTTTTTAAATTGCCTTCTTTTCTGCTGGCAGCACCTATTGAGAGCTGAAAAGGCTGAAATGGCTAAAGAGGGAGCTGATGAATAAAAATTGTTCAGTTGTCCATTGTTCAGTGGATCAGCAGCCCCCTTGCTCATATCTCACCAAATGACCAAAAGTGAGGAAGGCGAGATACTGAAGACATTCTCGAGATCTGAATGTGGCACAGAGGGGACTATGTGTTTGGAAGGCACAGAGACATTGCTCAAAGCTAGCACTAATGTCTGTTTCCTTGCAGCAAGAGTGCTCCATTATTCCAGTCACCTTATCTGACTCATGTTTGTGACTATAGGGATTTTTTTTTGTTGAGGTGGTCTTTTTTTGTTACACTGTGATGCCAAATACCTTCTGTCTGGGCACAGCAAGCTGTCTGGCAAAACCTCTGTGTTCTGGTGTTTTGTGTTTCTCTTTGTGAAGTAAGGTGGGAGGAATGAGGTACTGGAAAAATAACCTTAAAAACAATTGGAAGATGATGTTAAAAAAAATCTTGATTTGACACATATTTCTTCTATTCCTTCCTTCCATTTCTCCTGTGTTCTGTCCTACTAGTGGAGGCGCACTGGCATAAACCTGAAGTAGATTAAACTGAAGTTTTTCTACTTGTATTCAAAGTTTTTTTGCTTTAAATAGAGATTTTGTCACGGGGAGGCTGATTCTTGCCCATTTGCCCCTCATGGTAACCTGAATACCTGCAGCCCATTGATATCTCCTATTGCTCTCACGCTGAGGTGTATTTATTTTTGTTATTAGACCTGATACTACAACAGTTTGTGTTCCCTGGGATACCCACAGAATGTAGTACCAGATGCTCAGCATCGTGTAGGTCAGGAACTGTTAGACACTGACATTGGCTTGAAATGACCAAAGACTGGACTATCAGCCCACAAACCCATCTCTCTTTGTTACCATTGCTCTACCTGAACTAAGATATGTACCAAAATACTTGGAAAGCATGAGATGAAGGCAGGCAGGGGTGGAAATGACAAAAATGGCTGACTTTCTTTTTTCATTTCCTTCTTTTTGTTGGTTTCCCTGGCTTTATTCATGATTCCAGGCCTGTGCAAGGAGAAGACACAGAGCCCCATGTAAAAACTAATGTGACAAACATGATTTCATTTTACAGCTTCCTTCAGTTACTTTCACCTATGGCGCAAAAAGAGCCAAAGTGATGTCTTTTAACTATGACTTGGCAAATTTTTCATAGCTTTATGTACTGATGCTGCACATTGTTTAGATGAGTGGTACCCCTGTCCTTAGGCTCAAGCCCTGGGAACAGTGATGATGGAAATGCCAGTGCTACCTCAATATGTCACTTCACGTTGGTCTCCTGAGACAAGAAGGCCACTTGTTTCCAGAAAGGCACAATAATTTGTGTCAGCTCGTTAAGCTGGCATACTGCTGATACAGGCACTGAACTCTAACGAAGCACTTTGTCCCAGCCCTGTAATGGCCTGTCCCTTGTATTGCCTTGGGGATAACTGGGATACGTTCCTGGAGGGAAAGGTCAAAGAACTCAGGAAAGATTGTTATTGTCAATCCGAATTAAAGCTGATGCTGGAAATATAATATTTGAATAGTGCATTGAATAACTGGAAGGGAAAAATCTCTTGGAGAGTATGTGTAAGCATTACACTCCAGACAGAATAGAGTTGCTGCCTGTATATAAGTCCCTGAAAAGGAAAGGTAGGATTTAATAGATTAGGAATGGAATTTGGTCATGGCTTTATTAATTCATTTCCAAGACTGAGGGAGGAAATCTTTATCAAAAATACCATAAGGAGAAAATGTTAAGTGACCAATGCAAGATAGGCCAAATAATTTTGCAAGAGGTAGCAGGTAGTAGAGGAAATTATTCAAGGAGGTCAAACAGCATAAATTTTTGAAGGATTTTTCTGTGGTTTTGGGCAATGAGTGATATTAAGCTATTTCTTACAAAACTATTTAGGACAGATGTTGGGGAGGGTGGATCCTGGAGTATACTTCTTTATGGAATAAAGACTGGGTGCAGTGTTTTGTTTGCACTTAGTATCTGCTTGGGCTGATTTAATCTGTATCTCTTCAGAATCCTGCTAGGGGAGTGTCAGAAGTGAGAGAGCAAACTCATTCCTTCTGAGATGAAATAGCAGCTAAGAAATGTGGACAAGACTGCTCAGTTTTGCAGAGAAGTCATTTTTTGGGGGAAGGATGGGGAGGGCAGGGGGAGATCTGCTTTATAATTAAATTCCTTTTGATTTTTTGATACTAAGTGAGCAAACTTTTTCAGATGAAATCTGCAGCACCAGTATATGTACTTAATTGGATGAAGGACTTTAATAAGCTGCAATTTTTATAACCTCTGTCCCATCATGCTTCACTCGCCTCTTCACCTGCCTTTCCTTTGTGCTTTAAATAGTTACAAATATTGCTAGATAACCTCAAAATGCTCTCACAATTCAGTCTTCCTATTAATTGGCAAATGAGAAAACTCTTTCATTTTCTGTGTGCTGTATTTTGCCGACTGCTTGCTTTAATTTAGTAGTTGAAAAACACGTACATAAAACCCCATTTTCATTTGCCTAGGATATAACTATTGAGTCACACTTCTATTCTCCTATAGCAAACAAAAAGCTGAGGGAGTTAAAAAAGCATTTGATTTTGGGGAACCAGTTCAAAAAACAGGCTCTTTGGAGGATATTAATTTTTTTTTTGCCGAATCTTGCAAAAAATGTGGTTGAAACTGAATAACTCTTTCAGATAAAGAGGTAGACCTCTTGCTCAAATTTGCAAAACAAATCTGGATTGATTTTATTTTTGAGGTATGTGATCCCCTGCTTCTGCCTTCTCTGACAACAACCATCGCTATGATTTCACTTACACCTAAAAAAAGCCAAGCCTGATTCTTCTGGGACCAGAAAATACAAAACACCATCAGCAAATGTGAGCTGGATAAAATTTTCAAACTTCTTGACAGACATAAAGTTTGGGAAATCTAAACCAATGTATCCCCAAAATCATGCATTTGAGATTTTATGATTAATTGTTCTAAAAACCCACATTAAAGTTAGTGGCAGTTATCTCCTGCTGTCTCAAAATATTGATAAATTTTATGTTTAGCATATGAAAGTTTGGGTGTATTCCTAAACTGGATTTTTATCTTGGTCTTCACAACCAGAAATAATTGCTTTCAGTAGACCTTGATTGCCACAGCAGCTTCATTAAATCTTCTTCAGGTTATTTCTGACAGCACTATTGGAAACTGGAAGGGTTTCCAAGTGCTGTAAATTTTCTTAGAGTGAATGCAGCTGGAATCCCTGAAGAAATACAATGCTGTTTAAACCCCTTTTTGATTCCTATCCCAGTCTTTTTCTCTCCCCACTTCTCAACATAAGAATCAACTCGGATGTTCCCCACACATTTTATGTTTAAAAGCTATTGGTGATATTCCTGATGCAGTGTTTAATTTAGATGCTGTTTTATGCAGCAACTTCTGGCTTGGCAAAGGGAAGATGACATCGTGAACTTGCAGAAAGAATCAAGTCAGTGATAGGGGTGTCTGCTAATATACTTTCTAGGCATTTGCATTACTTAGCTGCATTAAGAAGGTTCATTTAATAGATGTGTTCAACACTATGTTTCTGAATGAACCAAATTCATATCTCTTCTGCTCTTCATTTAACTCTGTTCTTTACTTTTAGTAGTGTACATCTATATATAGCCCTCAAGTAGCATTCAATTGTTGCAGCAGTTTATGGAGAGCTTCTAATAAGTTTGTTCTAGCTTTTAGTCTCTGCATTTAGGCATGAAGTGGTCTTAATGAGCAAATCCTGAAAATGGATGTATGCCTGATGAATACTGACTGCCCTTAGCAAAGTGATAAGGGAGGCCTGCCTGGTTCCAGCACCAGCTTCCACTAAAACAAGCCTGTTGTCGCCAACATGTCTTGAGGAAGCAACACTCCACAAAAGCTGTTGGAAGTGGTGCTAATGTGTGCCTTAATGCCATAATCAAAAAATGCCAACAAGTTGTGTGCACTGCAGAAGTATATATTAACCATGGTTTTCTCCGCAGTAATTGCAGTGACTGGAGAAAACAGGAAAAGATTACAAATGAAGAGAATTTTGTGATAGGTTCTCTGGTTCATAACTGCTCTGGCATATATTCATTTAAACATATATATATGTAGTTATAGTCTTAGATTTTTTTCTTCCTCCCATTTTCATTTGAAATGACTGATTTATATACTTTTCTAACAGACAAAAAATAGTATCCTTTAAACTCTGTTATATTTGTTTCAGGCTGTGATCTTATTGTCAGGTGATCTCACATAGCACATTTTAAGCTGTCTATACATCATAAAGTTGAGCAGAATTTTGCTGGGACAGAAGCATCTGCTCCTTACTCCATGGAACTGTAATCACAGTTTCAAGTAAGAGAGTCTAACAGATATAATGCTGCAGAAGACTTTTCACTTGGGCCATTCTCTAAATGTCTCTCTAACTGGAGTTGAATTATTTAGTAATGAGATTAAATCCATTTATAACGCCTTGCAATGGAAAACATTTTATGTTCAGACACTGGATATAATATAACTTTATTCATGTTCAAATAGACAGCATGATGCAAATAAGCAACTTTACTCTGTTGAAAGGTAGTAAGCATCTGACAAAATTTTGTTTCATTTTTAAGGGAGATGATTATGGAAGCCTGCCAGTGATAGACAATATGTGCAGCTCAGTTCGGTCACATATGGATTTGTTAAAGTGGTTAAGGTATCAATAGTCTGGTTTTAGCCACAAAATTAGACTACAAAGCCAGATCACAGCCCAAACCAGTGTGTCTGGGCAGGGTTCTCTATCTAAAACTGTATTTAAATATGGCTGAATATTCCAGAAAAGAGCTGGAATTATTATTAGCAGGAGCCTATGCCACTAATGCCAGTAGGATGTAAAATCTAGTTTCTAAATCATGTGTGCCTATGTAAAATAAAATATGCTCATGTCCCACTGCCACAATCTTCATTTTTCTCGAGTGAAATCAGACAGATGAATACATTTAATTAAGACATCAGAGAAAAGAATAATTGGCTTTGCTAGTGCAAATTAGTTTGAAAGCAAAGAGCTTCCATTACTCTCTTTGCTTGTTGGGATAGACAGATTGATTTTATAATTTCTTTGAGACATAGAACTAACATTGCTTTTAAGAGGGGAGTGATATAGAGAGTATGTAATAGCTGCATATCCAAGAGTTAACAAAAA
The DNA here is from genome assembly GCA_013400175.1 of Phainopepla nitens. Lineage (NCBI taxonomy): Eukaryota > Metazoa > Chordata > Aves > Passeriformes > Bombycillidae > Phainopepla > Phainopepla nitens. The sequence goes on from VXBQ01005218.1 coordinate 224,955, forward strand.
CGTTCTGTTAGAGTGAGGAGAAAAGATCTTATTAAAGTGGAGGATCTTATTAAAGATCTTATTATTTGTGAAAGCTGAGGAAAAATAGGCACCATATCTGAGCAGAATTCCTGAGTTTCTTTCTCTATGGGCTAAATAGGATCTAGTTATTTAGAGTTCCTCAGGGTTGCTCATATATTTGTGAAGCTATGAGTATTTTGTATGAAACTCTTTTTTTGTGTGAAACTCTGCTCCTCACATGCCCTCAGCTTTGTCAGATTTGAGATGGGAAAAACAGAGTGTAATTGAAATTCAAATAAATTGGATGCGTGCCTCTGACTTTAAGCCTCGTTCTCAACACAATGCTCAGAAGTGGAGGAATTAAAGTGAGGTTTTACCCCCTGATATTTTTCTACAGATTAGTATTGTTCAAATGTTGGTGGAATTACACAGTCTCCAGAGATTTTAAAAGAATCAAACAAAGCTTTGGGTTTATCCTCCATCTACATTCTAAGATTAAATCGGATTTTAAACATACTGAGATATCCAAAATCTCCTGGGTTCTCAGCTGATGATTCCTGTAGCAATGCAGCCTTCGTGACAAGAGGTGGGGAGGTACAGCATGGGAGCTTGGAGAAAAGTACTCTGTACTCTCAGATGGCACAAATGAGCGCTTGCTGCAGAGGGGCTATGCTGTCTTACACTCACTGAGGATTTTGTGCATTAAAAATCTTTTCTTTAAGACGAATATTCTCCATCAGATGTCAGGTCCTGCTTTTCTTCAGGTCAAATAAGAGCTACAAAACTAACTTTTTCCCATGCCCTTTTGCTGCTGGGCTCGCCTAGCAATCTTGAATAACAAAAGCAACCAAACCTGAGCCAGATGAAATAGCTACAAATCAAGACTGTGCTCTGCAATGTGGAAAACAACATCAAGATTTTGATTGTTTTATTTATGTATTTATGCAAATTACGAGAAACACTTGGTTTGTACAGCTTTATTGTTAGAATAATGCTACTTATTCATGCAGGCATGTCATTTTGCAGTTACTGTGGGTGCTTCATTTTTTAATGTAAGCCTTTTAAGGGCTCAGGGTAACTTTTCAGGGTATCGTATAGGAAAGCAGCATACTGATAGGATTCACATGAACTAGAAAATTCCCCAGGAACCTTTCTAATCATGATTTTTGAACCACTCTTCCTAGGCCCAGGCATTTAACCTCGAGGTTCAAGGAAATATCCTACCCAACTTCATAGCCCTTTCATCAAATAAAAAAGAGAGATGCACACTAGCGCCACACTTAGACTTAACAGCTTACATGTAAAACACATGTACTATTTTTGAGAGGCAAACATTAAATTTTTTCTTTCTTTAATTTGATATAAAGATAGATGCATTACCCAGGAGACAGTACCCTGCCCCAAAATATGTTATAGTCACTGGCTAAGTCTGTCTCCAGTTTGCTTTGACAAGATGCAACAAGTCAAGAATATTTCAGTCTAGTACAGCTGATCCAAGACTTGTTTTGAAGATCCCATTGCTTATCAGTCCCTATTTCAGTATTTTATGGCAAGTGAAAGAACTTCTACAGAAGGTGTTGAGATCTCAACTGAATATCCTGAAATTTAGTACTTAGAGTGCACTGGTGAACCAGCCTCACATCTTTACTTGAGGCTGGGCAGGCTTATACTTGTGTCTCCTGTGTGGAGAGGGAAAACATTCTATTTCAATACTAAGTTTAAGGTGCGGCACTTTATCTCTCTGCTGCCTGTGAGGGGAAGATGTGCCCTGAGAATGCCAAAAATTGCAGAGAAGAGTGACACATTGCACACTCCTACCAGGACACAGGAGCAAGATGAGAGAGTCTCAATTTGTGTTGTGCTGTGTGGCCACTATCAAAAAGAAAGAAAATGAGGGACACAGGGACATACAGGGCCAGTGAAGAAGAAAACTTTAGTGGTACCTAACATAGTAGTTTTGCCACTTGCAGCCATAGTCCTGTGTACCTTTCTTCTGTTCTCTTCTTTTTCTAAGCATATCTAAAAGGGAAATTTTGTGTTGGATTTTAAATTACAAGACCCCCTCTGTACTGTAAACTCCTGCTAGCATGATGTTTTGCTATCTAAACCTGGCCATATAGTATGTAACTGAGAGTTGTGTTAGCAGTAAAACCCTAATACTTCTGCCTCTTATTTGGAGAAAAAAAAAAAAATAGACCACAAGTTCCCTTTACTTGTCCATCACTTGAAATAAGTTATGAGTTCCAGGGCCATAAAAAAAACCTGGTTTTGGGATAAACTTGGATATGAATGCTGTACTTTAATTTGAGGTTTTTGTGGCTATAACTAACTGGCAGATACTTCAATATTACACTTAGGCTGAATTAATTTAATTGAATAAAAAGAAGCTTTTTTTCTAAATGGTTGTTTATATGATTGTCCAGTACGTACTAAATGCAAAGTTTGGAAATTTAGCTTGGCTCTGTTCTGAATTTCCCTATAAAGAAATTACCTCAATTGTTCTGTGTTTAAGTGCTCAGCAAAAACAGGTGTCCTGTTTCTGGACAGCTCCAAGACAAATACTGTAATAAATAAAATTAATTGTAGAGATGGAGAATTAATGAAAGCTGCACTTCTTACAAGTGCCCATAGTGATAGGACAAGGAGGAATGGCCTTCAACTGAAAGAAGGTGGGTTTAGATTGGATGTTAGAAAGAATTTCTTCACTGCAAGGGTGGTGAGACGCTGGAACAGGTTGCCTAAAAAACTTGTGGATGCCCCAGCCCTGGAACTGTTGAAGATTGAATGGTCTAGAGAAAGATGTCTCTGCCCACAGCAGTGGGTTTGGAACTGTGTGATCTTTCAGGTCCCATCCAGCCCAAGCGATTCTATGATAATAAAAGAGCAAAACTAGATATCTGGGTTCCTGACTCCTAATCATACTCCTTTGCCAGTTACATCAATGTTTCGTGTGTGATGGTGTTTGTGGGCATACTTGGCAAGATATTAGTCTTTTAAGTGGAAAGCAAATGCAAAAAGATGAACCAAAACAAAACAACAACAAACAAACAAACAAACAAAAAAAAACAGAGGAGAAACCATGGTCAGTGTACAGTTTCATTTTGGTTTCCCAGATAATTTCTCTGCAAGTATTCTTAATGAGAACTGCTGTGGCATGTAGCAAAATTACTCAGTTATGACAGAAGTGTGTATTGTGTTATAGGAGCAGGAACACAGTTGTGTGTATGCAACCTGAGTTGAGATTTCGTCTAGTTATGATTCGGTTGTGGCACTTAATTACTGCATACTCGGGTCTTCTGTAATAGATGTGTTTTCTTAACCTCCAACCTCCAAGTCTCCCAGCTGCTAGATCAAGAATTCTTTTATAATTGAAAAGCTATTTGGGAATACTCCAATCTTTTTTTGAAGTGAAAACCACAACACAGCATACTAAGAAAGCAATTTATTTGAAGTCAGAGGTGCAGGTCGCTCTGTTTCAGATTGTCAGTGTGTTTTCAGTATGTTTGGGTCTTTTTGATTAGGACTGGGGCAGGAGGGGAGTTGATTTGACTGAGTTGAATAGACTCCAGGTTGTGAGCTATTTCCTCTGAAATGCTCTTCACACAGCAGTTGATTTGCAGCATGTAAGGTACATGATAACTTCTCATATAGAATCCATATAATCTAAACATCAAGATAAATCAAAGTGTTGTGCATTGTGATCCACTCTATTCTGCCTCTTCTAGAAGTCAAGAAAACACTGAAAAACAGTTTTCATGCCCTTGGGATATGAATTCACTTCTCTTGTCTAAAAGCATTATCAAACCTGTAGCTTTGGGAAGGACACTCTAGCATTATAAACAGGTTTTATCTTCCTTTCACCTCTTAGACTTCTAAGCAAGAATCTATAAAATTAAATACTGCTATCCAAGTTAAAATTGAATAGGTTTCCTTTTTAAAAGAATGGAATCCAAGTAAGTATAATTTAACCTGTACAAATGGTTCCAAAACTAATTAGAAGGAAACCCAATCCTTACCCGGGGAAATTCGAAATTTCCTTTATAAAATAAATTGTGTCAAATACATTAGAGCTATATGCCTGATAGACACATTAAATAGAATGTAGTGATATGCATATTTAATGAGAATAAGGAAAAATAGAAATCTTGCTAAGCTTGCTTGGTGATTGACATCCTAATGGATAATGGTTGGGTCTGTTTTCCTTGAGTTGTCTGGATGTTGTCACCTGATGCACTGCCTGTTGCAAGTGGCTAGGAATCACAGAATCATTAAGTCTGGAAAAAATTCAAAGATCATTGAGTCCAACTGTTAACATAGCACCACTGCGTTCACCACTAAACCATGTTCCAAGTGCCACATCCACATGCCTTTTGAACACTTCCAGGGATGGGATTCCCGCTCTTCCCTGGGCAGCCAGTTCCAAAGCCTGACCACCCTTTCAGTGAAATGGGTCCTGACACAATTTTGGGGGTTGTCTGTAAAGTGTTAGGCTCTTCAGGAATGTTTTGTAGCTGGCAGATTGGGGACAGTGGGGTTTGAAGTAGATGCTGTACGGACTGTGTCTCCATGAAACTGAGATGCAGGAGACTTCCCTTTTCTCCTCCAGTGTCTCCATCCTGTCAAAAATTGTTCCATGTATAACATATGCAAATCACCCATGCTGTTAAAAGGCTCTGGGACAAGGGAATAGATACGTGGCACAGCCTCAAAACACAGTTCTCACTGACACCCTGGAGTAGGGGCAGAAATGATCTTGCACATTGGGCTGTATGCCTTGAGGAGGGCTAAGTATGAAAAAGGTATGAATAGAAATGGTCTTGAGAATGAGACAAAGGTGAAACATACTGATATTAATAGCTACTGACCACAGTGGGAAAAAATCTGAAGGCTACTGATTGATACCTTTTTTTGAGAGAAAGGTGACCAGCTCTGTTTACCAAATCATGCAGGTGACTACTTCAGTAAAGGAGATACTGGATAAAAGGAAAACAACCCACACAGCACTTGTCTTCTGGGAGTCAAAGGAAGGTGGAGTAGTTGAACCACAAATGTCTAATTGGGTCATTTTTTTCAAGCCAGGAGGAGAAATGTGTCAGGTGGAGGATGCCCAGGAACTATACACCAAGCAGCTTAATCACCACCAGGACTCATTATACCTGTCTAGTGGAAAACACAAAGTAGCACATGATTTAGTTATCCCCAGAGTGACAGCTGGACAGGGGTGTTGAAGATCTCAGCTGTGGATTTATGTTTTTAAAGTGATACTTAAATAGTTGAGTTCCTGTGTGAACCTAGCTGACAGTATATTACAGACTTTGGAAATGTTCATGTTACAGCCCTGATGGTTCATCATTTGACATAATTTTTCCTTCTAAATGAGCTCGTTTTTTATGCTAAGGAAGCAGAGAAATAAATAACGTGTGGTGACCATTTCTCCCCCTTAAATTAACTCCTCTGCTATCCCCTTATTTATAAAAATTGAACAAAGGCATGGTGTAATCTATTTTTATTAGTTATGATAATCATTATGTGATTTTTACATTTAGTTTTCCTAGTTTTCTATTTATACAGTGAAAAGAGAGATTAAGTATTGTCACTAGAACTTCCAACTGGGCTCTGGAATTACAGCTGTCCAGCTGGTTCTGTCTCATTTCAACAAATAAAAATGCTAAAACCTGAAGCCTAATAAGACATGTTCCTGCTGCATTAAAGACAGAGGGGGTTGCCCATCTTGCATTTTTTTGTACTTTTAACCTGCAGCTTCTCTGCAGAAAAACAAATTTTCCTAGCTAGCAGGAATATAGTGAATCTGAATAGATAAAGGACTGCAGCCATGTAAAATTGGAGAGACATTAGCGAGTAATCATAGGTCATTATATCCTGCAATTCCAAGAATTCTAAATTCAACTAGAAAATAATTAGATTTTTCAACACCTGGAAGGATGCAAGAAGTGCAGATAAAGATATACGTGTATGTACTCAATTATAGGATACTTCTGATGAATTGTTACAATAACGATGATTTATAGTAATTTATATTTGTGACAATAGGTTTTTGAAAGGGCAATCTAATTACATAAATGCAGTATCTTTTGTTATGAAAGTAATGGGAATTAACTACAGTCTTTTTGTTTAGTGAAAAGTTTCATGACCTCTAAATAATATATTTTCTTATATATTCAAACAAAAGAAGAGGTTTTAGGTTTGCTGTGAAATGAAATTCATGTATAAAGCTCTGAGGTCTTGGGAAAATTAAATTATTTGGCTCTGATTAAAATCAAAACCTTAATTTGACCTCCTCTGAATTTCACAAAACTTTTAAAATTAGTTCAATTTAGACATGTTGTTTTGGACCAAAATCAAAATGCTCTATTTTTAAAAATGTCAAACAAGACGTTTTAAATGTTTCACCTGTGTTTCCAAAATTAAATTTCTTTGAAGTAGCCTAAATGTAAAGATTGATGAAATGTTTTCCATAGGAAAAACAAAACCAGCAAATCTTTAAACCAGTTATCTTTAGAAATAAGGCTTTTGCCTTACACTATTCTTCAGCACATTTTTAAGGTCATCTCTAATACCACAAGGAACAAAAAAAGAAGTGGAGGTTGGGAATTCAGACTTAGTAAAACAGTTCCACAGCAGAACTAAAACCTGTGGTGCTTTAAAGAGTTTCTCATAATGTGTGAGAGTGCATTTTCAAGGCACTTCACCACCTAGACAAAAAAAAAAAAAAAAGTTGCTTTCTATATGAGCCCATCTACTAGAGCTAGAAAAATTCAGTTTGGCAGTGATGGCAGGATGATTTCCAGGAATGGGAGGTAAGCATCTCTCTACCCTCTCTACCCCTCCTTGTAGCCCATATAACTTCACTGGTGGGAAGTTTACAGGAGGATTTCCATCCCAGGTATAACAATGTGAGCTGCTGGCATAAGCCCATGCACAGCTTGCCTTCCCTTGACAAGTAGCACAGAATTACTGTGGATGGAAGGAATTTCTGGAGATCTTCTAGTTCCACCATTCCTGACTAAATCAGGGCCAATTAGAGCAAGCTGCCCAGGATCATGTCCATGGGTTTTGAATACCTCCAAGAATGAAGACTCCACAGACTCTTAGGATAAGCTGTTATAGAATCACAGAATCCTGGAATGGTTTGTGTTGGAAGAAACCTTCAGAGGTCATCTAGTGCAACCCCCATGCAGTGAGCAGGGACATCTTCTACTAGACAAGGTTGCTCAGGGCCTAGTCCAACGTGACCTGGAGTGTTTCCAGGGATGGGGCATCCACCACCACCTCTCTGGGCAGCCTGTTACCATGTTTCACTGCCCTCTTCTTAAAAAAATTCTCCCTAATGTCTGAATACTCTCTTTTAATTTAAAATCTTTGCCACTTGTCCTACCATAAGACGGCCGACTAAAAGGTCTGTTCCCATGTTTCTTGTAGGCTCCCTTTCAGCACTGAAAAGCAACAATCAGGTCTCCCTGGAGCCTTTTCATCTCCAGGCTGAATGACTCCAAATCTCTCAGCCTGTCCTCACAGGAGAGGTGCTCCAGCCCTCTGACCATTTTTGTGGCCCTCCTCTGAACCTGCTTCAACATCCCACATCTTTCTTGTACTGAGAAACACTCTTCAGGTCTTTAACCACCATCACAGCTAAAGAAGTGTTTTCCTCTTTTTCAGTTTGTTCCTACTGCCTCTCATGCTCCCTCTAGGCACCACTAAGAAGATTCTGGGTCTGTCATCTTAACACCTTCCCATCAGGTATTTGTACACATTTAATAAGATCCCCCCTGAGACTCCTCCAGGATAAGCATTCCCAGTTCTTTCAGACTCTCTTTGTATGACAGTTGTTCCAGTACCTTTCTTTCCAGGAAGTCAATGTCCTTCTCATTTTGGGGCACCCAAAACTGGAGACATCATTCAGTCTGTGGCCTCACCAGTGCTAAGGAGAGATGAAAGATCACCTGCCTGAACACAGCCTGAATATTACAATTATAAATAGCTGGTTAAATTGTGCAAGGGTGGATGACTGAAGCCCACACAATTCTGACAAACATCAGTCTTGGAGCAGATGCCCTTCCTCTTAAACAGACCAGTCTAGTTGTCCTGATGAAAAACATAGCTTCAACGTCCTTCCTTGAACTACTGCCGCATGTAGATTTCTCTGAGGTTTGACTCCAGCCTCCTACCTTGTCTAGGGCTAAGATAGTTTAAAAAAAAAAATCAGACTTAAGGTAATGATTCTGTTAATACCATAAAAATACTCCTTCTTCCAAGTTTAAAAACACACACACACACAAGGAAAAAAAAAGTCAGCCTACCAGTCACAAAATCTGATTGCCCAGTCAGATTGGGACTTTGATATCAACTTACATATCAATGTAAGCAAAGGCAAAAACCTGGTATCAAGTCTTCACTTAAACAAATTAAGCCACCAATTACCACATACAGCTCAAATACTGAGTTTAACATCAAGTTAGAAGTTAGAGCCCACACACTTTAAAGGAAGTAATCCAGGTATTTTTCCTTACTAGTCTACATTTCAGAACAGAGAAAAAAAAAATCACTTCCCTATTTTTGGCTCTGGAAATTAAACTTAAAATTTGTCCTCTTGCCTGCCTATCTGTATTTTCCCCCTTTTCCCTAGAAGCCAAAGTCTGCCTTGAACCAAACTGATTTCAAGGAATCTTTTTAAATGTAAATGGCATGAAATAAAAATGGATCCATTGTTAAACATTTCCTCAGGATTGTTCTGAAGTTGTTCATTGGTATAGTATCCAAATATAGTCTGAATGTTTTCCTCGTTGGTGGAAGTTTGAGCTCAGTGCTATAGCTGAAGGATGATTTGAAATGCAGTTTAGCTCACTAATGCATGGACCTAACTTGTGGAGATTTTGGTCTGAGCTAGTTTCCAGCTTACAAATGGATTTTCTTTTCATAATCTAAAACTGTTTGTTGCTTACTTTAGTAGTACCAAAGTTGACTCACAAACTTGCACAAAAAACATAGATCCTTATGGTTTATTTTGAAGACCTTTCCTGAAATCCAAGCCATATTGCTTTCAGCTGAGTTTTGGTTTCAGGTTTAGATTTATTTGGAGCAAAGACCAGAATGTGAAATTCAGGCAGAGTGCATTTGAAAGAACTGTTCCTAGTGTGAGGGTAGCAGTTCTAAAAAAGGGGAGAACTGCATGGGGGGGGATGGGGGGGAAATGCCTTTAAAGTATAAAGATTAGCCTGTAGAAAAAGAACAATAAACTGCAAATAAGTAATATGCAAAACATGATTCAAATTATATTTGACAAACTATATTATTATACCTATATAAATATAGGCATTAAATTATATTGTTAAGATTTGCTATGATCTACAGGTTTTTGCCACCAAGAAAGCCTCAAAATCTAGAAAAATAGCATCATTAAGCAAGTAAATGCAATTTTGATATATTTTCAACTGCAAATCTGTTTGAGGAATACTGAAATGAAGTAGACTGGCTCATTATTTCTGTGGAAGAATCAGCCCATGAGATAATACCACACTAATAAGACAAAGTGAAAACCTTCTTCTGTCCTGACAAGGGAGTGACAGAGCCAGAACAGTTTGCAGCTGCCAGAATAAAGCTATATCATTGCATCTCAGGCTTGTAACATTGATCCTCATGCTGTGCTTTGTGCTGACTCCATTTCACACATGAAATCATCATGGCTGCTTCAGAAGACTAATGAAGTTGTGGATTACTTTCCTATCTTTTTCAAAAGCTTTGCTTTTGGTTTTTTGAGATTTTTCCCCCAGTATATCTGTGCTAGCTTAACTTGAGCAGTTCCTAATGTGGGAAGAAAGGGAGGAGTTTTATTATGAACTATGGATATTGATACAGTCATAGAAAACTCTATTATAGGAACACAATAGTCCTAGTAATAACTTCTCCTGATTTAGACACTATGCTGTTGCAATTATGATAATCAAGTCTGCAATTTGAATACCATGGATCACTAATAAATAACAGCAAAGACTATAATTAATCAACTTATTTTCTTCCGGTTGTCAAGGTCCAATCAGTCATCAGCTCCTAAGAGTATTTTTTGAAACAGTAGATCTTGGGCCAGATTTAGACGATTTCTCATGTGCTTTTCTAATTTTTAGATTTGACAAAGTTGCAAAATGCAAGAAGAGCAGATTCTCTGATGGCGGGGTGCATACAATAGTGGCTTTCTAGAACATATCAGAAGAAATTGCATGTCATCCCAGCACTTAGTTTCACTATAGTTCTCCCCAAATTTTTGCATTTTCATCCTAAGTATCAGCTCATATTACTGTATTCTTTGAGAGATATTTATAATCCAGCCACACAATTAGGCACAGCTGGATCACTCCAAATTTCCCTGGCGTAAAAGTTAATTTGTAAATGTGGGTATTTCAGTCAGAAGGTCATGTGTAGGGCTGGGAGAGTTTGTCCAATCTGATAATTTCAGAATTTTTAACCAGATTAGCAAATGTCCCCAGTGAATCCATGGACAGTGTGGTTTTCTAGTAAAGAAAAAAATTGCTGATTATCATGATAAAGGTAGAACAATAGACTGGAATTAGTGAGATTGGACAGAAACCACAGTGTAGAATACTGAATAAATGGCAGGTCAGAAGCACAGTGAGGGAAGTTCTGCAACAGTGTCACATACAAAGTCATCAGCTCCAGGCAAAATGTTTCTTGCTTCTGGGATCAAGACTGGAGACGTCTCCTCTTCCCACACAGTGACCCTTGCTTGGCTTTTTGTTTCTGGATTTGTTTGAGGGTTTTGTTTGTTTTGTTTTGGGTTGTTTTGGTTTTATTTTTTTCTCCTAGTGATTAAGCATTTAAATTGAATCAGCTATGGGAGAGGAGAGGATTGAAGGTAAAGTAGTGCTTTTTATTATTCAGGTTGTCATTAATTGCTGTTTTCAGTTCACAACATTTAAATGAAATATTCACGCAATTGGGCCGGCTGTAATTCAATCAGAAACCCATCCAACTACCCTGAGGAATCCCATCAGGGCTCCTTACGCAGCAAGAAAGAATTTTAATTAGAAATTTGAAATAAGCCTTCCTCCAGTTTTGCCAGAAACAAAATGGGCTGGTGCTTAGTGTTTCCATTTGGGGAATTAAAGCCTTTGCAACAAAAATCAGCATTTAAAGACACATGTAGAATTTGAGAGTGTGATAAATGGGTCTATATTTGCACTTTCTGGCAAGTCCCAGTGAAGAATATGAATGTCTTGCAAACATGTTTTTAGGGTGTAAAGTACACTGCCACTTCCCCTGTATCTGTATTCTTAAAAGTACTATCTTCTACTAAAAAATGATGAATTATTTAGTTGCACAAAGCTATCTTTGAAAATGCAGCTACTAAAAAATAGGAGGTAGAGAGCATTCTGAATGGCAAATTACTATAGAGGAATTTTAAATAGGTCACATGGTATTACCCATGAGAGATGTTTTGAATTGTTACAAGAATTGCAGTAAGATGCTTGCTCCAACCACAAGGTAACAGGTGTAGCAACCGGATCGGTTTCTATCATTCAGAAATCATGATTCTTAAACCAGTCAGTAATTTTGAGGTGTATGTCTCAACTCTAATAACTTAGAGGAGGGTAGCAGGGGGAAGTTACTTGACTCTGCCTTAGGTTGCTGTAGAGTAATCCAATTAGGCAATCTACTCCTTAGTAATTTTTACAGCTGCAGACCAGTTTTGGTACCTGTGTAGCCTTTGGCCTCTATTGTAAATGTGAGAACAGCAGCAGGCTTGACTCCATTACGGCAGGATCTAGCACCCTGCTCTTAAAACAGAGTAACAGAGTCACTGGGTGGCAGATGAGTAGTAAGGTGGGAGATTTGGGATTATGTTCATTTGGTCTCTGTTGTTTGGTTGTCTTCTGTGGTTTGGCTGGGTTTTTGTATGTTTTGGGTTGTGGGGTTTTTGCTGGATGGTTTGTTTCTTTTCTTTTCCGTTTTGCTTTTTTGGTGGGGTTTAGGCTGGCATTTAGATTTTGTTTGTTTAGGAGGTAGAAATTTTGCTTTGGTTTGGTGGGTTTCTTGCTTAACTTTTTTAACAGAGTTTTAAACAGCCACCTCACCTTAAGCAGCTTTTCCTAGAGCTCAGCTAGGGGTAAGATGAGCCTGACTGTATGCAGGGTGAGTCTGAACATACAGCCAAAATACAAAAGGTTGTACTGTTGTTTAGGTCAGTATTAGTAAGGGCCTGGTCATAAGTATTTCTACTGCATTTTTGGTTTGTATTTTTCCCCCTTCTCTGTGCATTCTAAGACTTGGGATATGTCTCTTAATGAAAGTCAGGAGCAGGGTTTTGTATTAAAGCATGACTTACGTCTTCTTTTCATATTTAGAAAGAGGACTGTCTAATATAAATGGATAAAAAAATTGGCTCTGTATGACATAATTCTTTTTCCTGACTAAAGTATTCTCATTTCACAAGAATTTGATTTTGCATGGAAACAATACTAGCTAGAAAACAGTTAATCTCTTGGCATGGGAAACTAATGTATTTTTATGGCAAAAACATTTATTAAGAGAATAAATTTTCCTTCAGGGCCATCTCACTGATTTTACAACCAGTTTCACATTTAATTCCAGTTCTTTGGAGCATGGTATCTCAGATATTTCATGCAGATGACTTCAAAATGTTTAGTAAGTTGTGCTTGCAAATAAGCCCATTTAGTTTACCTTGTTTCAAAAAGACCTGTGATCATGCTTAAACTGTAGTTAAAGGATAACATTCTTTATAGCACTCTGAACTAGATCAGGTGCCTCAGTTCAGTGTGAGGAGCAGAAGATCATGTTATAATCACTATTATATCCAAAGGTTAGTTTTAATTTACAAGAACAAAGAGATTTTAATGAAAAGGGGAAAGTTTATTTAAACAAAAGCTCTTACTTTATAAGGGGTTCAGACATTATAAACCCAAGAGAGTTCTACTTAAAAGTTCTTGAGGAAATAATGAAGAGAAGAACAAAAGGTTGAGGGTTTAAGGAAATCTGCTGAAACTGAGCATTCAGTGGAAGAAAAGAACTTACACTCATGGAAATGGAAGTTCTCCACCTGTTCTCCCTTGGCTGAGGACCTCTTTGGCTATTTTGTCTACCAAGCATGCTCCCTGCAGGTGCTCTCTACATTGCGTAGAATGGGAATTCAATGAGCACAGTCTGCCATCATAATAGTCAGTCCCTGTCAATTATACTGGTGATTTAAGGAAAAAATAATCCTTACAAATGATCTCTGACTGAGAGAATTCAACACTCAGCTAAAAAAACCACAAACAAACAAAAAAAACCTCACATCACTCTGAAACTAGCATCTTTGTCTTTTTTCCTTAACCTTTTTAGCTACAGTATGAAATGGTAGCACATGATGTTACAGTTTAAAACACTGTAGCTTCCACGAGTATCATATAAATTTGCTCTCCATCATCAGACACCAGTGATTTTCCTTTCCTACAAAAGGGATAAATTCGAAGTTTAGCCTATATTTTAAGCTACATGTAGTAGCTTAAACAAGTAGTTTATATTCAGACAAAATGCCATTTGAATTCTCTATCAACATACTAATTCTGGGCTGGACATTAGCTGCAGTAGCAAAATCATCTTTTATGCTGAATATGAAATCTTTTCTCTTGTCTGCTAAAGCAGGGAGTAGGTTGTCAGTTTGTACTTTGCTCAATATGTGCAAAGCAATAATAGTGATATGCTTTGAGATTATCATACAGAGTTTTCTTTGACAGCTGGGAGCAGCTGCACTATAAACAAAGGAGATGCAGAAACAAGGCTATCTAGCCAGACCAGTGCACACTGTGTGTTCCCTGGAGAAACTAATCTCTTCTGCTACTTCCCATTGCTCAGCTTACCCAGCATGTCTCAAGCCATGTCTAATTACCGTTCCTACCTTTCACTCAGTCCAAAGAGGCATTATTATATCCGACAAAATACGTATCCTATTTCTCTGTTAGTCATGTATCACTTCTCCCTTTCCCCTTCCACCTGAGCTTTTATCAAATCTGTTCTTTCAGCTGTACCTCACTTGACTCACAACTTTATATGTGAATGCACATTTCCAACTCACTGAAATGGCCTTTGGTGTTTTCTGATGCTTTTTTTACAATTTTCAGAATACATTTACTATTTAAGTTTCTGTTATTTCTTGCTACTTTATCTGTTTATCTTATCTAAGTTTTTTATCCTTCTCCTGATTTTCTGTCACTGGTTTACTGACACTTTTCGTAGGCACGAAAACTTGATCTTATCCATTTCTCTTGGAACTATGCTATTTATGAGTGGCCTGCATAGTTGTACACAAAAAACCAGCACTTAGGAAACATGATGAGTATGTCGCCAAGTCAATCTAAATAATTCAGAGCATTATTTTCTGGTTATACTCTAGTTCCTAAACTCAGGAACATCTTTGCAAAACAGTATACTTACTCTTTCCAGGACGCTTGTTTGAGAACTTGCTGATGTAGAGTGCAGCACAAGGCTGGGATAACTGAGTTTTGAGCTCTTGAGCCACCAAAGCTAATCTAGTTACTGCTTCTATACAAACCTGCAGTTATTTCCTGTGAGTGAAACATATACAAAGGAGGAAGCACCTCATTGCAAGTCAACTGCTTTGAGTCATTCTGGCACTTGGCCTGAGCCACCTTTCATCACCGTGAATCCTAAGTTGTCAAATCTGAAACTTTAAAGACACAAATAAAATGTTCTGTCATTTTCTTTTCCTTTAGAATTCCAGAGGTACCTTCAATATTCTGTTTTAGTTTTAGCTGGGAGAGAAGTCAGTAAATCAAGAAGAAAGTGGAATGAAAATAATTATATGATTTCAAAGAGCCACTGGCCCTGTAAAGATTTTGCTCTGAGTTGCTACCAGGAGGCTAATCCATAATGTATAATAGAATTCCCATATTGGAATACGTCCTATCTTCTCCATATCCAAAGTTTTCTGAAAAAATGAAAAGTGAATATGCTTATAATTAAATTTTTAGGATGTGAGCCTCCTTTTCCTGAAGCCAATCAGGCACCCTGTAAAATATGGAAGAAAGCTTTTGGCCTTTTCAAGGAATTAAGAGCTTCATTTAGTTCAGCACTATAACATTTAACTGCAAGAGATCTCTGGATTGTCGTCAATAAATTAAAAAAGCTAGATGTTGTTGTCAGTTCCTAGCAAATTTTTACTACATTCTGATTAGTGCTGAGTATTAGAATATTTTAATCCAAGGAAAGTGAAGATCATGCAGGCCAGTTTCATACACACAGGTATGTACAACAGCTTTGGCTCAGCAGCTGTTCACTTTTTATTTTGATAAGCCCTGTGGATGGCAATTCTGTTCTATTAGTCCTATTTGGCTATGGTCTTTCCTGAAAATACTGTCTCAGAGACAGGGACTCTATCTTTCCAGTCATGGAAGGGTGTGAATTGTTCACTGACTTGGGAAATTTTAGAAGATTCCATAAACATGTACTTTTCACTTATCTTAATATTCAAGGACTGTCTTGAAGTGATCTAGTTGATGAGAATGAAATTGATGATGGATACCTGATTTCCAAAGATAGCTGTTTTTTACGCTGCAGTTGATTTCAAAGGATGGTACGAACTGAGATCTCGAACAATCCTGTGAAAGGAAGGGAAATCAAGACAAGCAGGTTAAGGTAAGGAGACTCTTTTCTAGATGGATGCTTATCCCCCCCACCCTGTTGAGGTCAAAGGTGGTTAAAATAGCATGTGATAAAAAAGTTATTGAAGACCAGATAACAAAGGCCCATGTTTGTTCTGGCAATCCCTACAGGGAACTAAATTAGTAAAACTTTAGAAAGGGATGTAGATATTGTTTGTATGTTATCTAAACTTTAAAAAACAAATGTTTCTTTCTCCACTTCAAAGGGTTGACCCTTCACTTGTTGTAAGATTATTTTTAAAAACAAGGTAGAGAGAATTAAGGCAAATTTTGAACTTCTGCCTTTAGTGGTGCTATAGCACTAAGCAGTATTTGCAGGCTTTGCTTTCCCCTGCATACAAACATTCTCTCTGCCATTCCCCTTCACAGCACCATGGGTTCTCTCTGGTTGGGGAGAGCCAAGTTCTAGGAAACTTTTCACTGGGGGAACGTGGAGGTTGTCTTAAGTAAAAGATTTGAGTTTGTTTGGGTTTATACATTTCAGTTATAAAATGAACTACTAGAGACTACTGAGAGAATACTGACTATTGAGAGACTGCATAGCCATCAGCAGGGACTGAGTATAGTAACAGAAGTTATTTTGTTCTTCAATTCTGAATAGATTGTATAGCTACATTAATTTTGTGATTCAAACACTCCGGTAAAATTGTGGGCTTGGCCCTCTACTTCTCAATGTCCTAAATATTTTAATGACAAGCAACAAAAGACACAGCCAGCAGAAAAAATTATGGACTACAAGGCAATACAATGTCTACAGCAAATATCCTGTTTTACAGTTTATTTCCCTAACCCAGGAATAAAGGGAACATGAAAAATTACAACTATTTTTTTCATGTTATTGTACTTCCTGCTGTGTCCTGTAAAACTGTAAATGGTTCTGTAAAGTTAAAGTTTAACGAGATGAACTGTTTTTATTTTTTTAAGTTTGTGGCCACTAAGTGTGTAAAAGAAGTACGTAATTCCTCAGAATCCAATTGTTCTAAATGACAACAACATTATCTTACTAGCAGATACTTTGATTCATTTAAATATTACTTCCTACTGGAACTGAAACCCAGCTTTTTTTGTGTGTTCCTGGTTACTGACTGTTGCTGTTGTTGATTAACCAGTAAGATAAGGCCATTCATGAGTAAATTATCAGTCAATAAACACAAGGAAAGCTGGGACGGGCAGTGCTGAAATGGAAGTCACTTCAAGGAAATAAAATTGAGACGTATTGTGACATAAAAAAGATATAGAAACAGGCATGATGTAGAAACCTCACTTTGGATGAAAATACTAAGACTTTTCAGGGTATATTCCCCTCCTTTCCTGTCTCAACTGATTAGCTGTCGCTTGGAGCGAAGTAAACTTAAAATGGACTTCCATTAGTATGTGTTGCTGAAATGAGCAATTGGATCAAACAGCTGTCTTTAGCACATGATTGAAGGTAGTATTTTAAATTCTTACTTAACTTTATGTTTTAAAAACAAAATGCCCACAACAAGATGTAGGGAAACAAATTTCTTTTTTCATCTGAGATTTGTTCAAACTACCTGCTATTTTTTTCCCCAAAAACTTGATTATAAATTAAATTTGATAGGCATTCGACAGCACTGTTTGGATCTTCCTCTGCGCTAAGATGCATTTGCTGCCACAGTTTCTTGCTCTAAAAGAAGAGTCAATTACAGAAGGAAATTAGAAGCTGACATAAAGGTCAGAGAGTAGGTGAACAAGGGAAGGGAAATTCTGCAATTACACAGCTATTGCAATTAAGGTCTGATAGTCCTTCTTCTATGGGTCATAGGATCTGTGGCACTTTTGATAAATGTTTTAACTTTTATAACAGATTTATCAAGGATTGCAGTGGCAGAGGAAAATGTTCTTTTTACAAAATGACTTACAAGAAATGAGTAAAAAAAGTTCCTCCAGCTTCCTTAACCTTATTGAATCTGGGTAATTCTACTGCCACTTTCACCCTCAAAATTTCTTGTTCTAGCAGCACAAATATTTGCCAAACTATCAGCTAAATCAATATATATTTACTGCCAAATTTGACAGAAGATTAAAGTTTCAGATTTCAGCATAAGTAACCTTTGATTTAGGATGCAAATTCATGAAAGAATATATCACACTAGATTTCACCTTGGACAGATTTAATGAAGACTGAACCCTATTGAAATTCTAAGCATACTTTATATTCAAAATTCCCATATTTTAAGAGTTTGCTATGTAAAACATTCTCTGAGTTCCAAACAAAGCACTGGTTTTACTCTATTTGGAAGTGGGTAGAGTCACATCAAAAGAGAAAACTGCTGTGATGGTGAAAAAGGCAGTGAGACCAAAAGCCTAAACAATAAAAAGAAATTTAAAATAACAGCAATCTTGCACTATCAGAATGGTCTTAATAATCCTCTGCATTAACCCCCTAAATTTGCATTCATATTACTACTGAAAGAAACAAGTTGCTGGATCATATAAGGAATCATGTTTTTGCATTATTACAAAGCTCCCAACTGAAACTGAACTCTGGAATTCTTTCTGAATGATAAAAATAAGCAAGAGGTGGGAAAAAAGGATTACAGTTAAAGAAGTCTTACGTTTTCCTTAGTTGAACAGAATAATTGGAGCATTTTTATAATGGCTGTACTTACTGTTGCAGGATTAGTGAATGGAAGGTCATGTCTTTATAGCATTAGAGAAGACTACAAGACAGTAAATTCTAGGTCTGGATGTGTACAAATCAGTTAATCAATAAAAAGTAAAAAAGTAAATCCTGTCAAGCCCACATAAAGCATGGAGTGTATTTTAAGAACAGCTAAGGAAAAGATCCTGACTGCAGGGACAGAGAAGGCACAGAGTGGTTGCAACACTATATTTTTTCCTTAGGCATCAGAAAGCACAGTGAGAGAAAAGGTTATAAAATGAAACCAGAAAGTCTTCAGAAAACACCAAGGATGGAGGGCAATGGCTACTTTGAATAAATAGATAAGATTCCTGAACATGGAAACAAAGTAAAACCACTCAACTTCCCTCCCTAGAAAAACCTTACAAAAAAGGAGAAATTGGATCTGTAAGACCAAAAACTTGGAGGAAGAACCCAATTGAAATGCTTTGCTGTCTCCAAGAAAAAAATGTTTTAGGCAGATAAGAATTTGGGAGACGTGCAGAATCAATTGCCTGACTATACTGGTCAAGTCCACCTTCTATACATCTCCTGTGGCTGAGACCAGATCAGAATTCAAGAAACAGCACTTAATAAATGATGTATGACTCTAGGAATTTTATCACCATTCTTAACCTACATTTCTCATACAATTCTCCACTAATGCATTAACACATGTGTTTTAAGAAGAAGTAATGAAGAATTAATCCTAGAGCCTTATAAGACTATCATCCCAGGTGAGTATGTGTAAAAGTAATTGAGCATAATTGCATTAGAAAAAACATTAGGTATTTGGGTTGGTCATTATTTCCTTCCACTTTCTAGCATGTCTTTACATGCTATGGCACAAACAGAACACTTAATTTGTCCTCATATGTATGATCTATCTGTACTTTTTCTTACATCTGTCTTTTACTCCGATGTGTACAGTGATACAGAAGAAAAATGTTTCCTGCTTAAGAAATATGTTAGACATACAGGAAAAATCTTTCCTTTGACCTATAAGCATTCATAAGATACATAATTAATACAAAAAAGAATAATCTCTCTTGAAATTTAGTCATTACTTTCAATTATTATTTAGTCATTATAACTAATTTTAAGTAAAAGCACACTACAGGTTTTACTTTCAGGAAAACAAACAACAAGCAACAATGACAACAAAAAGCCTAAACCCAAATAACCAAAAAATATTTATCTGAGCAAGATGCATCAACAATTCTCAAACAAGAGTTGTTCATGTGATATAATCACTGCTCGTACCTTTGTGGTTATATTCTGATTAAATGGGACTGTAATAAGGTCACTGTCTTACCAATTGGATACTGTATGCACCTTCCCTTTTCCTTATGGTCTGATAACCTCTACACTGACCTTGTCTTTTGTCTGGGCCCCTTTCTGTGCCCATGCTGAGGCTTTCACAGGGGAACACCGTGCAATATTTTACACAGAAATTATGGACCAACCACCAGAACAATCTAGATGCATCGACTTTGACAAGGAGCCTTGAGACTGATCATTTAAATTCTGGAATGTCTTTCAAAATTGTATGATCCTCCAGGAAAGAGTGAATGAGATTTTTTGTATGTTTGCTTATAAAGAGCGCTATCCTCTGAAGCAGAGTCTCTGAGCTGATTAAACCCAACTGCCCCAATTCCTTGAAGCAAAGCCTGACAAGTGCATTTTCCCCACACCTTCTGCAGAAGTCAGCAGAAGGCAGAGAGAGTGCTCATGGTCATGAGCAGTTACCATTCTAAATTTGGATGCACGGAAGAGCTAAAAAGCACTTTACAGCTCATTCAGAAGTTCAGCTGTCAAGTCTGTGGAGACTCTTCCTGCTTATTATAACTTCTTGGTGTTTTTCTTCTTTGACAGGTAGCACACAGTATTTAAAAGCCTCCTCTCTCTCTCATCAGTCTAGCATGTCTGTCCCTAGAGTCCTGTCCCCTCAGGAAGATGGCACCAGCTTGCTAAAGCCCTCAGACCACATCAGAGGAGGGGAGATTAAATATACCCAATATGTGATGAAGTCAGGGGCAGGAGGAGGGCACCTTCTGTCAGTGGAGCCCACAGAGTGCTCCAGTAAGAATTCAGACTGGGCAGTAACGCAAGAAATAAGCATTTCACTGAGACTTGTGAAGATAGTAACAGCTGCAAACACCTCAGAGGAGGCACAGCAGAGGCAGTATTTGCTGTAAAAATTAAATTCAACTCTAGGGGACAGATGAGAATTGGACCAAGAGGCATTTGTGACACAAAATCTTGGATAAAAGCAAAAAACTGGGGCAGAATAATTTTTCACAGGACTGCCCCCTCTCCCCAGCACACACATGGATACATGCAAAGACATCTGAGTTATGCAGTGAAGAATTAGAGGAAGTTTCAGCACCAGATTAGCAAGATCATATCCCACACTGCTGCAGTAGACAGATACACTCACTGTAATGGGTACGTGGAGGCATGAGAGAAAGTGCTACTTCAGCACTGCTGAAATCACCTCTAGTAAATAGGCCAGATTTCCTATGGGGGTAAGTCAGATATTTTTCGTTCTGTGTTGGAACAGAACAATT
The DNA here is from genome assembly GCA_013400175.1 of Phainopepla nitens. NCBI lineage: Eukaryota > Metazoa > Chordata > Aves > Passeriformes > Bombycillidae > Phainopepla > Phainopepla nitens. The sequence goes on from VXBQ01005218.1 coordinate 245,879, forward strand.
TCTGCACAAATTGGACAAATTCTGCACCTAATCCTACATTTTATTACTCATCTTAGCCATGATATCTCAGCCCCCAAACTTAACATGATGTTAAATATAGCATCTTTCCTACACCAGTAGATTACAGATTAACTAGGTACCAAGTACTTTCTGCAGTTCCCCAGCATCTACATCAACAGTGCGCAACCTGTGATAAATACATAGTTCCTCATTTTAGATGTAGACTTTTCCAAGGGCTAACTCTGAAAAGAAGTTCTTAATTATTATGTAGTCAGAAGAAATAAGCCTTTAAATAAAAAGCACTTTGCCTATTGATGGGTTAGTATTCAGAGACACAGAATATCAGTCCTGATCAGTGGACTTTTCCTCTCCATCACTCTCTCTCAAACTCCCACAGCCCTTCACTTGTATTTAACTTTAACTTTGAAGTAAGACAACCTTATTTCAAACTTTAAAGCACAGATCCTGTGCAATTAGAAGTGGTTAAACAGCTTTGATTACTTTGCTGGCCCAGGACCAGAGAGTCACTTCTCATCCCAGCTGAGTACAGACTAGCACAGTTCTTCAGCTCTGTAATTTCAATTAAGATTTATAGATATTAGTGACAATAGGAATAGGATGAGGGGACAAAAGTACTCCAACTACTTTGGGAGCCTCTTAACCAAGCTCTAAATATACCCAGGATCACATAAAAGCATTTAATTTCCTGATTAAATGAATTTTCATATATAGTGCTAAATTCTGGTTCAAAAAAAAAAAAAAATTCCAAAGAGGAAGAGCTGGAAATACTTTATGCTCTGTGCATTCTGCAGAGGTGGAAAACCTGCTGAGGTCTGTCCAAAGTACTTAGCCTTACCAGGAATCAAGCTGCTTTGTATGGTGTTATTGGCTGTCCTCCAGTTTTAGGTGGGAGTGGTATATACTTCCCTCAAAAGTTTGAAATTTCAATCAGTAGAAAACATGGGCTTGATCATGACTATGGTGCAGCAACAATAAAACTTTCCATGAGTAACACAAGAATAAACTTCTATATTGAATTAACAAACTCAGAAGGGAAGAAGAAATATCAAGCAAAAATATTTTGTTCTTTGGTTAGAAGTAATATCATTGTGCATCCAAGTGTTCACAATGGGGGAGCTTAGCAGAATAGACAGGTGCAGTTTAGAAAACTGTAATATTTGATTAATATTGCAATTCCAAATGAATAAAACAACTAAAATTATTAAATTACTTTCAGTGTATCAGGAGCCAGCAAAAATAAAGTACAAACACAGTTTTATGAATGCTGGCAGGAAGCCATAACTTGTACATTTCTAGCCATTCATGGATGTGATGGCACAAATCTGTGATGAGGTCTACCCCAAATAAATGTTATGAAGCTCATTCTGCATTAAAAAAAAAAAAAAAAGGAAAAAAAAAATCCCTCTGAAAAGAAGGAGCATAAGGAGACTGATGCACATTCTTGGGAGTAATGTCTAGCATGCCATGAAGATATGAAAACAGACAGGACGCTGTGGTCACTGAGTAAGTGTTACTCCAAGGAAAAGGAGGAGGGTGAAAGTGCGAGAAATGTGAGCACTGCAGCAGCTGTCTTCTGCCACAGCAGGGGAATAAAAGAGGAATGATGTTACATGTCTGATTGCACCTTGGACCCATTCAGTCTGTCTCGAGCACACCCACCAGGTGTGCCACAGCCAGGGCTTCTGTGCCTCTCTTGCCTGACAAGACGGTCCTGCTTCATTTGTCAATGTTAAGATCTGGCCAACAAGATGACACATACACTATATTTAAACCTCTTTCTATGGGAACCTGCCATGTTACCCGAGCAAAACTTCAGCTTCCATTCAAAGACAGTTTTTTCAACGTTCAAAAGGACCCTTGCATTCTGTATGTTAGCTTAACACAAAGGATCTTTATACAAAATTATGTACAGAAACTCAGTCTAGCAATAATTCAAATAATATCTCCTGACTTCCATCTTTGTGTTGAGTCAGACAGACACTTCCTGTTCTTGTATTTCTTTATCAGCTTCAATTTGCTCATAACCTGTTCTCTTCCCTTCTTGCTTCACCATTTTTAGTCACTAGGATCCCTCCAACCTGGGGTTTTCTGTAGAAATTATGCAAAGTCAGGAAAGGCTGTTCCAAATCAATACTGCTGTTGTTCTCTAGAGCCTTGCTATACATTTCCTTGTGATTTTCTACCATAAGTCCTGTCTGCCAACCTCATGGGAATGAGATACACAAACATGGTCCTTTTTAAGTGTATATAACTTAATTTCCCTGTACAGGTCAAAAAGTATGGACAGTAACACATCAAACTGCAGGCAGCAGGGCAGAGTGCAGGTTTCTGCATACGCTGAGGAAAAGAAGCATTTGCAACATATGCAACTGTTAAGCATATCAAGATTCTCTTCCCTACAATGTTGTTAGAACTCATCCACCTTAGTTGCATTTGCTTGGGGAGTGAGATGTTACTTTGTCAAGCTTAACAAAACTCTGCGCTTTCTCAGCTGGGGCTCTTAAAAGGAAGCATTAAATGGATTTTGGCATGTAGAGTTTTATGAAGAGTGGCTCTTTTTGCAATCCCATTTAGCACACATCGGTTGTTCTGAATGCCACTGGGATTACACTGACTTCCAGAAATGTTCCAATAGGAACTGTATGATTTTCTGTAGCAGAGTAACTGAAGGAAACATCCATTTTTTTTGTGTGTGGAGGAACCACACAAAACAAAACCAAAACAACAACAACAAACATTGAAGTTATTCACAACAGAAAAGTTGAGCAAAGAAATATAAAAATATAGAAAAAGTTCCAAATAAATAAATGCCAGAGAAAATACCACTCACTGTGAATTCACATTTGCTGATATCCAAATCTTGCAATTTATATGGGCAAAACCAAAATCACTCCTCTTCCATTCATAAATTGTGGTTAGCCCTGGAGATGCTGCATCTGTAAACAAATGAAGTATTCAATATTCAAAGAAAGAGCAACAAATCTGTGCAAACTTTCACTCCTTGGTGAAGAAAGTTAGCTTTTAAGACAACTAGCTACAGACAACTGCATTAGCACAGGAGTGACCAAGACAACAAAAGTCTTCTGAAGAAATAAAGGAACAGCACAAATACTTCAGTGCTAAAATCTGAAGTGGTATAACCCAGGAAAAAGGCTGGTCAGGAGAGGAACACCGCCACTGGAGTAGCTGCTAGTATCTACTATCTATATCATGCTAGAAACAGAATTAAAATTATTAACCAGAGCAAAAATCTGTGCAAACTGGAAATAGACCTTATATCAGTACCATTTAGGAGAAGCATTTAACCAGAAACTTATGGCTGAATTAAAGAAAAATACTTTTTAAAAAAGTAAACAGGATGAACTCCCTTCTCTGTTTAGAGGCTTCAAAGAGCACGAAATGGATGCTCTTATACAGAGAGCAATACGAAGCAGGGACCAGTACTGTTCAAAGAAAAACATTTATTGATTAGCTGCTGTTTTTCAGTAACGTGATTCAAGCTTTTCATTTACCTAGCTCAGCATCCTATAGCTGAAAAAGAACAACACCAAACACTGAAGAAAGGAGATCCAAAAAAATATTAAAATAGTAACCAGATAAAAGATTGTCCATCCCTGATGCAAGTCTCAGCCTACTCCCTCATAATTAAGAACAGGTTTAGACTGCTACAAGCTACAGTGTCTCACTGGTTCACAATTAGCAATGAGAGCAGCAGAAACATAAGCATGAATCAAAGCCTTCTGTCTTTGCTCTACTTTTCCCAAGTCCTCTATTTTCTTTTTAATTACAGCACATTATGGATATAACAATAAAATGCCCAGCTCAATAGGCTATATAGATTTCTTTCTTTTCTTGAACTGGTATTTTTAGTTTTGGCTCCTGTAAGAAATCCTAATAGTAGGTCACAGATCAGAGTCATCAAGAAAACACAAAGCTCTGAAGAAAATAATTTACAGCACATCTATTATTACAGTTGTATAAGTTCTAGTTCTGCAAGAAACTGAAAATGTCATCAGCATTTTCCCCATGAATCATGTAAGAGCCATCCCTGCAAACACCCATTTTAACCACAATCTACTTACAACAAATCATAGTTTCTCTCCTCTTAACCATAAAAAATGCAACAAGTAGCATCATAGCTCAGACATCGTTCTGATTATATGAGTAACTCTGCCAAGCTGTTTAAAATTGAATACTTGTATACAATTCACACCACATGAAGATAGGCAGCAGAACAGTTAAGATTATTTATGGCATCTACTCCGTATTTTGTCAGTCTGCAATTCTTTCCAATTATCTATCCAGTCTCATTTGATTAAATGTTAACTGAAATTAGACCAAAACACCAAACATCTGCCTTTTCTAAAACTATTTTAAGATTTTGATTCAAAAGTGAAAATTTTCAAAGTGAAGGGGGATAAGGTGAATAAGGGTATGTGTGCTGGCTTTCGCTTATTTGTTAGTTTAGGGCTTTTTTGGGAATATAGTTGCTGTGAAAACATAAGAAAAATATTTCTATGTCATTTGGACTTTAATTCTGATGATAAGCTTCTACTGAGATGTTCTCACTATCTGTCCTTTCTTATTGTTTCCTATCAAAATGACAGAGGCCTAAGTTTTGTAAATAGGTAGATATTGTGAACTGCTGGACAATTTTGCTGTAATACAAAATTTGAAGTTTTCTTGCTTTCCTTGATAGCTGAAAAGAGAAGCTGTAATTTACTGAGGATTTTAAATCATATTAGAAATTATATTAGTTGATCAGCAGAATTCTATCTGACGTTGCAAAATTGCAAAACTTCTTTCAAATGGTTTAAAAGTGGGGGAAAAAAAGAAAAAATAGTCTGAAGACAGAGGCAATAATTACCAAAAGGAGAGCAATTAAAACAGATCTGAGCCTGCTTCAAGTACGAATATATTGGCCAGAACAGGTCCACGAGGGCGGATTTATTCTAATAAGGGTTAATAAATGGGGCAGAGAGGAGGGAGGGAGCCTGGAAGGAAAGCTCAGTACTGACACGAAAAATCTGCTGTTGGAAAGAAGGTAATTGAAGGGTTAGGTGTACAGTGAAGCTCTGATTTATGACCACGAACAGTTGTGGATAAACTCCAGCATCTAGTCTAATTGTAATCAGGTCCTTAGTCCCAAAGAGGCACAGTATGTCCTAGAACCATTTAGCAAATCATGCTCAATTGACGCACAACAAAGAGAAAGAAAAAGTAATTTAAAAAACATTTGCTGTCCACCTCTCAGTTGTTTTATGTGAGAGACTCCTCTATAAAGGTGGCAGCCAGGGTCTGTCCTACTATAGAGCATCCACCATCTCTGAACATTCGTATAGTTCTGTACCAATTCACCATGTCACGCTGGTCCATGTCAGGCTTTCCAAGTGTGTCATTTAGATGTATAAGATTCTTGCCTCAAAAGGGAGGGAAAGTTAAAAAGAAATAGTGAATGAATGGATAAACAAATAAAGTTCATGGGAGATTAAAGGTTCCACAGGATTTCTGAAAAGCAGCTCTGGTGAAAAATTTCCTTTTCTTGTCTACATATTCTCTGTACGCTTCTCCTAAGACAGATCTTATTGGAAGTGTATAGAAATGCACATACTGATGCATATGCCAGGGCATTTCTTATTTCAGGCCTTAGATGCTAGAGATGCTATAGCCAGGTAAAAATAAAAATTCCAGAAGATATAATTCAAGTACTACCTGTGCCACAGATAATGCACTACAACAGATGTGTCTTCAACTGTTTATGCCTGTTTGTCCATCAGCTAATTAAAACCAAAACCAAATAACCTCTTACCAACCTTGCAAAATAGGAAAAGCATCCAGTAATATTTCCAAGCTGAACACGATTCTCTGAGGACACAGGCTTAGCTTTTAGATGGATTTTTTTTGTGTAGTGGCTATTAGGTTTATTGATTTCAGTGCACTGATTTTAGTGATTTTAAGGCTTATTCATTTAAGGCTACCACTGGCTTCTATTGTGATACCAATTCAAAGCCGATACAGCTCAGGGAGGTAAATTAGAGTTCTTTTTCACCCTAAATCAATATGGCTGTTGGCTCTCTGGCAATGAAGTGACACTGGTGTACCACTGCTGTTGCTTTTACTAGCAAAAAAAGTGTCTTTTCAGAGTATCAGAGTTTTTAGGTTTCTTCTAAATCTCTAATGCATTGATGGCAATTTATATTTTCCGCTGAAGAACTATTGAAAATTAACACTGGACAACCTGTGGATTTCACTCAGCTAGCTCAATACACCTGAACTTGTAACCACTTCGTCTGCTTTGAGCTTTTAACATAAACAAAAATTCGTTCAAACTAGGAGAAAACCTCATAGCTGTTCAACCAATGTACACATATCTTTAGAGGGTCTAAATCTAGGGCAGTATGCCTTTGTAACAGGTGGAAGCCAGAGAAAATGTTCAGCTTGAACATTCAAAGAAACAGTAGGACAATGAACCTTCTTTTACTTCTAAACTGAGCACATTTTTTGAGGAATAAGAGACATAGAAACTTTAAAGCTCTTCTAGCTTCTTTTCAGAGCACAGTCAAACTTTGAAGTTTCCTCCAGAGCACCTACACTCAGAAAATAGGATGTGGCCTGGGGTGGCAAGTCACCCTGCCTTGACACTGTGGGATTATTCTGTGACTGTCACAACAGGTCTCTTCCTGACACAGCTCTGCTTTTCTGAGGAATATATAAGGCAGCCCCACAGCAGTGGTAGGGACTGTTGCTGCCCCATATGTAGCCCCATCCTGAGCACCAGCAGGAGAAGAAAACCTGGCTGACTCTCTAAGACCCTCTTTGGAACTTCATCATACAATCCCTCTTTCCAGGGAAGCAAAAAGTATGGAGAAAAGGAGAACCCCCACGCCACAAACCTCACAGACCCTCCTGCTTGCTCCTCCTTCTCAAATTCCATACTAGCTACTATTAAAGTTTTGACTCATCAATAAAATCATTGAACAGTTTGGGTTGGAAGAAACCTTAAAGGTCATCAAATTCCAACCCCTCTGCCACGGGCTTTGCTAATTTCTAGATGCTGTAATCTCATAACTCTGTCTCCTGAGAAAAACTCCTGTGGTCTTCCAGCTGTCCTTCTCTGTGCCCAGATTCCACCTTGAGCAGTACCTCTCCTCCTGCCAGCCTCAGCACTCCACTGCCCAGCTGCCCTTGGCGTGGCAAGGCTGATTGTTGCTGACCCTACTGAAAAACTTAATGCGAACTCTGGCTTCACCTTTTCTACATTTCTGCTTTAAAAATTAAAGAAGTATATGTATTTCTTCAACTAAGTCTCTTTAGGTCAAAGGACAGCTGCAGAAGGTGATGCATTTTTAATGAAGGGTAGAAAATTGACAAACTATCTGAAAATACAGCCGCAACAAATATTTTACTCTTTGCCTCACAGCAACACTAATGTAGTAGATTTTACAACTATGAACTCATTGATACACAAAGTAGAAAGAGTTATCTCACAGAGAAAATAATATTAAAATTTAGACTAATTAAATTACTGCAGGTTTACAAATATTTCTCTCCACACTATTTATACGAAAGGAAGACAGAGAAACCTGCATTCTATGTAAGAGCAAAAGGAGTATGAAAGAGCCAAAGTCCCTAGACTGTAGTTGTCCTTGAGCCAGTTCTTTACATTTTTGCAGAAAAATATTACCTCCTGGACTTCAGTAAAGACCACATGTACTTGCATCAGCTGCAGGTCTGGTCCTTGACTTCTGTGCTAAGCCAGACTCCCTTCACAATTGTACCAGCATAACTGTTAACTTAATTGGAAGCACATTTGCATAGCCAATCATATTAGTGGTCCTACTGAATTTATTTTTCCATATGAGAGAAATATTTATTTTTATTCCCTCAAGTCTTTTTCCAAAGCTATTTTGTTTTCACTGTTCTTTTTTTCCCAGTTATCTAGCTAGAACATGAGGTTCCAAATGTAACTTGGCTCCATTTTATAGGTGCATGGTGAGTCTGTGGTTGTTTCCAAGGGTTTTGGAACAGAACTAAAGTGCTTTGTCCAGCTGTCACCTTTACCTGTCAGCAATCACCTTTGACTACACTGAAACAACCGTGTTCAAATATAAAATTATGTCTTATTTTAAACACAGAAAGAAACAATACATGGGAGAAACACAAGTTACTAGGCTGCTGCCTGTCCTCCTGGGCCAAGCAGAGTGCAGTCCCATTTGATAGATGCACAGATGCAGCTAATGGGGAGTTGGTGCTTGAACCTAAGAGCTGATCATAATTAGATCTGCCACACAATACAGTGCCACAGTTATGCTCCTGCTGCATGGAAGCTCAGCCTAGTAACAAGACAGTGCAGGACTTTGATGGAGACACATATGGCCACCATTGATACTAATTTATTACCTTCCTTATGGACTAAATCAGGCTTGGCAATTCACTTGTGTAGAAGACAGAGTTGCTATTTATTATAAATAAATACTTATGAGAGCAAAATATTTCCTTTTAACTTATCCCACCTCCTCCCTGTGGGGCCCATGCACAGACAGGCTTTCCCTGCAGAACGCATGCCCCAGCGGTGAGTGGTTATGTTCTCACTGATTAACTGGATTTGCAATAGAGGAGGAGTTAAGATGAACGGCTGCTTTCCTGCCACCGTCACTCAATCATCTGGAAATCTAATTTGTATCTTATTTGGCAGGCAGGCAGCCATCTGCTCAAGGATATGCTCCAAGGGCAGTTGCCAAATACAGAACAGGCTTTCCGCCATGGGGAAAACTAATTGCCTTTATTGGACTAATACAGGTTGAAAGCTAATGATATATGATGCTTCACCACAAAAAAAATAAAAGTATGGGTTTTTTAAAAATAGTTTTCATTAACTTTCATAAAAGCTAAGTCTTCCAAATGAGCAACATCCATTCACATGGGTTTGTGACTCAGAGTTATATGGGCCAGAGCAGTAAATGAGAAGGCTGTTGGTCCCACAGGACTATTTCTACGCTATAAAAGGTAACATGTGCAGATGGACCCTGCTTAATCTGCAGCCATGATGCCAATGGAAATGGATTAGCTACACATAGAACAAGCATCTTGAAAACATCACATCCCATGAGAGCATTATGTAGTCTACGTCACATATCACATTCTTGCAGGATTTCCAGTTTCAACCAGCTAAGAGAGGAAAATTTTCTTGCATTGCAGGGCCATTTTTTGAGAATTTTTAAAGTGGATGATGCTGGATCTTTAAAAAGGAGAAGAAAAGTCGTGGGTGGTGGGGAGAACTTCTCTAAATTAGTCAATACATGTTATCATATGCGTTGAGCATGCAAAACTCAAGCAATTATTCTAGTCAATTCTCTCAAAGCCTTCTTTACACTTCTTCCTAGTTTCAAAAATGTCCTTCGTAAGTTTTATCAGAATTGATACAATTCCAGAAATTTCTAGTTGTGATGAAGGGAATATTTTCTCAAAGAAACTGCAGAGAAGCAGGAGAGGGGAAAGGATACAGGGAAAATAGTCAGTTTTAATCACAACACAAATAATCCTAATAAATTAGGGAATATACCCATGAGGTCACTTGCCACTGCTTTTTCTGCAAATGCTGCTTCATTGCTTACATGTCATCAGCCTTCCCCTCACTGCTTTTCCCAAACACAGCAACCACTGCCCTCATAATTCAGGAGCTGTTGAGAGATAATCAATCTAACAATCAGGATAACTGAAAAGATTTTTCTCTGTATTTTCTCTGTAACAAAAAAGATTTGCTCGGGTATGACCGATGCACCTTGGAATAAGTGGAGACCAGAGCACAGACTAAACTATTTACAAAACACCCCTCTCTGTGACCGTTCCTCTCAAATTAATACTGCCCAAAGATCTGGGTAGGGAGTTCTAGGATCCGCCTTCTTTTACTCATCCATGGTAAGAAATACGACAGTTACTTGTGGTACACTTGCAAAATATACGGGCAACTTGTAGACAGAGAAACCGACACAAAGGTAAAAACAATACCATTTATTTCCCATGTCCATTGACATTTAGCCAGACTTCTAAAAGAGGCCAGGGACATCACTCGTGACAAATCTAATCTCAGCCATTTCTGTCCAGAAAGAGCAAGACTGGGTGTGATCTTTCTCCTTACAAGCCCTAAAACCAGCAGGTTTTCTGTATTGCTGACCTGGAGTAAGTTTGAAGCTTACAAATGAAGGAGTCTTCCTATATGTCTTTCTCCTAATGCCCTCAAAGATTCAGATGCACGACATGGTAGAAGGGCTACTAAACCTCAGACCTCTAACTACAAGTTTTAGAAATACAAGCACATGTTCTCTTGGTATGATTCCATCCTAACACAGTCTATGCTCACAGATCACCTTTGGTTCTTCACTGACAAAGGAGGATAACTAAACATTATCTAACAACATAATGTACCTCCACACGATATTTACATTTTCTGAAATAATGAAAGGAAAGGTGTGGGAAGGAAGGGGAAAGGGTAATGGGGGAAAGGAGAGAAAAATCCTGAAGTGGTTAAAATCCACACAAAATTATTTGTCAGGAGTAGGTTTGTGTAAATGGACAGAAGGGAAGGAAGAAGATAAGTGAGAGTTAAACTAACATGCTGTGCAATTCCAAGCATGAAAACAAAACTCACTATAACAAAAAGGATTCCTATTCTCCATTTTAACATGCCTTTACCACATTAACAGCATTAGCTGAGTGTGAATTCTGCTCATGTCCACATCAAGCATACAAAGACGTATGGAAGGGTTCACTTTGCTGTTATGATGACATCAAGTTGTCATCATTGCCACTTGGCGGTGATTTGAATATAAGCCTTTTGCAGGAGAACTTCTGCTCAGAGGAGATCAATGTAGCATAAGAAGGTCACACATAGTCTAGTAGCAGCACAAAGCAGCTGATATTAACGAAAAACATGAAACCAGAGAAGATGGAAAGGCTATAAAGGTCTAAGAAATCTTAAGGATATCAGATGGCTGTTTATACCAATAAGTCTTGGAAATGTGCATTGAGGTTGATGGGCTCTTCTCTTGTGCTGAAGGTTTTTCTCAATGGCAATGACACCAGAACCTCACGGAGAATAGTTTTGTTTTAACAAGTCACTGGCAGGTAAGAGCATGCACTCTAGCAAATACAGAACAGAAAAGCTAGGAAAAGAGCTAACCAGAAGTTGTGCAGAGAGGAATAAAACCATAGTTCCAAAGATGATGAGAAAGCAGAGAATAGCATTCTGCAGGTAGCTGTTTTTTCTGTACACACACTTGGCAGGAAATTTACACCCACATCCACTAATATTTTTTTTTCAACTGTTTTCTTCCATTACAATGATTTTTTCCTTGTACATATTTATTATTCTTAGGTTAATTTCATCTCAAGGTCCTTTAGTGGAGGAGAACATTGCAACTACAACATGAAGCAATTACTTTCTTAAATAACTTCCCAATGTTGCAAGTCACATGGCAAAAAATAATGAGCAAGACTCTCTTAGATGATCACTACATTTAATTTAGGGTTCTTATTTGTAGCCTGCATTTTTCTTCTTCAGGCTGCCATATTGTCAACTGTTATGTCAAACAGTTTACATCAAACATAAAAAAACAAAAAACATACAAGATTATTATACACTTCCATGACTCAATTAAAATGTCAAGATCACTGACAAAGTAGTGTGAAAAAGCAACACTAAAATTTATGTGAATTTCTATTGCTCATGACACACAGATAAAATCCCAAATCAAAAACTTTATATCCTCCTTCCTCTATTTTATTCTTAGAAATCTGCTTTCTATTATTTGCCTTCACAAGGATCTTTATCCCACTCTTTCTGGATTTTAGCCTACACATGAATTAATTGGTGTTACGCACGTGTCCTGTTTAAACAAAGGAGTAAAAAGACACCAAGGTAACAATAAGTATTTCATAAACAGTTACTGCTGTTTTTCTTGTCTGCTCAGGTCCTTTGGTGAGGGCAAACTTTGTGTGGGATGAATTTCCTAGTCTTGTTTTCCCTTGTTGTACTACATGTACTTAAACTCTAAAACCTCAGGGCACTTTACACTCTTTGCCATGGCTCTGCAAGACTCAATGGATGGTTCTTGAGAAACTAAGTGTAGGATCAGGGATCAAATTATAAATCCCTTTGAGTAACTATCTGGAAGTGTCTGTGAAATGCCATATGTCTTCTGTAGCACTCGCGATAAAAATAAAACCACTGCTCAGAGGAGGAAAGGCAAGTATCAGCTATCTCTCTGAAGCAGCTGATATCTCAGTCTCAAAAAAGGTTGAGTAAGGATACAGGTTAGAAAAAAACAACAAACAGTAAATGTCACAGTGGTATTTCCTGAAAGAGTCATGTAAATGTTATTTATTGTGCCAGATACATTTCCTAAGCACATGTCTTCCACAATCTATTTCACTCAGCTACATCAAATCAAAATAGTTGCAGTTTCAGCCTTCTAGGCAGTATTACCACTCACAGGTCTCTGTAAGGCCAGCTCATCCCAGCATGAGAAGAGCAATTCAGCTTGCTCCTCTGTGCTGCCCTTCAGCTTTCACTGGGCTGTACTACCTAGACTATTGCAGAGTGTGGCTGTTTGGGGCACTAGTATGGGACATCCTGACCTACACCTGACCTAGGCACAGACTTCTCTAAAATGTTTGTCACCCTAGACTCTTCAATCAGAGGTACTCAGGCTTGTTCTGCCTTTTCCTTCAGTATTTCCATCTCTGCTTGGCTTGTAGGCAAGCTTTGGAGAGTTTGGGGTTTGGTTCAAGCCCAAAAGCTTTGGCATTGTGTTTGGGCTTACGTGGCAAGGTTTGGAAACCGGGGGGCTACAACGGTGGCTTCTGCGAGAAGCTGCCAGAAGCTTCCCCTATGTCAAACAGAGCCAACACCAGCAGGCTCCAAGGGGGACCTGCTTCTGTCCAGGGCCAAGCCAGCCAATGACAGCAGTAGCACCTCTGTGATAAAATATTTAAGGGACAAAACATTATTGGGCAGAACCAAACTGCAGCCAGAGGAGAGAAGTGAGAATGCATGAGATGAACAGCCGTGCAGACACCCAGGTTTGTGAAAAGTATGGAAGGAGCAGAGATTCCCCTGCAGCCCATGGCGCAGACCATGGGGAAGCAGCTGTGCCCCTGCAGCCCATGGGGGTCCACAGTAGAGCAGAGATCCACCTGCAGCCCATGGAGGAGCCCCACACTGTAGCTGCTCAATGCCCAAAGGAGCCCAGTGGGAAGCCTGAGCTGGAGCAGACTACTGGCAGGACCTCCGAACCCCTGGGGAAAGGAGCCCATGATGGGGCAGGTTTGCTGGCAAGACTGATAACCCCATGAAGCACTCACACTGGAGCAGTTAATGAAGAACAGCATCCCTTGGGAGGGACTCCTGAGGAGGAAGGAGTGGCAGAGACCATGTGTGATGAACTGACTGTAATCCCCATTCCCCATCCTCCCACGGTGCTGGTGGGGCAAATGTAAAAAATCAGAAATAAGATTAGGAATGGGAAGAAGGGAGAGGTGGAGGAATGGCATGTTAAAGATTTGGGTTTGCTTCTCACTATCCTATTCTGATTTGACAGGTAACAAATTCAATTGAATTCCCCAAGTTGAGTCAGATTTGCCAGTGATGGTAACTGCTGAATGATCTCTCCCTGCCCTTGCCTCAACCACAAGCCTTTTGTTATATTTTCTCTCCCCTGCCCAGCCAGGCATGGATGTGACAGAGCAGCTTTAGTGGGCACCTGGCATCCAGCCAGGGTCAACCCACCAAAGACATCAAATGTAGAAATTTGTAAAACCAACAAGAAATTCCAAATAGAAGTGTTTTTTTTATCTGACAAAGATGTGACAGACAACTACCAGATTGCTTTGCTTTGCAGTTCCTTTTAGCCCCTGCCACTCATCCAATTATATATTTAGACTGTCGATCTTAGAAAGTGACCACTTCTACAGGGCCCTGAGGTTGCTGGTTCAAGTGACAAAGCATGCTGAAGAATTTTTCAGTAAAAAAAATATTTCTTCAGGGAAATTTTCTGCAGGAAGATTTTGAAAGGTACACAGACCTACAACTTTCTTTCAGTAAAGTCTAAACAAAAAAATTTGAGCCAACCTGATACAAAGCGTACAGACTTTGCATTTTTTCTGAATAAGATCAGCTATTCTGTTTTGGATGAGTTCACCATTAATTTACATTTGTTTGAACACACTGCCTCAGTGACAGATGACCTTAGCCATCTTAGGGTCCTGTTTCTTCTCTGCCCAGAAATCTTGCACAACATGTCCTATTCCACTTCCCTCCCAAGCAAGGATAAGATAAAAGGAGATGCCACAGTTACAGGACACTCCTTTGGAGGTGTTGGCTAGCTACATAGAGCAAACTTTAGAACTGAGACAGCTCAATCAGCTGAATATCAAACCCTTGGTAATTTACATTCACATTTTAAGTTGGTCCAAGAGTTAAAAAGTAAAAACAAATCCCTGAAACCGGTCTCTTACCAAGAGTGCAACTTAATTTACAAATAGTCCTGTTATAGTAATGATGGAGCTACAGGATCTCACTTGGCAGAACATGTTACTGCCCTCTATACCGTTAATATATTAATACATTACAGCCTCTCAACTTCTGATGTTTGCCTTTTTGTCTGAAATCCAGTTGGTACATACATCTAAAACTCATTAAGCTTTGAAATTGAATTCAGACATCACCACCAATAATAAGAAGTTTGTTTGTCCAGAGCTAAGAAGCTGCAGAATCTGTTGCATTTTCAATAACCAGATCTGAACTGCACACCACTCAATAATCTCTTAATCTGAATAAAGATCCTCATGGCCAGTGTCAGCAGGCAGGCATGTGCTCTTACAGCACCAGAGAGCACCACTGCACAGAGATCTCTAGGGTTTTCTTTACCACAGTAACAGAGCTGCTTTCATCTACAAAGTTGAGAAAAAGCCGAGTGGGTCTGGTGTCCTTCCTGGGGGTGGCCTCTATCACACATTCTCAAAGATTACATCCTTGTTGCTTTTCCCAACGCCTCCCCTATTTTTTACATACAACAGCAACCCACACACAGTGCAATGAAGTCCCCATACAGCACAGCATGCAACTTTTCTTATTAACTGTATGCAGCACTAGATACAAAGTCTCCTTCAATTTGATTAGACTGTTTTTCAGTCTTTGCCCTGCAAATGCCTCCTCTCTATTTTTATATTTTTCTCTTCAGCTTTGCTTGAGCCTGTTAGTTTACACTGCAATTTCCAAAACATAAAATATATCATGAATTTAGCTCTAGGGAGAGATTAATGGCTTCAGAGACTCAATTCCTCTGTTTAGAGTCTGAGCTGCACAGCTACATAACACCCACACACAGGGCTTCTCACATGCGCACTGGTGCCCCTGTTGGAGAGGGGAAAAGGAGAGGAGAAGAGGACAAAAGTTGTTTCTACACGCAGTTCAGTCTTTTAGCACAAGGTCTTGGATTTGAGATGTCTAGGTTTTAAGGAGGTTTTTGTAACATAGGCACCACTGCAGCCCTAGTTGGGCTCAAGTTATCCAATCAATTCACTGACACCACAGAGCTGCCATCACAAGGCAATATAGATTAGCATGATGAATACCTGCATACTCTTAAGCATAATAGAGTACATTCATTGATTTAAAATGTTGCTAGGAACAGCTCATTTCAATTCAGTCAGAAGGGCACTGACTGCAGCACATCATTGGTCATATTGAAATATCAAAGAAAATTTCCCACCCCCTCCCAAAATCTGGTTAATTCCATCTAGTTCTGTCTTTCATTTTATTAACAAAATTAATTAATTTCTATTTCCTAAGTGCTAAAAGGCCTTATTTAATTTCACAATCCTCCACATAATGTTCATGGTTAGAAGCTGAATCTGTGATTTTTAGATGAGTGAGAAGTGGCAACAGAATCCCTCTGAACATCTTTTCTTGCTTGACCTCCAAGCCAGCTGCATGTTTCATAACAAGAGCTATGCTAGTACAAGGAAAGATGTCTCAAAGCTTATTCCTCACAATCATTGATCTGGCATGCTGTTAGGGAGGACTTAAGGATGTCCTTGCACATCACTCAGGTGGTTTGTCACCACAAGCAAGCTAATTTAGAAGAGGTCTTCCAATACTTGAGCATTCTGGAATTTGCATCTCCATGATGTGCCTAGCCTGAGAAAAGTGAACAGAGTCAAAGGTTTAAATTTGTGATCTGTACTGAGCACTCTATTCCTCCTTCATGCAAAAGAAAATTTTCAAATGTATTTCAAGAACACTTGTTTTCCAGGAACACCAAGGTATTTAATCATCAATTAAAAGGGAGAAAAAATATCAAGAATTTTTGAGTCTATAACTGCAACAAAGAGAGGGCTTCAGAAATAGCTTTAGAAAGGCAAAATATTGCCTTGTCTTTAGATCTTCCTTGCAAGGTGAAAGTGTTTAGACGATCTTATAAAGCAGTGAAGTTCTATAGATCTGCTGCTGACTGGTTTCACAAAACTCAGATTTGAATAAATTTGCTTGGGCTGAAGGAATTACCCTCATTATATCACATGCTAAGGTCAAGATCCACAGTACTGAAATGAGAAGTTAAGTAGATATGGATCTACAACCCTGATCAACTCCGTCTTTCACAAGAAGTTCCACAGAAGAAAGATTAAAATCCACTGAAGAAAAATTTTCTATTGCACAGGATCTCTCCCATCATTAATAGACTGGGTTAAAAGAATACCAGAACAACCTAGTTCACACCAACTCTCAGAAAGTAGATCAAGTGAAAGCATTATATGCTTTTGTCAAATCAATACAGACACCATTGAGATGTTTATGCTCCTCACTACAGCATTTCTTGAACTGCACTATGAATACTGCTGATGTCTTGAGAGGCTACCTAGAACAGAGGCTAGACAGAGTAAAAGGAATAAAGTAGATATTTATTAAAAAGGCCTTCGAAGGATACACCTTGGGCAGTACCGGAGCCCAGCTGTGGCTTCACCCAAGGTGGACAGCCTGTCACAAGTTTTCACACTTTTGTAAGTTTTGGTGCATTTGCATATTGGGGTTAACTGTCCAATTACAGCTTCAGGTTATGAAGTCACATCCTCCCAGATTGCTCTCTTCAATTCACTGTTGTTTGCACTTTTTGTGCCTGAAGCTGCAATGGTGCCCTTGGTTCTTAGGCTGGAAAAGGATTGTTTCATCTAAATAAACTTTGAGGAGAACTTGCTCACACTGTCTATGAAGTTCAGAGTTATATACTAATGCAGTACAGAATCTGGAAAATATGAAAGCTAAAACTTAAGGTGTCACTGCAAGGATATCCACAGCTAAGCTATTATCTTCAAGAGTTTTCAGGCAGAATCATGACTAGCACATGCAGGTAACTGAGTATGATCTGAGTTAACAGTTTCCCAGGAAGAGGTAAGAGAGAAATGTTAATATCTGTCACAAAATAAAATCCTCCTTTGTCAACAAAGTCCCCTTAAAACATGAGGGACTCCTCTTGCTCCCAAGATGTGAGAGAATACAAAAGAATGAGAAGTGACAGCAATTTACTTACAAAAGTAAGAGTTTTAGCATGGCTTCCCTCTCCTGTTGGGATTATACTGAAGCTATTTTAGAAGTTCACTGTCTTAATTAGTTAAGGATTACTTAGAACCACGATAAATAGCTTCAGCTCAGTCACATCAATGACAGCAACTAAACATGGGTAACAGATAATTAAATGGAGAAGGAAAACGTTCCATTTACCTAGCAAGACTCAGGCTACATTCTGTAAGATGTGTTCTACCCAAGATTTGCTAAATTCCCTAGAAGTGGACACAGATCTGATCTCTTGTTGGGGATTAGGTGTCCTTCCTTTTGTTCTTTCTTACTTATAGAATTTTCGCCCATTAGTTGCAGGGAAACCTAATTGCTGATACTTATGGGTGCTTGACATGACAAAGAGTTTGCCGGGCCCAGGGGGAAAGGGGGAGGGGGCAGGGAAAGGGAGGCTGAAGGCAGCTGCGGGATTGTCTCTCGCGCTCTTCGGGAGCACACTCGGAACTGGAGTTGCTGGAAGAAGGAGGTTAGTCTTAACCCGGACAGAGCTTCTGCTGTTGCTGCTGCTCCTTCTCCTTCTTCTGTGGCCCACAGCCCCTGCCCTGCTGGGACATCCTGCTGAGACCGCTAAGGAGCTGCTGACCCACCTTGTCCATCCCCTGCCCCAGGATTTCTGCTTTCCAGCTCGGGGTCTTTTCCTCAGAGCCCTGCCAGAGCACACAGGATCGACTGCCCAGGGGGTTTGTGAAGCAAAAGCCTCCCGTCCATCCTCTTCCCATCTCTGCCACTGGGTCCCTGATTCTGTTTTTGTGGTTAATACCATAGATATTGTTGTTTTGTGTACCTTGTTATACACACCAGTAAAGGACTGCTATTCCTGCCCCCATGTCTTTGCCTGAGAGCAGCTTAATTTCAAAATTATTATAATTTGGAGGGAGGAGGAGGGGGTTTCCAAGGGAGGCTCCTGCCTTCCCTAGCAGATATCTGTCTTTCAACCCAAGACATCTCCCAAAGAAACATTTGGGAGGGTTTGCATATGTAGGGATCAACTTGCACGTGAGTTGCATCTGATTCTATGATGCTCATGTTTCTGGATGTCAGAAGCACCACTGGGAAGACTAACATATTTGTCAGAGAAAATGTTCATCTTTATATTGTTTGTATTCAGTCTGTCTTGACATCTGGGTCTGAGAAAGGTAATTGCTGCTCTGAATGAGGTAGTAAGACACCTTTAAGACTATGTCCTTCATTTTCCCTTGCCACCGTTTTCAAAGCTCAGACCTTATTCCTCTTGACATTGATGATGACAATCAATGCAACTGTTTCTCTAGCAGCTTAGAGCAATCTTGTTAATGAGTCTGACAGTGCCAAGGCTTGACTGTGCCTGACCACCACAAGAAACTATCCAGAACCCTGAACTAATGCACTGTTTTACTTGATGGGTTTTAATACAAATTGGACACCAGAATTTGTGGATAACATTTTACATAAGTCCATTTATTACTCCAGCTTTGAGTAAATAATCACTTGGAAGCAGACACCAAGAATTAAACAGCAAAAGGTTTTAACCACAGAATAAAGTATTACAAGGATTCTTGCAAATTCTTGATGAGGGCCTAAGAACCACAGCGCACCCCTGGCACAGCCTGTCAACACAAACCCAAAAACCTATTGGAAAGAGCTGACAGTAGTCATTACTTTTTATTTCAAATATTCATTAGAATTACAGAGCCTCTGAGCTAGGGGTAGACTAGGAGTCAAATGCTTTTCAGAATATGGGAAGCAGATAATGGATATAATATTTGTTGTGTTTATACCAACCAACCAATATTGAAGATTTATTTTCTAGTAAAGAACACTACTTACACATGAAAGAGACACACATCATAACTTCACTATGTTAAAAGCAGCTGTAACATGCTAAATTATATCTTCATCACCATTCAATCCAATGTGAGGAGAATTTTGATTTAGTCAGCTTACACTGGAAATGTGAAAATAATAAAAACAAAACACATCCACACCCTATAGTGCAAGACATGAGGATGACAATTCCCTAGGCAAACTGTTTTTCTTTGAATCATAAATCTGTTCCCATTGAAGTCACTGCCTGATGAAGTTCATGCCATTGTACCTACTTACTGACAAGTCATTCAATAAAGATATCTAAGGTTTCCCTGGGATGGTAAGGAAAATCTCCCTGAAGGTCTGCACAGACACCTATGTTACTTACAGCTATATTACAGGTAAAGTTGAGGCCAACTTATTTCAAGATTACCTGGGCCTTCCTTTTGCCTACAATCACTATAATCCAGCTACTTGGCTCAAAGCATTTTTTCCCCTTGAGCTGAATTATTTTGGAAGCTTTCAGTCACACTGTTCCATCCATTTCTGAAAACACCACCAGTGGAACAGCTGTTTGGTTCCTGTTAAAATCCAAGATGAGATATAAATGCAAATTGCTGCTTTCCTGTATTCACTGTAAAGAGCCTGCAAGATGCATGAAGTTATCTTTCTATTGCAGAGCATTGATAAGACCTCATTAGGAATATTTCATTAGGTGGAAGACACTTCTAGAGTAATAAAATTCAGTTAAAGAACATGCAGGTGAGAGAAATGAAAATGATAGAAAGCTAAAACACATCACCTACAAGAAGTAGATTAGAGCGATAAGCACCATACAGCCTTAAAAGGCTGAAGGAATCCAAAAGTCTTCAAATGTGTAAAAGGCTGTTATGAAAAGATAAATCAAATCCCCCAAAACCCTTACAATAATATGATCTCAATGTCCTCTTAAACCTGTTTGTCGTGTCCTATCCATTATTGCAAGATGAATATTCAAGATAAAATATTTGGAATTTTTTTTAAAATAAACAATGCAATAACATGCTAAAGCTTCTTGCTTGGAGAATTTTTCACCCCAGGTTTTAAGAAAAAGTTAGACAAACATCTCTTAAGACTCACAAATGTGTAGTCGAGTCCACCATGTGATGCAAGCCAACTCTTTCATTTTCTTGCACTTTGTCTGTCTATAGATTCCAGCTACATCTCTATGTCATCAGTGCTTCTGCAGGTCAAGTTATAGGTGAAAAATGCACAAAAATATTAATCACCTCTGATGAAGCATAACTGAAAGGAAGGGCTTTGTATAACACAGAAACAGTAGCTGAATTGTCTTGCCCAGGACAGTTTTTAAAACCATGGAATCATAGAATTATTTAGGTTGGAAGGGACACTTAAAGGTCTTTTATCTCTTAGTTTCTTTTAGTTTGAAACATTTACCCCTTGTTCTATTGCAACAGGCCCTGCTAAACTTTTGTCGCTATTTGTTTTTGTGGGCTTCCTTTATGTACTGACAGGTGTCCCTTCAGCCTTTTGTTCTCCAGGCTGAATAACCCCTAGCCTCCCAGCCTGTCTTCACAGGACAGCCTTCAGATCACCTTCCTGGTTGTCCTCTAAACTCACTCCAACAGGTCCTCATCCTTCCTACACTGGAGAGCCCACAGCTGGTTGCAGTACCCCAGGTAGAGTCTCAAGGGCAGAGGAGAGGGGGAGAATTGCCTCCCTTGACCAGCTGACCACTGGCTGGCTTCTTTAGGTACAGCCCAGGATACCATTGGCTTTCTGGGCTGTCAGCGCACATCGCTGCTCTCAATCCCTCCAACCCCCACATTGTATTGATACCAGGGTTTTCCTTGACCCGGGTTCAGCATCGTGCACTTGGCCTTGTTGAACCTCATGAGGTTCCCGTGGTCCCACTTCTTGATTTGTCAAGTTTGTCCAGGTCCCTCTGGATGGCACCCCACCCCCTAACCTCTCAGTTTAGTGTCATCTGCAAATCTGCTGAGGGTGCACTCAATCCCACTATCTGTGTCATTGCTGAAGATATTAAGCAGTACTGGTCCCAAGACACACCCTTGTATCTGTAGACTTCGTTTGCCTGCAGTAGCAACGCTCCCTTCCTGTTATCCCTTTGTTTCCTCATCCCTTTGTTAGACAGGTGCTGTGATGGCTGATGCAATACCATACTGGGGAGCCACATGTGAGAAACAGTATTAGGGATTACATTGTGAAGGATACATCCTTACAGGTGAATTAAGGCTGCATAGCCGTGCTTCATGCTGGAAATACTCGAGATAGGCTTGGTCATACAACCTTAACAATATCAATTACCCAGGCTGCATGTTTGAGCTACTTAACATTAATTAACTAGCAGCATGTTTCAGCCACTGTTACCATGCAGCCCATTTACTGTTCCTGCCCCTCTCTGACTGACTGGAAAATTTCTAATTCTGGTGGAAGAGAGAAATTCATCTGCTTCCCAACTCCAGGATTATCTGCTTGAAGGGTAACCTGGCCTCTCCTGTGGCCTGTTCCTTACCGAGAAGTACAGATGATACCCAGAGAATTGTCTTGGCAATACTCTGTTGTTTATAGGATTTTGCACGGTTTTACACAGTGATTTCCTGTCTTCCTTCCCAATAAAGTTATTGATTTCTCCTCCTTCTTCTTCTCCACAGAAGGATTTGAGAAAGTAATTTCTGAAAGGGCTAAGGCTAAATTCTCCATTTTTGAGAATATAGTTTATTTAAAACATGAAACATTTGCTTCAGAAACCAGATGCAGATGAAAACAGCAGTGTTTATACCTCTGACACACCAAAAAGAAGAGCTGGGACTGCAGATTTTTCTGATAAGGAACGAATCTAACTCTGCATTCATTTATGGTAGTACCTTTGCAAAGCCCAGCAAGCAAAACGGACAAGTGAAAATGGGGCAGAGGCAGGGAAGGAAGACAGAATGAGAGAGGAATCAAGGAGAGAGTAGTTGTGTAGGACAGGAGGACATCAAAAAGGGGGTTCACTACCTAGCAGTGCTGGCTAGAGCTGAAAAAGGCTGCGGGTTTAACAGTGAAGCCAGCTGTCAGCAATATTGTGACAGAAGCAAAGACAACCATGCAGCAACAAGCTCAAGACATGTTGTTGCTCCAGAGGCAGCATTACAGAGGCACCCCAACACTATTGCCATTGCCAGAAATGGGCTACATTATAAATGTCCATAGTTTTGTCTCAGATGGGCACCCTATAAAAAGGTAAAAAACAAGGAATGATACATTTGGTTCTCTATCGGACTTCTTCCTCCAGACAAAGCAAGACTGAACCGCAAGTGCTAAAGCCCCTATCACTGTAGGATTTGAGGCAAGGTGGGGGTAGATAATAACAAAAACAGACAGAAGCACAATTATTTCTTTAATAAATAATTTGAGTTGTTATTTGCAATTCATTAAGAGCAAGGATCAACATCTTCTAAAGGTTGGAGCAGCTATTGTGCGCATCTCCCATTTCATTGTTTGCAGGCCTTGTCAGCACACACAGAGCAGCGATTCCCTCTGGTTCAAACCAAACAGAGAGGACATGCTGCTACTTAGAGAGCCAGCACATAGTTTCAAAAGCACTTATGAATGTGAACTACAGAGCACAGAGATGACCATCATGACCCAAGGGTGTTCAAACAGGACTTCTTGTTCCAAGTATTCCACAGGCTCCAACCACCAGAACAATCTAAAGTTTTCCAACACAAGGCACAACTGTTAAGGTTGTTACCAAAGAGCAAACAACTGACCTCCAGCCAGCAGAGAGAAATCTCTGCATGACAGGGCAGTCATGCATATTTTGTGCTTTCTAGATCAAAGTGAACACAAACTTTTGAAACTTATTTCACCCATGAAGGAAGAGCAAAACTAAGCACACTGTTTTCAAATCCTGCTGGGGTGACAAACAGCCTTGCATTTCCTTTATTCCAGTAGAGGGCAAGAGCTACACAAGGAAGAGTATTTGAGAAGACAATTAGGTCTGAGTAAAGGGAAAGGTAAAAGAAAAGATTTTCCAGACTCATTTCCAAAATGTCATTTTTAATAGCATTAAATAGAATTTTTTGCAGGTTTCTTTCAGCTCTTACAATAACATGCAATAAAACAACTAAAGCTTCTCTTCATGCCTTTAAAAAAAAAAATCTAATAACATCACAGCAGCTCACTCATGGCTTTGATGATACATAATTCCCATCCCTTCAGACTGCATGCACTCATTTGTTCCACTAAGTTAACAGCGAACTGTTTGGAAAGATTATCTGAACTGACAACAATTCCATTGCACAAACTGGCAGTGCTGTACTTCAATGTGTAACACACACACCCCTCAAAAGCTCATACAGGAGAAAGACACACAGGTTCCTTCAGTTTAACACTTGATAAATAGAAATATAAATGTAAAGTGGCAATCTGGTGTTGTTTACTGGACAAATACAGAGAAACACTAGGACTGCCCAGTTATCAGGGGATGTGGCCCTGTTTAGCCATGAAGGCAGTAGTGAAATGCTGACTGAGCTCTTGAGCAGTGCTACATTATCTGTATGTCACTTTGATAGAAATATCTGTGTGGCCAAAGCAATAGCAGTAATCATCATACTGCCTCTTTGGCACAGCTCTTTTCAATACAGTGTTACATTGAAATACTTTGTCACATTGTCTTTGCTTTTGTGTGAAAGAGTCAAGCATTTAGATCCTGTTAAAAAACAATAACAACCACAAAAGCCAGAGTCTTTTAGGGGCAACATTAGGTTCCAATTCAGCAGTTTATATTTGATAGCATACATCAGAATTAAAAAAAAAATAAATTAAAAGAAGGATCAGAATCTACAGAGTGTATCAGTTAAGTTTTAAATTTACAGTATTTAAATATGAGACTCATTCAACAATTTTACTTTTCTATCAATGTGAGTGAAATTAGGGAAAATAGATTGCAATATGAACATCAGAAGAAAGCATTGGAAGTGTATAAAGAGATGGTAAAATCTCCCCCCACCTGATTCCCTAAAAATTAAGCTGGACAAGCCCTGAGAAGTCATTGAGTGAAGGGCAGAGGAATCCTGTAATAAACTGTGGAAATGGGCTGACATGATCGGCCTAGACCAATCCTTTTTGTCTTTGATTGAGGGAATTCTGTGGATGTAAGTACTGCTGGTCCAGTAATTAACATTTGAATATTTGGCTCTGACATTTCTTATCAGCTAAGTGTAAATTTCTGCCAGGTTGCTTCCTGCAACATTTGGCAAATGAACCCATTTTGATTAGAAGGTAATTTATTGCACACTGGAGTGTGGGTGTGATCATTGAAAATGACAGATTAACAATCAACAGTTTGGTGAAATAATAGGAACAGCAACATATTTACAAACAGAGATGAAGATGACATTTCTACTGTAAACACCTGCTAGCAGTTTTTCATAACTACACAAATCACAATGACTGATAAACCCAGGGGGCAACACTCTCAGCAACAGGATTGCAGAGATAGGCAGCCTCCTAATCCCACAGGCAGCTTGCTTCTCCAGTGAACCGAGTTCCCAAAATACCAAGTAAGCATTCTTCTGCTGAGAGAGGTTTAGGCTGCCTATAATATAACCCAACTCAGAGTTAAACTAGCTTGTTTGGGCAGAGGTAAAAGGAAAAACTGCAAAAGCAACATAAGCTGAATAAATCCTTAGGGAACTGGTCCAGGATGGCTGCAGCTGATTTAACACTAAGCATAAACATTTGTATAAGCCTAGTTTTTGAAATGCACTTACAAGCTGATAACCTCAGTCTAGGCTGGTTTTCAGAGTACCACATCGACTTGAGGAAGCTGCCACTGGGCAAGAGACACCTCATAACTTTGAAAAAAAGATGTCAGCAAATGAAAATCCTGGTTTTGCCAGCAATTTGTTGTTTCCTTTGAGTAATTTTGGGTTTTTCTATACTTGGAGTTCTTCTGTATAAAACACATTTCTACCTCTAACAGAATTGTTTTTAGAGGTTAACTTTGCCCAGTGTGCAGTCTGCAAGTGAAAAGCATTTTGCTGCTGTTTAAGCGCAACTTTTGAAATTTGCTGGGAGGAAAAAATAAACTTGCACAAACGTTGCTACAGAGCTTTACAGTTCACAAATGCACAGAAACTTTGAGGACAGAATTGCTTATATAACCACTCAGAAGACAGCAGATTGTTCAAGAAATGGTTGTCAGATAATGCAACTTACTGATGCAGCAGACTCATAAATTTAGCAGGAGACAAATGCACTTCCTATTGACCCTTGCTAAATCTTTAAACAAATGTCTTTACAGTCCCTTCCAACCCCCTTCAGAGAAACTCATTCCTTTCACTGTTGCACCAACTAAGATGAGTATGACCAAAGGCAAAATGTGTTCAACAAGACCAAAGGAATAACAGAGAACAAGATATGCAAGCCTGGAATATAGCCCAGAAGCTATTAGCCAGACTGCAGGTTAGGCATGAACAATTTCAGTTTATATGAACAACCTAGAATTTAATAAAAAGCAAGAAACACCATTTTTATTTATATTTCAGCTTTCTAAATATTTAAACAAAAATCCAAAGGCTCCAAAGACTACTTAAAAGTTTCTCCTCGTTTGACTCTATTAAGCTAAGAAAGAAACCGGAAAGTAAAACAATTGAGATGCATTGATACATTCAGATATGAAATCACCAAAGATGTCTTTAGCCATTGGAGAATCCTGCAAAAAGGATTCCCATGGCTGTATTTTATTTGATGGGAGCCTAAATTAAGACATAGGTGTCTAACAAGCTGTAACCAAATCCAAAAGGCATTCAAGTCAAAAGAGTCAGGCTTTTCTTTAATTCCAGTAAAACTAGTCTTGACTGTCCCTGGAGAAAAGCTTATAAGCAGAGTTGATTTGAGTATACTTAGCAATGTAAACACCACTAGAGGAGAAGATATGGCAAGGTTATTTTTGCTACCAGGTGGGAAGAAAATCAGAGTTAAACATTTGAAAGGAGAAATTTTTCTTCCATTGATTTTTCATTACCTTGTTTTCCTCAGCCAACTGTTGCTATCAGCCTTCATATTCCAACACCTCTCCTGGCAGCTGCAAGTGGCTGCCAGGTCTAACACTGGCACAGAGCCAACTAGGCAGCCATACTCCATTTTGCCTATGCCTAAAATTAGGGGAAGGTATAAACAGAAGAAAAATACAGATAAAGCTGCTTCATTAAGGAAATAAATTGAAGAAGGAGGTGGGAGGAGGAATAAAGACAAGAAGAAAGAAGAAAAATAGACTTGAAACCCTAAGCTTTGCCTTTTGGAGTAATTAAGCAGTGAGTCAGGTTCACTCTCAGGCCTTGTTGAAGGTGTTATTTAATTTCTAGCTGAGCCAAACAGAGCCAGGGTTTCTGGTTCTCTTATGATTTCTTATATGCACCCTTTCCATACAAAATATAAACTTCTCCTTGATCAAGGTAGAAACAGTTGTCTTCAAAGACAAGCCTTTGAATTCCAGGTCAGATGAATGCAACATGACACTGGAAATGCCTGTTCTCCAGGACTGACATATCAGGTCTGCCCAAAGAGAAATTCAATGGCTTAGTGCCTCCTGTAATGCAAAGCAGAGGCAAGATAGTCACTTAAAACAGGATTGTGCACCACAGCAGCTGTACAAAACAGCCACACCATTAGCAAATTCTTCTAATCCAAAGGAGAGAAAAGAATTCAGAGCTAGCACTCCTACTTCAGTAACATCACCAAACATGCGCCTGTCCCAGGAGACAGAGCACCTCAAGGCACTCGCAGGATCAAGAGAAAAGAAACTTTGATTAAAAGAACATGCTGACAGACACAGTATCTGCAAAACATATAAACAGTAAACAAATACCATACTTCAAACACTGTCCAGCACTTCCTTAATTTACAGCTGCTGCATGATAAGGTCAGGTGCTTAACTTCATCCTGCTGAGAGAGCTCAGGATCACCCATGTCTGGAACTGAAGGAGGCAGAGAAATGCACATAAGGTGCATGAGAAGCAGATGCAGACAACGTGAGGTCCCCATCAGAGGCTAGAGAAGGCAGGTTCCCATTTTCACTTGGTTTATGGGCAACTGGTCACCTACTAAGATATGGGGCTTTATTCTTTGCACCTGAAGGTTGACTAAAACCCTCCTCACCTCCTACTCCAGGTGCATTGTGCACCTTGGATCTGTCTTCTCCCTGTCTCCACAAGAGATGTGTTACATATTTCCTTTCCTGATATTGATCTGAGAGTATTTGTGCCTCTTTGTTTCCAGGGTCCCTAGAGAAGAGGTTATTGCAATTTAAATATATATTGCTTTTGCTTTTAATGATTTTTGTGGGATATATGTTTTCATCTGCAGACTCTTCCTATGTTATACTGTTCTGCTCTGTAACCAATATTTCTAAACAGAGCATGCAGTGGGTTTTACTTGCCTTATGCAAATTGCATATTCCAACTTGAGCTGAAGACAGGAAAGCAGTGCCATGAGGTCAATGTTCTTACAGAGTACTGTAAAGATGACAGATAAAAAAAAACTCAAAGAAAAATCAAGGCACTGATGGTTATTCTCAGCAAGAAAATTTAAAAAGCTGACCAAACATAGAAGAATAAAACTGGGAACACACAGTCAGGACTATGTTTAGGTCCTCAAGTACCAATAAGAATTGTATAAAAGTTTCTGAGGCCTCATTAAATGTTGGCCACTTAAATAAAAGTGAAAATGGAGAAAAGGCATGATTTTTTTAGGGACCAGCTCTCCATGATTTTTCATTACTTTCAAAGGGAAAGTCCCCACATTTGTAGGCATTTTCATCTTAAGAGAATATAGCCAAGGTCAGTGGGTTTAAAGGATAGTACAGCACCTCTACATGGTGACTGAGCTGTCACAAGCTGTGATTGGGACATACATTCAGATTCCCCACTCTGGATAAGCCTTTCAATTTTGACAGAGAGGCCAACAAAATCACCTGGAGAAGGGTAACTGTTTTACACAAACTGTGCAGAGGCTGATCATCTGTAGCACCTGGGAACAGGAAATCAGACCTGCGCTCCTCAGCCTGGCATTTGCTGCTGCCCTGTGGGTTGCAACCCTGTGATCTGGGGTTTTTTTGAACTGCAGAGGGCATGAGCCTCTCCCAAGTCCCTCACTTGGAGGAGTTTGTAAGACAGTACTCCAAGGCAGGAGCACAACCATTAAGGTAGAACAGCATAAAGTGTACCCTCTTTGGTTTTGAAAGTGTCCTAGTCCCTATTCAGATAGAAAATGTCCGTTCACAAAACTTGCAGGAAGCCAGCAGGACCCACATGGTGCTGGAGAGCACAGTGAGCCACACTGGCTCCCCAACAGAGAAATCACTGAGCCTCTGGGTTGGCTCCTGCTGCTGGTTGAAGCCACATGATTCCTCCCCCACTGTGTGTCAGGCTCTGTGAGACCCAACTGAGTCCTGAACTCACCATCAAATGGAAATCCTTACCTCTTATCACGCTTTGATTCTGTGAGTAGCAGCTGCTCTTATTTCCTAACTTTTGCTGAGTCCAGACTGACTAGGTTACCCATTTCTTGCCTGTTTGAGGTCTTCTCATCATTGCCAACCTCTGCAGCCTGCGGGTCTGCAGGTGAGGTTCTGCTGACCTGGGAATTATTTTGCATCTTTTCAGTACAACTCCCAGGTTTCTAAAAAGTGCAGCCCATTGCTCATCTTTCCTCCTGTACATCTAAAAGCACAATTCACTGCTGCATCTCTCAGCTAAGAGTTATGAATAAAACAGTGTTATGAACCTACAACTTGGTTACACCTATGACTCATTTCAGAAGCCTCTCAAGTGGAGTGGCCCAATCAGCAGGTACCTGTGCAGTTTCCTATGGCTCACATCCGTTAGACACTTTTGAAGAGTAGAGTCTTGTTGCAATATCTTCAGAGGAGCCTCTTACAGTAAGGCTGAAACACAGCAGTTTTTCTTTGGAGTCTGCTTTTCTGTCCTTGAAACACAGTATCTTCTGCCTCCTCTATGCAGTGTCCCACCTTTCTCCCAAACATGGATTTTGTCCTACTGTTGAGTCAAGCAGATGCGAGAACCTCATGCAACTTCACAAAAAAAAATCAAGAGCAGCCACTTGTGTTGACATACCTGGAGTTTAATATGTATTCTCAAGAAGTGTCCCCTCAGAGTCAGTGGGCAAAGCAGACAGGCTAATCCTGGTGCACAACTTACAATACCCATGTCACATTACTGCTGTCCCCACCGCAGAAGATTCTCAAGGACACTGTTGGGTGTACACAATATCTATGACATGACACAAAGCAAAAAATCATTTCACAGGTCATTAAAACTCTCAGCATTCAGGCATTTTTTTTCCTCATATGTAGTACATTTAGTAATTTCAAGAGATTTCACATATTTAAGTCTTTAGGATTTGATTATTCTCTTCCTGCAAAGAAAGCTGAGAAATCAGCTTTAAGCAGGTCCAGTGGCAGCACTGGAGGAGAAAATTTTGCTTCCAAAGCAGCAAGTAGGCTTGCATACCTCCAAGCTCTTGTTCTTCCCCTTTCACATGAGCTGCACTGGAGATGCCATTCACTATTCAGGTGAACTAGCTGCTAAAATACAACCAAGGAGCTGTTTCTAAAAAGACTCTTCTCTCAGGGGCTGCCATGATTACAGTCTTACTTGCTGCTCTTCCTATTCAGACAAATCCAAAAATATCTGTCTAGCCTTTAACCCTTAACTGCGCATCTAGAGCTGAATGCCTTTGGGCTGACAAAAATCCTCAAAAGCCCTGGTCTAGCTATGGTAGCACATCACTTCTCACGGGATTTGAAATCTTACATTTCCTCATGATGGTAGAAACATTTGCACATTTTCAGTGCCATGATACATTGTTAAGACAACTTCATTCACTATCAGGCAGTCCTCTTTATTATGAATAGTTTCTGAATCCCTCATTTTACTTTGATTAGAAGAGCCAGGGATGTGCCCATAAATTATGCTAAAGTCACTAACAATGTAACAAATGCTCAAATTTTTCAACCATCAAACCTTCATTAGTCTCGACCTCTTTGCTTTGTGAATCAGGATATGACCACAACATCCTGGAGAATGTAAGGTGAAGATTTATGTTAGGTGGCTTAGGCTCACAAGACTGTCTGCAAAATGCTCTGGAGAAGCAAAGCAATCCCAGGGAGAACTCTCTGCAGCTGCAGTCAGCTTTCTTAGTTATTTCTGTGGGCCAGTATTTTGCAGTGCAAATGTACTGGCAGTCCCAAGCAAAAAATGCTTTGTGTACTGGGCCCAGGCTTTGTCTATGTTCTGTTAGCTGTTGAATCCTTTGTGCATGCTCTTATTCTCCATAAAATCCAGCACTGCCCCTGGCTGGATGCTCCTCAGCTCTTATGTCAACTCCCCGCCTCCTCATCTGCTCCTTTTCTGCCCACTGCAGAGAGCTCTGATTACCGCGAGCCTCTCTCTTTGCAGGTGGCATTGCTCCAGTAAGCTGGATACACGTAGCAAGTCGTGTCCCCACAGGTTAATATCTCCATCCTTAGCACTGTGACCCAAAGAGGAGTTTTATTTACCCATACAGTGAACAGGAAGATGCATAAGCTGAAATCTGTAACATAGGAAATACCGATCTAGTTTCACAAGTGCTACTGTGTGTCCTTTGCCACAGGGACAAGAGAATTCTTAAGTAATCTGTCCATACTTTCCTGGTTATCACAACTCAATTCCTCCTAATTTTGAACCTCTATGCAAAGATCTGGGACATTTACAGACATGCAATTATAAATAGAGTCGCCTCATCTTGACCTGAGGCAAACTCCCTTGAAGGGCAACCATGGAGCAGAACTGATGGCTCTCATCAGTCACACACACCCGTTCCAGCAGAGCTGTGCAGAGCAGGATGCTATGCTCCAGCCTCCTGCACCCCTGCTGAACATTATCCTCGCTAACAGACGCCTTTGTAGGGAATATCTTTTCAATAGTTAAAGTCACAGCTGTAAAGGCTCCTGACCATCAAATACATATCTGTCATGGCCTTTAATAGCCATGTTTTTACTATCTACTCTGAGCTTTGAATTTCTTATGTACAACCCAAAATAATTTAAGTAACGTACAGTTAAATACAAACTATTTTAATCAGTTTTGGGAGAGTAACCAAAAAATGTAGTTATTTCTGTTTCATGCATCAGCACCCAGCACAGTTAAAATGTTAAAACCAGGTATGAACCCTTTGATAAATACTATTCTTAAAGGATTAAATCCTATATTTATATTTATCAGTCTTGCAAAATAAAACATCAATATAAGGTTATTTTCTGTCTACAAAAAAAATTCTCATGTAGAAAAATTGTCAATTCATCTTTCTTCAAGACATTGCTCCCCCCTTTCTGTTATCCCCAGAACTCCCCTGGAGGGAAATAACACTTAGATTCTGTCTTTTTAGCTCACCTGATTTACATAAACTCTAATGATATTTAAGTGGCTTTGACTGCACTTTCATTTCTTTTCCTTGTTTCTTTACTCCCAAACTCTCAAGGCAGATGAAGTAACAGTTGGCAGCATCTTGTCCATTACAGCATTGCCCGTGCTGCCTGAGTCACGCCACCATGGCTGCGGCTGGCTGAGCAGCTCTTCAGTCATCCCAGTAATTCCAGTTTTCCTTTGGGAAGACACTTCTGACTAAGTGTCCTTTGTAAATGAGGGAAAAGAGCTCTTCTTTGGAGTCACATTGTTCTCCCAGGAGCAAGGGCTGCAGGAAAGCAGAGAGGTGCAGAAGATCAGGGCAGTTCTGTCTCAAGCCTGACTTCTCCACTTGGATGAGTGATGGGGACTCATCCTGTGAGCCTTTCATCTGCACAATCTATGCCAGATATAGAAAACACAGACATCACTCTGCGCAACAAGGCCAGAGAGAGGAAAAATTGCAACTAACACTGATAAAAAATAGCAGGACTGAAGAGATGCAAAAGAGAACAGATTTGAATTTGGGAGTTGAATTTATAGTTTAGGGATGGGCAGACGTGGAGTTGAAGAGTTCCTGCAGACAGGATGAAAGGAATCTTGTTAAAGACAAGCAATCTGTTACACTTGCTAAGGGTAAAGTGTAGCCACCACAAATTGTATCTTTTAGGGATGAACATGTGTTTCAATATTCACAGTCATCAACTGGTAATTGACCTTCCTTGTTATTCAGCTTTCCTTTCTTTTCTAATTTTACTTTTCTTTCCATTTTATTTTTCCTCTGTACAAAGAAAATTGAAGCATGGGAAACAGACATAACTGCTTTTCTTCACTGCTCCCCTGATACTCCATATGGGGAGGGAAAAATAGAAACCATTCCTGTCAGTCCAAAAGTTGTGCCGGCAATCAGACATGTACACAATTTCTGCTCTCTGTCTTTCTAAAAAGGGATTGGAGTCCTCACTGCACACACAGGCAGAAGACATGGAGGACAATCCCTAACTCATGAGCCCTTGTGATTGTCTCTGAAGTGATGGTTTCCAAATGAATATGCAGACCACTTCACTGATATTTATACTTTCTGAAGTGCCTTGCAAAACATCCTCAAAAGTGCCTAAAAACTATTTTAATCCGTGCTGTCTTCCTTTCCTTTTGCCTACGACAGCCACATGCCACCTTCTGCACCAATGCCTGGCACAGTGTTGTTGAGAACCTCTGCTGTCACCACGATCAAGCACAGCTCTCTCTCCTTGATGGAAATCCAAGCAAACTGCATTCAGGAATACCTGAACTGTTGAACTTTTTGCTTCACACAGGATAGGCAGGTGCAAGAAATGCAAGCTTGCACCAGCTCCTATCCAGGATCTTCTCAAACAAGAATACCATTAAAATAGAAAAGCTGTCAGAATCTCTTAGGTTCCCATGTGATCTCCTGTCACCAGTCTCAGTGTCTACATCTGTGTTCTTAATAGCTTTCACCCTTTTTTTTCTTTAATGTGCATTTTCCAATAAATATTTTGCCAAAAGTATACAATATTATTTTTATTAAACCAAAAGTAAAAATTTACTGTTCCATTGCTTTCAGACAACTAATAAAAATGCTTCTTTCTAACAGAAAATGATAGTCTTTCATGTAAAAACTAATAAAGGTAAAGATTAATACATTCCTTTTATAGGTAACAGTATCATCTTCTAAAAATTTGCGAGGACTGGACTATTTTGTGTGATTACATTTAACCAATAAAATCCTTTGAAAGGCAAATCCATCTCTCCCAGAATTTAATGGGAACAAGACCCTTCAGGGTATTTATGCTATTACCTTTTTAGCTATTGTGAGTTTACTATTTGGTTTAGAATAAATCAGTGTGGAAATATATCTTTTTATATTTTAGAAAAAATCTGTACCATGCCAATGTACAGTTGGTACAATAATGGCAGAATAATCTTGCAATCAACCCCCTATATTAGGGTGTGACCTTGAAACCATAACTAAAATCATCAGTCACACTAGAGGAGGGAGTGCTCCTTGGCACACAGACAAAATGTTCCAAAGGAGGTATCTACATCTCCCAAGTTTCTTATGCAGACTCTAAATCTCACTAACTGCCCACCAACACATCATGATCTGCTGATTTGGTTTTCCAAAAATTAAAAGAAGCAACCTTTTAATGGTATTTGCACTGCTGTATGTTCCTAGGTTGGGATGAAACTCCTGCATTATGAAAAATATTGGTTTGGTTTGGTTTTTTTTTTTCTTTAAATATGGTGCTCTTAACAGACAGCAATTACATCCTTGCACATCTTTGGTTATCCCTGGATCACCCACCCTGTAATCCCCACAGCTCTTATTTTAAAATAGAAGCATTTTCTACATTCCTGTCTCCCAAAGGAACACCCTTTTTGTAATAGCAAAGGCCAAGATGCTGCCTGGGTACAGACACCACCAATCCCTGTAAATATGTGAGCAACTTTAATGCCCAGAATTATAAATACTCTAGGCAAAAGTTCCAATAGTACCCTCAATAAAAATTGACCCTCAGCTCATCTCCCACCTCAGAATTATTTTCCTCACACTTTGCACCTTCTATTGGAAATTAGTAGGAGCCATCTTCATGCCTTTCCAGCAACCCTTAAGCCTCCAGCACCCACTCGGCTTTCCCACTGTTGGTCAGTGCAGCTCACTGCTCGTACCAAACCATCTCACCCCGCACCAGTCTCATCTTCTATCACAGCTAACACAGCTCAGAGAGAATGGTTCTGGACCTAGAGAACTTTATAACAGTAGAAAGATAGCACAGGAGACCGTATCTCTGTTGAGCATACGGTTTTGACCCAAGTGAATTTCCACCTCCATGAAAAAAAAGAAAAATACTCTGACACTGTACAGACCTAGCAGTATATGCCTTCAAATATAGTCTTATTACTTCTCAAAAAAAAAAAAAATCCAG
Source organism: Phainopepla nitens (assembly GCA_013400175.1). Lineage (NCBI taxonomy): Eukaryota > Metazoa > Chordata > Aves > Passeriformes > Bombycillidae > Phainopepla > Phainopepla nitens. The sequence continues at coordinate 280,738 of VXBQ01005218.1, forward strand.
CTATTATTTCAGGAACTGGCTAAATTTCATCCTGTCCTACTACAATACCTCTGCATTTTCATTTAAAGACTTGTTTCTCTTTAATTTCCAATGTCCCTTTTTTAAGCTGCTGCAGTGGAACATGGCAGAAATGGATGCCCATTCTTAAGGATGGGAAGTGAAGACAGGCTTTAAATCCCTGTGGGATGAATGTTACTGCGTCAATGGAAGACATAGATATTCTTAACAACTTTCTGTTTTGTAATTAGGGAGCAGGATTTTTTACTTGCTTTTATTTCTTTTTCAGAGTAGTATTGTAATAAATATCTTCCCCTGTCGCTTTTGTTCCTGGAACTGCAGCATCACACAAGCCCAGCAGGACAAAGTGTTCTTGTGAAAAACTGATTTATTCTCTCATCTCTGACAATCTAAGATGGAAGGATTAAGTGATGATCCTCTGATCTTCCTTTTCCCTTGTCTCCATGCATACACTTTGCTCTTGCTAGCTTGCTGACCAGTCTTCAAATATATTGCTTGAATGGCCCCATTCCATTAGGGAGCTGACATCTCTCCCTTTAGAGTGTTATTAATATCAGTCCTTGAAAGCATTTAACCAATGACAATCTAACATTAGCTCACAATGGGATTTAAAGACATTACAGTTCATTAATTTATGGTTTAATGCTGCCTTCTTCCAATCTGTTGCCCTTTCTCATTACAAATGGCAAAAAAAACCCCAAAAAACAAGCTATAAAGTCCACAGTATCCTGCATAAAATGCTGCATAAGGGCTTCATTTATTTGTTTACTGGTATGATTGAAACACAAAAATCCTGTTCCTGTTTTGCAAGTCAATTGCAAAAGAATAACTGCCGGTTGTCTGGCAGATACTATTTTTACTTCACTTTTCCTCTCCTGACCATTTTTCTTTCTGCACAGTCAATTTACATATTATATTTTCCACTCCTATAAAATATCAGTAAAAATATAAGAATCATAACACATTCCAATCAAGCTGAATTCAATAAACAGAATAATATTGTTTAAAACTTTTGCTAGGATCTTCCTGAGAAAAAGGATAGATTAACAGTTAAACTGATTTAAGAAATGCAGACAGAATGATGTAGAGTTCTGTCATAACCCTAGTTCTTTGCAAAATTGGATCAATGTAATTGAGCTTTAATTGTTCAAAGAAAACACAAAGAACAAAAATATATCAAAATCTCTTTCTTGGGAATCAGAATAAAATATTCCATGTCTTCATTTCATGATCTGTGCTTTGAAGTGTGCTGCCTGGCAAGCAGGAGAGCAGCTGTGCTGCCAAGGTCCTGGGAGCCTTGGTGGACACTCTGTTCAACAGCGTGCACTGCCAGCAAGGAAAGCCAACAATTTCCTGGGCTGTGTCAGTAGCAGCAGCAGCACAGATCAAGGGAAGTGATGAACTGCCTCTGCTATGCACATGTTGGATCACATCTACAAGGCTGTGTCCAGGGTTGGTCTGCCAGGAAAGATGATGAGCGAGTTCAGCAGAGGGTCATCAGGATGGTTGCAGGCTGCTTGTCCTGGGAGGAGAGGCTGAGGAAGCTATGCTTGCTCAGCTGGAGAGGCAGGGATTTCAGGAGACCTACAGCAGCAGCCTGTCTACATCCTTAGGAGGTAATGGGAAAGAGCCTGGCTCTTCACAGGGCTGCGTGCTGGGACAACAACAGGCATAAGCTGGAACAGCAGAAGTTCAGAACGGATATAGGGAAAAACCTTTCTCCTTGAGGGCAGTCAAACAGCAGAAGAGGCTACCCAGAGGGGCTGTGCTGCCTCCACCCTCTGAGGTTTGCAAGGCTCAGCTGAGTGTCCCAGTCCAACCCCATAGCTGACCCTGACTGAAGAAGGAGGTAGAACTGGAGTTCTCCTGTGCTTCTTTCCAGTCCAAATTGTCCTGTCATACTATAAACTTAACTGGCTTCTGTTCTCAAATCCTTTTATAGACATTCTGCTGATAAGGCTCTGGAGAAGCAAGGCCTGACATTAAGACTAAATTTATCTGATAAAGCAGTAAGACACTACAGTGTTTCAAGATCAGAAAAAGGATGGATCTATCCTTGACTACAAAGTGTCCTTTCTCTCCTAATTTCTTCATTTAGTCTTGTGTATAATTGTTTCAATAAAGCTTTAGGTATCAAAACCCTCTCCTTTTTCCAATTCTGCAGTATTTGAATTCAAGAGTTAATAACCTGGTATTATGAAAGTTAACAAGGAAAGCCAGAGATTATTGTATGATCTGACGGTAACCGCATGATATATGAGTATGTTAATATAAGCATTAGCAATGACAGTCAAAGGATCAGAGACAGAACATGATCCCTGAATTAAGATGCTTACTTGAACATAGTCAAGAGTTTTTAGCCTGGTATTAAAGCCTGGCATAAAAAACCCGGATGAATCAATGTTACTTACATATATTTAAAAAACATATTTTGCATTGAAATAAGCCCCTAATTGATATAAATCACTCCTGCCAAAACTAAATAAAGATAATATTTTGGCCTCAGGAATGAGTTTATTCACCAAAATTTAGAAGTGAAAAAAATATGAGTGGTGACATGGAACATTTGTGTAACTCTGTCCCATTCATAAAGTGTCAGCTCTGCTCAATCCTCACATTGCTCCACAAGGGATGTCTGCTTAATGGGAAGGGGTTTTTCCTGATAAAAATAAGCAGAATATATGTGTGGGCAGCTTGGAGCAATCTCTTATGTCTTCCAGTACCTTAACAAGAACGGACTCTAACACAGCTTTCATTGCCCTTATTACTGTTTTTCTTGCTGTTTATTGTCTCCTCTTCTGATTGAAACACACAGGTGTAATGAATAATTTATAATATTACACATTTACTCTTTCAGAAAATGTAGACCATCAACATGTCTATATCAGTGATAAAAACAGGTAAGCAGATCCACTAAAAAGAGATAAATAGCAAATGCTTACAGAGCTTCACCAAAAACATCAGCCATCCATCCTTCATAACTGTCCTGTGCTGCACTAATGCTTTAAGAGCCAGAGCTACTCAGATCCATCACTGTGGATGCTGTGACCAGGCCAATTTCCCTTGAAGTCTATGAATATAGCAAACAGGAGACAGTAAAAGGGGAACTTCCTATTTTTATTATTTGTTTAGTAAAGGCCTGTCTGTCCAAAGAAGTCTGGGAAGACACTACAGTTAGGGTATTAAGTATATCAGGCTGTCCTTGCTTGCCTCCTCACAGCTTTACAACATTTGGATTTGTTTCTTTATGAATGACTCTGAAGGATGTTTTCTATGAAAAAGGGATGGCAGCAGAAGAACGGGAATTAGAGAATTAAGTTTCTATGCATATGCATCATCGGTATTCCCCAGTATTCATCTCCCATCAGACACTAGAAGACTAATGTAGTTTTTTAGGCAGAAGTATTTTTTTAAACTTGAAACCAATTACTGATTAAACAGTAGATAGGAAAATGGTCCAGTAAATTGATCATTTTTAATCATATGCAGGCTACAGAATTATGGATTATTCAAGCTTAGTTGATGCTTCTATTGAAAATAAAATGTGAAGTTGGTTATATATCCAGAGTAGAAAAGGTTCATTGCTGAAAAATGAAAAGGTTTTTCCTCACAGGATTGTTCAATAAATACTCAATCAATTTCTCCCCATGAACGTGAATCCAGAGTACTAGAAATAGGAAATTAAATCTTATTTTAAGTTGCTGACTCAGATCTGATGAGTTTGGTACTGATTCAGCCATTGCTACAAATCTAATTTTGCACACATAATGCTACCACAAAAAAGAAATATTCCTTTGTCATTAGTTTTTAAAAATGTCAAAGAATTAATACTTTGTATTGTTATAATACCTCATTTTCAAAAAGAACTCCATGTTGGCAAAAAAAAAAAAATAAATCTCATCTTTTCTTTCAGGATTAAGTATCACACAAGGAGAAATACTAAAGAGTACTCATGGGCTTGTTGAAGGTTATCTAAGGTGTCTGTTGCAGAGTAAGGAACAGCACTCACACATTCTGATTTCCTCACCCTGTGCTTTTCCTACCAGGTCATCCTGACTGAAATTTTGTTATCTCTGCTTCTGTGCAATCTGGAAAACATTCAATGCAGAAATTCTCTGCTTTACAGAAAGAAAGAGAAATTCTCTGCTTCACAGAGAAACAGACACTGGAATGTTCCAGTAAAAAAAGTCAACACTGTGTAGCCATCTGCCCCTATCCTCCCAGTGCTGCAAAAGCAGCAAGGTTTACAATCCTATTGCCGCCTGCCTGCTCCAGAAGTTCAGACTGCCCCTGCTCTTGTTGCAGTGAAATTACTGACCATGCGTTCCCTAACGTGCCATATGCTATATGAATAAATAATTAAATGAAAAAAGAATGTAGTCATTCATTTATTTAAGTGACAAAAGAATCAAAAATTAAAAAAAATATATGAAGAGGAGAAAGTCAACAGTGAATAAAATGAGTATGAAGAGGACTTAGGACTTCAAGTTTCTTTTCATCTGGGATTCCTACACAAGCAATATGGACTTAAATGCTCTTAGATGCATTAACAAATCTACATGCAAGATGCAACAGAGTTAAAGGTGATAATTATTTTCCAACCATGGCCTCAGGCTAATACCTTGTTATCAACACAGCATTGCATGATTTCTTCATCTCCCCTGAGAGGGAGCATTAAGCTTGAAATGCCCAGTACCACTTTCAGGACTATTATTCTTCTGAAGCATTTTTACAAGAGGAAATGTGAACAATCTGCCCTCCCAAGAAAAGCAGCTACCACAGCAAAACCAGAACTTCACGGTCAGGTGCAGATTAAAATATTGAAGCAGATGCCTAAAGAAATACACACAAGAAAGTTCATTTTAATTACAATTTTTACTGATTTTTATGCTGCATTTATGCATCTGGAGAAATGCTTAATATGACAGTAAAGGATATTTACTATTGTTAAAATTCTCCTTTAAAGGAAACTGCAAGATTTTAACCCCCTTTTGAGTCCCAAATAGAATATCTCAGAACTTTCTTCTAGAATGAAGTACTAATCTGTAGAGCTTCCTAGACGTTTTGGTTTAAAATTAAGGTACAGCAATTACTATTACATTTTCCTTTCCTGAGTTAGAATAGCAATTATGAATCATCAGGTAGAATATGGTTTATTCAACTGCTATTATCAATGAGGATATCGTTTTCATAACCACATAGGAAACATAACACTACTTTCAAGAACAAATTACCAATTTATAAGTATAAAATTAATTAAAATATAAAACACTAAAATTTTAAAAATACAAACAAATATTTAATATTTCTAGAACTTTGGATGATGGTTTGCCTTTTTGTGGTGATATGGAAACATTCCAACTGTTAGACTGTCCCTTCTGATTGATTGTTTTTTCTCTACTGATTTTTGTATAAATTGTAAGTACGAAATTCCTGCATGAGGTCTATGTACATGAACTCAGAGGTGTTTTCTCACCAGTGTGGACATCAGGGGGCTGCTGCAAGGGGCAGGGTCCACACAGAGGCAGACACTCTCCATCAGGAGCGGGGAGTGCGTAGGGGAAGCCACTCAGCCCAAAGAGGGACGTGGGGCTGTTAGCCCCAGAGCTGTGGAGGTACAACCACCTCCCATCCCCTGGGGCTATACTGAGATCCCAGAACCTGAGCAACCTAAAATACTCATTGGCAACAGCAGCCCATGTGCCCCCAGACACTCCAGGGGATGTGCAGATGGCTTTAGAGCATTCAGGAATAGCTTAAGAAAAGTATGTAAGCATTTGCAGATGCTCATTAATGTTTGAAAGTGCCTGATAGTGTGTTGGACTATTGATACAGTTTCTGAATGTGTGGTTCAAATTATTCACATTATGTATTTCACATAAACTGTCCATAGAATACATTAAATATGTTATTAATAAATCAACCAACCACTTCAATTTATTTGATTTAACTAATTTGAAATGACCTGTTCTTCTCTCGATCAAACATATATACTATCAAGCCACTGCAACACTGTGCTCCTTCAAATTTCATTTTATCCTGAAGCAGCTTTTTTACCAAATGTTTTGCTTCACTAGAATGTTTCTAATAATACTTTTTTTTGCAATGTATGAAAAAAAAATCAGTGGAAAAGCTGAACCATGAACACAGAACTTTATGACATAATGACTCGATTCAAAGGTAAATTAAAACAAAGACTTGATGACTATATTTTGGCATAAGTGTAATTCTTATCTAGAAAACGCATCAAAGGGAACAACAACTCAAAATTATTACATGCACTAGTGTGCATTTGGCTTGAAATACTTCTTTGCCTTCAATGAATAAAATTGCAGTAACTTTGTTTGGCTGTTGGTGGTTTTATGATTTGAGTGAGGAATCCAAATTTAGTGTGACAGCTAAGAGGAACTGGATCTCCTCCACCCTCACTCATGGTCTCTCCCACTTGCAAGCACTGATCACTCAATCCTCTGTTTGTAAAATAGTTATATTCTGAAGAGGAAATCTGAACACCTTGATTTTTTGCTAATGAGTTTAAGTCCCTGAAGCAGCTCATGGTAGAATACTGAGAGTTTCAGTAACAAGCTGAATGAGGCTGGTAGGAACTAATGAGGCTTGCAGGAACTAATCTAGTTCTACCTCAAATTCCTAATTCTCTTTATTTCTTAAAGTTTGGGAAACTTGCTCTGTCCATTCCTACCTCAAATGTAGCAGCTGAAATAATAGAATCCTCATTTCTATAGATATGGGCAGACTTCAGATACTTGGTAAGTGATGATTTTGCTGAGGTTCGGATTAAACTTAATTGCAACTGTACATATAAAGACTTAAGTGAATTGTCACAAAATGGATTAAAATGTGTTAGCATAATTTAAATGTTAAATTCCAAATTACAACAATAGGGTTGAAATTTGGGAATATTTAAGAGAAAACATATGACTTGTTTCAATTAATGCTGCTTCCAATGATAATTTCTAAATTAAACCTTTGCCCCTGAGTTCTCATTTTGTTGCCCCTTCTTTCCATTTCAGATGACAACATTATCCCACCAATGCATCTGACTCACTCTCTTTCCTAGTTCTACACTGGGCCATATTCCAAGTCTCTGTGCCTACCTGTGAGGTGCTCAGGGACCATGCTAACTGTACCAGAGAAAATCCAGGGCCATCAGTTCACACACACAAGAAGAGCTCACTTCATTTCACCAGTGCAGAAATCACAGGGTGTCTAGCAATCACCCTAGGACAGTGCAACCACCACCCAAAGAATAGGAAACCTGCTTATCACAGAACTACCACTCCCTGCTCAGACTGCCAGGCACAGATCTGCAGCCTTCTTTCCCTCAGGAAAACATATTGGAGGACGTACATTTAAACAGGTCAGATTTCCCTGTGCATGCCTTATGAGAACAGAAACAAATCTCAGGTATGATTTCTACCTCCCCCAGGAAGGATTAGAGTGAAGCATTTGTGCTCTTTCCCAGATTAATGTGAAAGAATATCAGCTCTGACTGGACTGCTAACACTGTGCCTGGAGCAGAACAGGTTACCAGCCCTGTGACTCTTAGCTCTGGCCAAGGAAACATGCAGGGAATGATTCACCATCATTTCAGGAAGTCACTGTGCTGCAAAAAAAATTAAATCTCTAAAGAATTAACTCAGTGTGTAAATCTCACACTACCTGGACATATAGGGCTCAGTTTCACGCTCATTAATAGTTTTCACTCATTTAATTAAAGGGGTATCTGGTGTTAGCTGCCCTTAAGCTGCAACTAAAAAGCATTTTACATTTAGTCAGTTATTTGATAACATAGAGAATTTTTCTCTGTTAAGGGACTTTTTCATAAAATCTAATACTTAAGAAAGCCTGACTTAATTTATCTTTATGGAGGGATACACCTTTAAATTCAACCTTTAATCAGAGGATGTAAGAATGCCTTACAAAAGCAGATGAGAATTATTATGCACTACCAGAATTTGGAAGAGCTCAGGTATGTGGTCTGTAATGATTTTTTCAGCGTCATGTTTCAAGTCAGTAGAAAAGCAGAGACCAAACGAAGGTCTCCTGACACTCAGGATCTTTGCATCAGCTATTGCATTAAACCACTTTTCTGTTCCCTGTGTGATCTGCAACTTGGAACAGGCAAAAGAATAAGGCAAACCATCCCCTTACTGGGGTCTGACAGGTTACCACGGCTTATCCAAACCATACTCTGTGTATCTACCCTTATCATGCCCTCAATATGAGGAAGTCTGATCCAGTTTAAGATTCCTTCAATGCTGACTAAACAAAATCAATTTTACTTTATGATTGCCATGGACTAAGAGTAAATTCATAAATAGTACTGAAATCTGGAAGTATGTGGTAGCTTGGTAAACCACTTTCTTGGTAACTTAGATACCTGATAAAACCTATTTTTTGATGAGGGATATCTCACTCTGCTCAAGACCTAAAAAGCCTTAACAAACTACTGACATTATTTATATTGGCTGATTACAGACTTATCTGTAAGTGGTCACTCTTTTAATCATTGATCTGATGTCTTTCCAAAATACAGTATATGCATTTATAATACATATATTATAAGTATATAGTGTGTAAAAACAAAACGTGTCCTGTACCCATCATCAAATCATGGAAATGAGCAGCCTCAGATTTTTCATGTCCCTCCATCTTGCAGCCTTGCAGAGGGTAAAAATCAAGGAGGATATGCAACAAAAATATTTGAATCTTCAAAATATTTACATAGCAGACAAGGCATGAAAGCAGATTTCCCCTCCTGCCTCTCTAATTCATCCAATTTTGCCTTCTAGAACCTGTTTTATTTTCTGTACTAAAAAATATCAAGAGCTATTTTCTAACTGGTCCATTTCAATCTGTAATATAAAATACCTATTACCTGCAGTGTCAGACTGTAGAGGACTCTCCAGGGAAAATTCTTTCTCTTGAGCTACAGACTGGACAAGGAACTAGAGTACACATTACAGTGGCTAAAGCAGACAGACTGAACAGGATAAAGGTCTCTCTGTTGTCATATTTATGGCAGGATGAGGAGGACTATTTTAGCTACATGATACTCTCTGTGAGCAAACACAAACACAAACAGATGCCAAAAGAAAACACATTTCTGTTTGTGCAATAACAGCAGATGGAGGATTGTCATGGAGCCTGCAAGGTAGGGCATTCATTTAATATAGATTCATACTTGCTGATCATGCTCATGCTTACTTCATATCACCTCATCTGGTGTTTCTCTTACCCTAGTTTTTTGCTTGGAATCATAAGAGTGAATGTTTTAATGTGCTAATCTTCTGGAGACAAGCACAGACAGAATAGTTTCCCATCACTTTAATTATTGGATAGCATATTGTCTGGAGTTCTCAACAGCCACAGTTTCTATTTATTGGAAAACCTTTAACTCTCTGTGAGAAGGATCATTATCTGATACTCTGCAAGCGAAGTGTTTGATGAGAACATGATTAATCAGAAAGTATTCTGAGCAGCTCAGCTCTTGGTGACAGGCCCATAATCAAAGACGCAATAAGAATGTGCACTAAAGCAATTTTGTGATTAACATATACATGATTCTGGCCACTGGTGTATGCAAAGCAAAGCGCTGAGGACAAGTGGACAGAAAATGAACAAAATGTCTTATTTCCATAATTTTTCAAATGAAACCTAAACTGAGCAGGAATAAAGCTGCAATAACCTTCTGCCTTTAGCCTATGAGAACAGTAAATGCAAAATTAAGTAAGTAACACAGTTCCTTTTCTTAATTCCAAAACTACTGGCACTCCTTATTCATTTTCTCATAGCCTAGAATATGCCATGCAGTCATATTTCAAAAGAAGCTTTATATTTAGCTGAAAGAAAAGCTGAGCCAGGCATGGCAAACAGGTATTGATTAGTATCAGCCTGCTAAAAAGATTCTGCAAAGATCTTGCCAAATGACAACACGACCCTCCTCACTCCACCTTCTGTGGTAGCCTGATAGTTTTTCTGTTACCTGTTTTGTTTGTTCATTTTCATCAATTAATTAAGGTGCTTGTCTTGCAGTCTTCTGGGCAGCCTAACCAAGAACCATGACAGAGCAGTGATTCCATTCACCTGTTTGGGACAACTGAAAGATATCCAGAAGGAAAATATTACTGAAGGAAAAAAGGAAAGTAAGGTCACATCTGAAGCCTTCTTTCATATATAAAGAAAGCAGGCAAAGGACCAAGACCCAAAAGTTTTAAATTCTTTTGTTTCATTGTACTCCTATGTTCCTTATAATATTGAAAACACTTGCTACAATATTGCAGCAAAATTAAAACTATGTGATCACTAAGCTTATCAAAATACCTGAAGGTACAAAAGAGATATTGCAAGGTTCAACTGGGGTATTAATTTTTACACTGTCACAGTAAATAACATACTATAATCCTTCTTCACTGCCAGATAAGCTACCTTAGGATTTAAGAATATGCACATAAGCAGCAAGCTGTGAAGTAGTGTCCTGCAAGTTTGTGCCTTAACTAACCTCACAGTAACTTAGCTCTATGCCATATTCTAAGAGGAGCTGTGGATATATGTGTTAGGGGTGCTTCCACTCTTGAATTAGTAGGTCTATGCTACACCCAAAACTATCGCAAAAATTATTTGGAACAGATCCTCCATTGCTGCAATCTTGGTACTACCCTTCACACCAGCAAGGAGCAGGCATAAAATACAACAGCACTTTTAAACCGCTTTGTCTTCATTTTGCACAGATGTAAATGACTGCAAAGGTGCAGAGTTATGGAGAATCTGGCACTTAATAAATATTAATTAGCAAAGAAATACACTGCCTCATTGTGGTGCTATGCATTATCATTCTCACTTAATAAATGGTGCTGCAGTCACAGAACAAGGTTAATTTACTGGTTCACAATAGCACCAGACAACGACAGAGCCAGAAATACAATACAGGTGCCTCACAGATACTTGTTAGTCCTATGAGCCCCACAGATGTATTTTTTTTGTTTGCCTTTCTTACTGTGTCCATTCCCCAAAACAGCTAAAATTACGTCATATTGCTGTCTCTTTACCCGGGGAAAATATGTGAAGATTCCCTGCAGCAAAAATCTGTCAATGTCACAACACAACACAATCAGCCAGGGATGGTTTCCCCTGGGACAAGGGGCATGACAACCAACAAGCAAAATGAGCAGCTCAAAGGGATTTTTTGTTGACAAAAGGTTAGTTTAAAAATAAGTAATGTCATGTTAATTGTGGTATTTCCATTGACTGTTCAACATTAAAAGGCTTAAGAACACACCATACACAGTCCAATGATTGAGATATATTTTAAATTGCAGACAAAATTCAAAGGATTGAAAGGGTTGATGCTGCTACAAGAAACTTTGATATTTTGATGAATCTTGAATTTTTGTGACTTGCAATGCCAAGCAAGCTCTTCTGTGCCCTGGCCAGAAATACTGAGGGTAAGGGAAACAAAACTAAAATAAATGTCTCAGGAAAAAAGGTGTCAAATACTCTCAGTATTTGACAACATCTGTCACATCAAGACACAGATAAAAGGGACACTGAAAATGAAAGGTTTAGAAGCAGAATAAAACTACAGAACTATTCCTTAATCTCCTCCAAAGACCAAACAGCATTCCTATTTTAGAGATGCCTTATGCCAATTAAAAAAATTTGTTTTAGCAGACTGAAAATTACCTGCCTAGAATTCCATCATCAGAAGTTTCTGTTAGCTTGAAAAGCATAAGTACAGGACATTGGGTGTTTCAGATTTTGTTTGACAAAGTTCGTAGTCACACTTCTGCATTACAAGACAACTGATGCAAAAACTTGAAAGTTCAGATGAAGGACATCACAATCCACCAATAAATACAGGAGTTAGTCCAATACTTCTGGAATAAGCAAGAGGACATTACTCTGAACGCAAGTTATCACTGAAGATAACTGTTTTCCAATAACTGCTAAATGGTCAAAATTCAGTGATTTGGGGACACTTCAAAGTATCCAGCTGTCCATACCTAGCATGAACTGCTAGGGAAGCCAAGAACAAAATCAGTAGCTAAAGGTTTCTCATCTCTACAGGTGGTAATGCAAATATCAACTTGGTGGTCTGCTCTCTCTATTCCCGCAACAAACAGAAAAGGTAATTAAATTTAACACTACACTGTAGTGAAATAGGTGAAGGAAGAAAATCAAATTTGAAGCAACAATATTTTATATCCTACCAGCAATTATATAAAAGAAAACTCTGCCCAGATTTTGGACAAAATGATAGCGACAGATCTGAACATTCATTTGCATTACCAGACCACTACAATCTAATATTAAATATATTAAGACCAAACTGTTTGTCTTGATATAGGATTGCTTCAGCACCACTTAGATTTGAGTGATAAACTATCCTCAGTATGAAGAAAATCTGAAGCAAATTGAGGTGAATCAGAACTGACATGGACTGAAAGCTGGTTGGGTGGCAGGGTCCAGAGGGTGGTGATGAGTGGCACTAAGTTGAGTTTGAGGCCAGTAACCAGTGGTGTACCCCAGCGATCAATGCTGGGGCTAAACACCTTGACATCTTCAAGCATCTTGACAGCATAGGGAGCAATGGGCACAAACTGAGACACAGGAGATTCTGTCCGAGCATATGAAAACAGTTCTTTCCTGCAAAGGTGACTGTGCACTGGCACAGGTCACTCACAGGCTGTGGAGTCTCCATCCTCAGACACATTCAAAAGCCTCCTGGAACTGTCCCTGAACAATTGCCTCTGGGCGAATCTGCTTGAGCAGGGGTTGGATTAGATGATTTCTGACATCACCATTCTGTGATTCTGTGAAATACAGAAACTTAAGTTCCAATATTACTATTACTCCTATCAGAATTAGCATAGAAAACGGCAATGAGTGAAAAGTTATCACTTGACTCCTCAAAGACATCAAGTAACAATATGCAACAGAGACTTAATTTTTCCATCATCTGCATGTTCGTCCCTATATTTGAAAGGAGTATAGTACAATGTAGAGGTGTTTAAAGTATTGGTGACTTGAAACAGTCTCTAAGGGTGCTCCACTTCCTGGGGATAGCTGGAACTTGGCAGACAAACAAGAACCCAACTTTTATACAAGGAGAAACCCCCACTGCTCTACCTTCATTTGGAACAGCCCTGCTTTCCAGTCAACCACAAAACTGGGGCATACCGAGATTTAGTATTCTGTGCTGCATTCATCTTACACTGAATTTCTGTTGTCACAAAAGGCATACTGCAGCTTTGTCTGATACCACTGAAAAACCCTTCTCTTGACCTCAGCCTGCAACGAACAGGTACTAAATTTATGAAAGCAACATCTGGAAGACAATAAAAATAGTCAGATTTGGGGGAACCTTGCCATGTTGTTTAAACTCCTCAGTTTTATCTGTCTAAACAAATAAGCAAACAGACTACATTGAAGCTTTATTTATATGGGATTCCCAGACAGGTCATTAGAGAAAATATTTGGTTGTTTCATGACAGTATTCAAAAGCTAAATGTCAGCTGAAGTATCAGCTAAAAATTTCTTTGTCGATCACTTAGGCAGTTTTAGAACATGATGAATAAAAGCAAATAATCCCCAACATTGCTTTTACTTGTAAAATTCCTTTTTAATGAATCAATAAACATTCATCTGAGAAGGAATAGGGGACACATTAAAACTTCAACTAGACAGTTCTCTAAACAAGCAGAAACTGCAGTAGGAAAGATTAAGTTAACACTGGGGGTGCAACTCACAGCACTCAAACAAAACACACTTCTACAGTTTTTGTCCCAGGCATTCAGTGTTCTTTTCATTTAAGTGACTGAATACTGGATCTGCTCTCTACCTTATTCAGCTCTCACCTCAAACAACCTCTGTGATATATCTCCTGTGTCTCCATTTGCTTCTTGTATCTGACAGTGTGAAAATACAGCAATGTTATTCTGTGAAAGATCTTTCATGCAAATGTATCTCAAAGCAGTGCTCAAACTTAAATTAAACATTGTATTACAATATAGAAGAAAGATGCTATGCTGCCAATTTAGTCTGAAAAGTGGTAAGAAAAACTGTATGAGGAACCTGCATGTTTACTGTGTCTCATTAGCTACACTAAAAGTGCTCATTTTGTCAATAAATGTGCCCATTATTCCCTAATAACACTGCTCTACTAAATGCACTGAAATTAGTTTGAGCAATGCACTGGGTTGGTTCTTTACTCATCTTTCCAGCATTTCCTTTTGCAAATCCCTGTTAATATCCATTTTGAGAGCTTTTGGTCCTGGATTCAACCAAAGGTTAATGATACTTTAATGGAGACTGCATGTTTCTCCAAGCTGATGATCATCACTGACATTTTGACTCAGATTCTCTACTGCTCTGTATCTTTGTAATTAGTGCTCCTGCACAAATAAGATGCAACAATAGAAAATAAAAACTGTTGTGTTTTAAACTCTGCAACAAGAGTACAAATGACCATATAGAAAAAAAAAATTATATCAGAAAGCAGCATTATGTCTTGTGTTATAGAAGATACTACATGAGTGGCAGGACTAAAATTTTGAGAGCAATACTTTTGTGTGTAAAACCACATCAGTACATTCATGGTCATAATACAGAAGAGTCTGGGCTGACACCTTTTCAAATACTATAAACTCCCACTATTGGTTTCAGAATTGCAGTCTGACAGCTTTTCCTGTGTAACTAATGCACAAAAAGCCTCTAGGATCATTATTCATTTGATGCACCTCATTCTCTTCCTTTACTAAAGATACTAAAACCCAAACATTGGCTGCAGACCATGTGGAAAAAAAAAAGGAAAAAAGAAAAAAAGAAAAAAAGAAAAAAAGACCGTCCTTGTCTGCACCCAGAAGCAGAAAGAAGCAGATGGTGACCTCAGCATTAATGGCTCATAGCAGGCGGAATTCTCATTGGCACAGAGGGGTCTGTGACATTGTAAAGAGCACGTGGCACTTCACAAAGGCAGTGCCGAGCAACACAGCAGTGTCCTTCCCACCGTGCTTAGGGGAAATGCACCAGCATCAGCATTTCCCTAAAGCATATTTTCCCACGGGAAATGCATGCAGATAGTGATTAGATATAAAATCCTCATGTTTTCCAGTTCACGATCCCATTTCTCCTTTTTTGCTTCACTGTGTGAATGCAGGAATGTGTCCTTTTCTTCCCACAAATAACCCAAACTTAGAGCCTCAGCAAATGCAAAGCAGTGCTCTGTGGCTCTGTCTGAATGACACACTTTACACCAGCATTTGACCCAAAAGCAAACTGAGAATTGTGAATTCAATGGTACAGTCTAACACTACAATCACATAGAGAAACATAGCAAACAATGAGAATAACTGTTACACAAACAATGTATGCAACAATGTATGCAATTTTGGAAATGTTGAGGAATACATTCAGTGCCAGTAGCAACATTGCTTCCCCTGAAAAGTGAACTTGGCAATTCTACTTGCTCTTAATAAAAGCAGACACTTCTCCACAGAATATACATTTTTAATATTGAATAAGTAGTGACAAGGCCTCCTTACCTACCTACACACATGTCAAGGAAAGGAACAACAATGCTGTCCTCCTGCTTCTTCGCTCTTAAGTTCTGAATTACACATACTCAATATCAAAATATTACAAGCCTCATCTCCAACATCTTCTAAATGTTGTAGTATCACTAACACAATGTAAAATTGGTTATGTATTTCTGAATTTAACTGATGGCACCAGTGTTACATAAGTATTGTGACTAAACTTGGTGAGAGATCATAAAGAAAAGAAAGGGAATTTTACTTCAGTCAAGATTAATTTCACTCAGTCACTGTCCTTCTCTCATGGTTTTAACTCATTCATTCTTTTACAATCATTCTTTTTATATCCATATATTCACAAGAACTAAGTAGCCTGGCCATGAAGGACAAGGACAGTGGTTCTCAAGATCTCACAATGTCTTCTAAGGCCTTTGTACACTAGGGATTATGGTCGAATGTTTGGATTTGCCTTTTATACCTTTGGCTCAAGGACTTTCAACATTAAGACTGATAACGACTATGAAGCACTCCCTTTTCATATTGTCCTACCTGTCTGATGATTTACTTCCTATCTTTTCATCTCCTTATCTGGGTGTTTCATAGCTCTAATTCCTTCTTCCTGTCTTATACCTTTAGATGAGAACAGTCTAGCAAGAATACTTAAAGATGAGGCAGAGACTTTTTTGAAAGGTCCTATGAAAGGACCTTCACAGAGAACAACAAACACACGGCCAACTAACTACACATTGCTACAGCTCAGAACTAGCACACGAGTTGGAAGAAGTCAGGACTAGAAAGATCCTCCCACTGCACTTTCTCATTTGGCAGTAATTAGAAATGGCAGTTTTTATGCTGATGCAGTCACCAAGCAGTAGTGTCAGATGCACTGAACGCTTGTAGCTCTGAGACCACCTGCCAGGGACAACATAGAAGTATCATTTGCTGAACATAGCAAGGGCACATGCTTGATAAGATGCACTTCTTGCATAACAAATTCACTGTACCACATTCCCTAAAGCATTAAATAACATCATGATCTTCAAATCTACTAATAATTTTTCATGTAGATTGCCAGATTTGTGTGTGATTGTGCAAGTGTGTGAACGCTATGAGTAAGTGTGAGTAAAAACAGAGCTGAGCTGCAAGAACTAGAATGAACTGGGAATAAATCCACCTTAGCCCTATGTGACAATATAAATACTTCTCCAGTCCCATATATGGGGACAAGACACTAGACGCCATTTCCTCTCACAATCCACACATCCTAGCAGATTTTCTGAAGCACAGGAAGAGCCCTGCTTGCCTACAATCTATCACAGTCAACTATTTTAGTTAGGTCTCTTCCTACTTGCACCACAAAGAACCGCACATTCCAAACAAGCTGAGTCATCAAAAGCCCTACAGACCTAAGCACATAAGCAGAAGAGTAGCTAAGAAAAATACAGAGGCCAGAAAAGAAAAAGATACACATTTCTGTCAAAATCATTGAACCAGACATGGTGTTAGTGCAGAAGGTAGCACTCAAACAGCAAAAGCTGCAAAGCAAAGGTTTCACCCACAGGAAGTTATTGTCAGTTCTATTATCATACCAAAACCAACAGAAAGCCACACCAAAGATCAGCTGAGAGTGTTCTTTACAGACGAACTATAAAAATACTAAATGCCCACAAATTACTGATTTATAGAAAGGCAGCAATTGTATGATCTGGATCTGCCTACATCTCACTCTATAGGATGATAATGTAAGAAGACAAAAGGCCTTCAAACTGAAGAAGGATTAAGTTATATGAAACAAACATAAATAACCCAGCTTTTAAGTTGCAAAAAACTTTAAGTGATCACATTAGACAGAATGAAAATGAAACAGTTTTTCAAACAAATCTCTCATCATTGAGACCTTGGAGAGAAATCCTTGCTTGTAGGAATCGCTTTGGAGAGCTCTGTGGCTTTCTGGACTTCACCAAGCTTTGCCAGTCTCCTCTCATCCCAAGGAAGTTCATTTGGTCATCTCTGGGTCTTGCTTGTTCTCCTCAGGGAGCTGCAGCCTCCCAGACCTGGAACCTTCTGCCCAAAACAACACCCATCCCCTGCTGTCCTTTCCAATGGCTCTTCTTTTCCAGCTACTTCATGTAGGGGCACAGCACACAACTGAGAACATGCACACCAAACACATACCATCTGTCACATTTGGGAATTTAATTTGTGTAGGCATTGACCTGAGACAAGTTCTGTAGGCAAGAACTGAACGACATGCAATCTCTCTGGCTGAGCTGAAAGAAACAGACATAAATTTCCTTCCTCTAAGCCACTTCCTCCAAATCTTGCAGTAAACACAACAGATTTTCTGCAGGTCTTCTATTCTACAGTGGGATCAATTGTTTTTGGCACAAGCAAGTCCCATAGGCTTTGATGGAAGCAGCTGGGGCCACATCTCCCCATCCCCTCTACATAGGTGAAGTTATGCCACAATCACACTAAAAATATCAGTGCATTCCACAAATATCACACAATGGAGAATATGGTGATTGATCCTGCACGTCTGCTGAGGCACTGGGAGGGTTCCTATGGCATGGTTTGACAACCAGTCTTCTCACACAGCCAAATCTGCACCCATCACCTGAACTGCAGCTTGTAGGATGGCTGCCTGTCTCATCACCCACCACTTGTGTGATGGAGGTGGGAGGAGTAGAGGGAGCAAGGTTGACCCTTGTCTTCTGAGGGGCCCCTGAGGAGACTGGCAAGAGGAAGGCAGATTGATTGTTCTGGTATGAGAAATCTGGTCTGCATCAGGGAAGCTTCTCACACTGCCCCGCAGTGAGAATGAACGTGCTCTAGTTCAGTTTGAATTCCCTATATCTTATTCTGTTCCAACTGCTCCCCATCAAGTGATTAATTCAGGAGAGGTAGCAAAATGAGGAAAAAAAAAAGCCCAGCTGCACCAAATCACAGAAAATCCTGAAAAGAAAGTTAAAAATCCACCAGATTCAGGAGTCAAACTCATAGCCCTGGGCAAAAAACCTGTTATGAATTTCCTGTGCCTAAGGAGTGAATGATACTAACTTTTCTGGAAAGTTTGGATAAGGAAGCCAGTTCTTTTTCAGAAAATTGTAGCTGGGATACACCTAAATAATTCCTAAATCAGAAGACCAAAGCTTTGGCACACTCTATTCTAGCCTGTGGGCCTACTCGAGTTTAACTGCTTTCAAATTGTAGTTGGCCAAATATTCTAATTCAGTTCTATTCTATGCTCTGTATCTAAGCTTACATAAGATTAAATCTGTTTGTAGACAGAAATTCCCCTTTTTGAAGGGAGGCATACCAAGATTTCATAGTGTAGAACTGAATTACAAAGGGATGACAACTTCTATTATCTGTCTCATTTCTGCATGGGGCGTGTCTTTTGCAAATAATCTGCGTATTTTCACGTGAATCAAAGCCTTTTCAACAACTATGGGCATCGGGATCGTCTCCTACTCTTAAAAAAAAAAAAAAAGTTTGCAGTAGCAAAACAGCGTAGTTTTATTAACTATTTAAGAGCTCAGAAAATTAGTGAGAGATACATCAGTTTTGATCGTGATATGATATGTGTCAATTTTGTAAGTAATTGGAATTTTCTGTAATAATCTTTCTGACTGACTAAGCATCTGTGAATATGGAGCCACAATACTCTACAGCAAACCAAGTGCCTCCTCTTTAAGAAACACATAATTGCCAAGTCAGGTGAAAAATGTAGCAGCTATATTGATATTACAGCCAGAAGTGGTACAAATGTCCCTGCAGCCAAGACTGCTTCTCTCTTGTTACCCTTTCTATTGATCAGGAACCCAAGGAAAGTCTAAGACACTGTACTTCTGGCAACAAAAAATTACAGACTCATTTGGCAATTTCTTAAAACTCCAGTGAATTGTCAGTACAGAAATCAGGCAGGTGCCTTGGCTATCCGGTTATCATTAATCTGCCCTCTGGCACATGTCAGTACTCTGAGAGAATTTCATTTTAATATGCTTTATATGCTTTATTAAAGCCATTCAAGAAATATCAAATACATAAGTAATTTCTCACTGAAGGACATTCATGTGGCAGTCCCAAGACATGGGCTAATTATTTTTTTCCTTGAATATTTTTAAAATAATATCTGGCTTCAATAATGAAAGACTAATATTTTGTCATCGCTCAGACTCATGTTATTGGATCTGCTGGATCTTTAGAGGACACATACAACATAAACAGCACATACAATCTCCCTCATTCATTTAAATGAACCAACCCTTCTAAGTTATTATGCGTATGCTCATTCATCTGCAATTTCCAAACTATTAATGAAGAAGAAACAGATTTTAATTAGATACAAAAAAAAAGATAGCTCCCTCAATCAAAACTCTAAAGAATATAGGCAAGATACTACTTTTTTCATTTGCATGCTGCTTCTTTATTATACAGTTATATCACTATCTCAAACTAGCAAAATATCAGAGATGGAGGAGATAGGGAGAGGACTATGTCCTCAGTACATCCACGTGGGTGTGTTTGCTATTCTTAGCACAGATTTGGAGTTTCACAAGTTTAAAATAACAATCCTTTTCTGTTTGTTTGGGTTTTTTTTCCATATCATTAATTTGGACCTGTTCGAAGACTTCTAATGATATTGTTTATAAATGTTCCACTCGAAGGAAGACTGGATCTTATAACTTCAAAGATTAATAAAGCCTCAGTATAAAATGTCACTGCTGATTTTCAAAATGAATTATATTTGATGTGGAGAAAGGAAATATGAAGTCACATAAAATGTGCCAATTCAAGTGACTGCAGCACACACAAATGAAATGCCAGTTAAAAAGC
Organism: Phainopepla nitens; assembly: GCA_013400175.1. Classification (NCBI taxonomy): domain Eukaryota; kingdom Metazoa; phylum Chordata; class Aves; order Passeriformes; family Bombycillidae; genus Phainopepla; species Phainopepla nitens. The sequence continues at coordinate 301,149 of VXBQ01005218.1, forward strand.
CCTGAAAATTTTCAATGTTTCAGAAAGGTCATCTATTTTTTTCTGCTATTACATGGGCAGTTTGCCTGACTTAGGCAGTAGAGAAAAAGCAGGTTATATTTTACAGTGTGAGAACCATATGATGAAAGGAATAACCATTTAGCACATCTGCCAAGAAGAAAAGCCAGAAGGAAACATTTCCATGATCTATTTCATATACTTTTCTGCAATTATATTTTTTTTAACAGGTGCTCTGTAGGACAGAAATGTTCTGTCAATTCACTGTAGATTAAAATCAATAAATCAAGCACACCAGAAATTCTCTTCTGCTTGCTTTGTAGGTTGTAAGGAACTGTATAGATACATCTGGGTCTTTGCTGCCTCTCTCTCAAATATGTTTTGTTATTCTTCATAAACTAAACCGTGAACGTGTTTTGTGCTTACTCAACAGAAGCATACCAGGGTAGTCCAAGACTGTCAGAAATTTGTGCAGAACTGTGTAATTTTAACTTCACAACAGGTAAATGAAACACTGCATACCCTACCCATCCTGATGGCCCTCCAAGGCCCTGGGTAGATATCGTATCACTATGGAACCCCTTTCTTCCTTTCCCCTCCATAGCCTTTATGATGAAAACTTTGAAGAATTAGTTTCTAGACAAATTCCTAGACTTTTCTACTATTCCTCACTGGAGTGTGGGAAACATGAAATCAATGAAATTATTTTTATTATTATTAGTAGTAGTAGTATTAATAGTAGTAGTAGTAGTTATATATTATTGGTTATAAATATATATTATATATTATATATTATATATTATATATTATATATTATATATTATAGGTTATATAACTGGTTGATGGATCTAAGCAAGTAGCCCTTAAAGAAAAAGAAAACTGGAAGGCTTCCAAAACCCAGAAGGTTTTGTTTGTCAAAGAGACATTTGAACTAAGTAATATTCAATCAACCACTCAGGAGAAATTTGGTTTGGAAGAAGAATTTTTAAAATCCTGCAGACAAAACATTTATTCAGACAGTGCTCACTC